>LPNX010473219.1:231379-386009 GCA_001517045.1 Pseudotsuga menziesii
AAAACCGTGGCCATACACGAACTATCACAGGTGTATCTCTTGGTTTCCATGGCTCTCTCTGACGTCGACCACTAAAAGATCATGATCGTGCAGTTTCAATCAAAGATAAGTGCTCCAGAAACAGAGGTCTATTTTGGTAGTGCTCTAGAAACCCAGACCCTGTTGGGAATCTGTTGTTATCTGAGTTGGAAGAAACTCTTTTGAATATTTTTCTACCAACATTAACTGAAACAAAGCTAGTCACAATCTTACACATGAAGATTACAAAGCATGATTTAAAAAATATAAACAGTCCAAGCCTCTTCAAGATATAAACAAAAGTCTCTAAAGTCACTTAAAGGTGATTGTGAGAGGTGAGAGAGCTCAGTGAACCTCTAAATTCGTGTTGAGAAACCTGAATAAATCTTTAGATTTATAACATTTTTTATACATATATTATGATAAAATAATTTTGATAATGTTAATGATCAACTTTGGTTTATGTGATAAAATTCTATACAAATAACTACTCTATTAGTAAATAGTAATAATAAGACATGGAGATTAAGTACAAGTATGGAGGTTATTTTAATATTAATTTGTATTATATAATATGCTTTAAATTTATTATAAAATTAATTTAAGTATGTTTGACATATTAGCTTATGTTTTTAAAGTTTTATGACTATACTAAATGACATAATGACATACATATTCGTGTATGAGTTTATTTTAGATATTAACCAAAGTCAACCATCTATTCTTTTTTAAATTTCCTCATAGCTATGGTGAAAGGGTATAAATAGTGGCCTAGAAGAGATAATAATGAATCTTTGATCTTTTAGCAAGGATGAATGCAATGGGATTTGTCTTATCAATAACATGATCCATATGGAAAGTGCATTAGAGAGATGTAAAATCAATATACTTAGTACATTGTTCAACCCCTAATAACTTTTTTTGCAATTAGTCTATTGATTAGGTTCATGAAGATTTCAAAGAAAACACATTGACAAATAGTCCACCACAACGTTTGCATTTGCATATACTTTGGATGAAATGAGATGAACACTACAAGTTCGTACAATCCTGTGGCACCCAAATTTATGCAAGAATACATGGACCCCAAGCCTCTCCAAGATATAAACAAAAGTCTCTAAAGTAACTTAAAGGTAATTGTGAGAGGTGAGAGAGCTCAATGAACCTCTAAATTCGTGTTGAGAAACCTGAATAAATATTTAGATTTATAACATTTACATTTTTATACATATATTAAGATAAAATAATTTTGATAATGTTAATGATTAACTTTGGTTTATGTGATAAAATTCTATACAAATAAGTACTCTATCGTGTACCTCGAACTTTCAAAATCTTTATAAATAACTCCATTATAAAAACCATAGCACGACGAGTGATATCTATTTAAATAGATATAAATAATTCAGTTCATATTGTGAAATTAATGGTCCTACACTATACCCATGAATAATTCACTAAATGCTGTGAGAGACAGTCCTACAATATAAATATAAATAATTTAGTTCATGTTGCCGCTTCATCTACTGGTTTTAGTTTTCCTATGAAAATGGTTGTAACGGTGATGTCGAATTGCACGGTATGTATGAATGACATATAACAAAAACGTAAGTTGCTGGTTAGAAGGTGAGTACTATAAATGATATGGAATGAATCCATCAGCACATAAAAAAGCTTATAAAGATTATCCTACCACCATAAAATAAATCTTTGATTATACAATTCTTGCAATTCAGATAAACATAGAAGCATATAAAAGTGGGTAACTGTAAAAAGCATTTCATATCAGTAGTGCTACTTGTTCTCTACATGTATTCATATATTATAACTTTGTAGCCCAAAACCATTGTTTGTTATCTATTTTGAGACTTTAAATAACTAATATAATATAACTTTATATTATATTACATTATATTACATTACATATTATTTATATGAAATAAATATTAGTAAATAGTAATAATAAGACATGGAGATTAAGTACAAGTATGGAGGTTATTATAATATTAATTTGTATTATATAATATGCTTTAAATTTATTATAAAATCAATTTAAGTATGTTTGACATATTAGCTTATGTTTTTAAAGTTTTATGACTATACTAAATGACATAATGACATACATATTTGTGTATGAGTTTATTTTAGATATTAACCAAAGTCAACCATCTATTCTTTTTTTAATTTCCTCATAGCTATGGTGAAAGGGTATAAATAGTGGCATGGAAGAGATAATAATGAATCTTTGATCTTTTACGAACGATGAATGCAATGGGATTTGTCTTATCAATAACATGATCCATATGGAAAGTGCATTAGAGATATGTAAAATCAATATACTTAGTACATTGTTCAACCCCTAATAGCATTTTTGCAATTAGTCTATTGATTAGGTTCATGAAGATTTCAAAGATAACACATTGACAAAGATAAAAGAGAATTTTAGGATATTTCAATATCACTAAAACCCATGAAATGCAGTATTTAAGATAAAATGATCTTAAATTGCTTCATTACATGGACAAAATACATGTCCATATATTTCAATGGATTTCTTTTATGAAATTTAAAGGATTCACAATATGTATTATTTTCCATACAAAAAGTTAACAATACATAATATTAAGAAGGATAATCTAGGATTTTATTTTGTAAGAAAATTAATTGAAAGTAGAAAGACAAATTTGTAAATTTGTAACTAAGAGAGGAACTTGCACATATTTAAAAAAAACATTATGATTTGTTGAATAAAATCATGATCCGTTTCTTGAATTAAATTTAGTATATAGTAATTAACCATTAAATAATGATCCGTTTGTTGAATAAACTCATTAATATTATGAGGTATAAAACTTAAACATAATGGGCTTTTATTATAATATATTTATTTAAACTAATTTGATTTTGTTGAATAAACTCATGATCCGTTTCTAACTCATGATCCGTTTAGTTGTTTGTAATTTTTATTGTAACTATATTTTATTGAGTTATTATGTCGGTCGGTGTACTACAGGTAGCCTGGTGGTTGCTGTCGAACAGAATTTTTGTCAGGTATAATAGAAATATCATATTGAGAAATGAACCTCAATCTTCTCCAGTAATCTTGACCATCTATTAAATCCCCTAAAACTTTATATATATATATAACATTATTGTGTATTGTATATTATGTTTTGTGTTTTCTATTAAATCTTCTAAAACTTTAGATGAATTATTTAGATGTACTAAATTTACAAAAAAAATACTAAAAAAATCATCTTGTATAATTAAGTTTATTAATGAAAATATTATAATATCCATTTCATTATCAAGTAAGTGTTTATTTAGAAATATGACTTTAAAATATGTTAACCCAATATAACATGTTATACATTCCTTAAATAAATAAATAATATCTTAATATAGATAAATAATAATCATTCACGCATCTTTATATATAATATAAAAAACACTTTAAACGCTAAACTAAATCAATGATTGGATAACGAGGAAATTGGTAACATCAACCAATAACATAATTATTATGTCTATGTATCAACACATAACATTATTATGTCTACACAAAACATGGATCCATTTTAGGTAAAAGGATCTTTTAAATATAAAAAATTTACTTGCATAGTTGACACCCTTTGTGAACTTTGCATAACCGATTGTTGTTGGGACTCAATTTAACTGTAACTTGCATTCCATTGGCTCTTGTCTTTGGCATATGGTTTTAATTTAGACATGTCCTGCCTTTCATTGAATGCCATGTCCATTTGAATTGACACACTGCAGGTATATTTTCTTTTTAGTTTGGGAATGTATCTATCAATATAAAAATCTAAAAATATATATTATATAATTTCTGTCTCCAAAAAAACAAAAATTGGTTTTGCGCCTTTTTAGGATTCTTCCTAACGACTTCTTCGTGGAGTTAAATCGTTCAGTAGTGTACATCTAGGTCCTGATCCTATAGCTGGTACGCCTAACTGTAGTCTGAAGATGGAAAACGGCTACAAGATCTAATGCGATCTGGCAGGGGATGGCTTGAGTCAGAAGGAAAATAGGGCGGTCTATTCACATTAATTATTCAAAGAGGGAGAAGATTTGGAGAGTTGTGAAATGATGATCACAAGATTTGACAGAAAACCCATCTGGTATTTCACCCCAGAATTTGAAATTTGAAATTCAATGGCTAGGTGTGGTCCTCTTCTTAATGTACGTCTATAATTCACTTCGAATGGTATCTAAGTCTGCGCATGCAATTCGAAATTCGACAGTTACTTTAGGGTTATTTTATTTTTCTTCATAATGATTGTTACTTTAGGGTTTCATATTGCTTTGTTGATTGAATCCAGCGATGATTAATTGATATTTTTTTAAGTGAGATTGTTAGGTTACTTTCATAATTATTGAAAAATACTTCTGGTATGGCTAGGTTACTTGAGATTCGATTTGCGATATTGGATTTGAGATTTGTAATCTGGTTACTTCATATTGGCTTCCAGATCTATTTTCACATGGGTGGGGGCAATATTTGAACAGTCATATGCATGGACTTTGTATAAGATGTCTTTTTGATTCTCATGAATATCAAAGACTGGTATTTTTTCCTCTGAAAAAAAAATATTGGCTTCCAGATGTGTAATTTGGTTTGTTGATTGCTTGATTTATTGGTATTCTTCCAAGATTTATGTGCTTGAGTAATAGTTTTATTTTTATCTTTTTGGTCACTTTTTTTTTTCTTGTCATTTTGTGATACTACATCATCAGATCACACACAATACTTTACTCTGCGTCAACCTTTTCCTCTATTTCTGTTCACTGCTTTGTTCAGATTGCTGGATGATAGCTGACAAGACGTCACTCTGGCTCCTCCTTGTTCGATGATTGAAAGGTAAAGGTATGTACTGTCATCCATGTCTTCTCTCGCATTCGCCCAGGCTAGTAGATCAAATTAGACTAGATAGATAGTTTTGTTGTAAAGAAATATATTCTACATAATAACTTTATAGAACGAAAGACATTGAAGGAATAAATTAGTCAATCAAATTGGATTTTATAGATTATTTTTGTCTGTTAAAATGGATAGATTCATTGTGTTTGTCTGTTAAAATGGAAATTTTATGTCCCGTAATAAACATAAAATACTCAGCAGAAACATGATTTAGGGATAGAGGATTACTGTAGTTAGGTGTACCATTAGCTTCCTTCAGTGTCGTAAATAATAATACTGATGCATTGAAGCCGAACAGAGAAATACATGCTCACTCGACCCGCCCGTCTTAATAGAATAATGGGGGTGAGAAATTCAGTGATTTTTGCAGAGAAGTCTGGAATGCCTATTATTCAAAAGAGCTCAGGAGTGAGCACTATTAGCTTATTTTTAAATTGTTTAAATGACGGGAAAAACACAAACATAAAGGTTTTGGAAATCAATAAAGGTTTTAGAAATTAGAATTCTTCATATTTCAAAATCTAATTATTTTAAAAATCTTCATGTTTTAAAATCTCATTATTTTCATATTATTCATATTTTAACAAAAAGATGATGAGGCTGTGATGATGAGACAGTGGCAATGTGGAGAAGTTTATTGTCATTGTCTTATCTTCATAATTTAAAATCTAGTTAGAACTTAAAACAAATGGACTTCTATCATAGAATTAGAATGGGATCCTTTTGTATTTGAAAAATACCAGTCATAGGCTTTTATGGATATAAAATATATATTTTTGAGCCAAGATTGTTTTTGGAATGTCATATTCCAGTTTTGATACGTCAAATTCAAGTGCATATAATACATATGTTGATATTAGCTTGATATGACATCAGATTAAAGTGCATATAAGTACTTTGATATCAAAGGATGGATTTAGAGATTAGGGATATTTAATTAGAAATTTGCTCTATAAGCCTTCTGCAATTTTGTTTAAAACTTCACACAGTTTGCATAACTCCACACAGTTTGCATAGCTGACACCCTTTGTGAACTTTGCATAACCGATTGTTGTTGGGACTCAATTTAACTGTAACTTGCATTCCATTGGCTCTTGTCTTTAGGTATATGGCATATGGTTTTAATTTAGACACGTTCTGCCTTTCATTGAATGCCATGTCCATTTGAATTGACACACTGCAGGTAGATTCTCTTTTTAGTTTGCGAATGTATCCATCAATATAAAAACCTAAAAAAATATATTATATAATTTCTGTCTCCAAAAAAACAAAAATTGGTTTTGCGCCTTTTTAGGATTCTTCCTAAGGACTTCTTCGTGGAATTAAATCGTTCAGTAGTGTACATCTAGGTCCTGAGCCTATAGCTGGTACGCCTAACTGTATTCTGAAGATGGAAAACGGCTACAAGATCTAATGCGATCTGGCAGGGGATGGCTTGATTCAGAAGGAAAATAGGGCGGTCTATTCACATTAATTATTCAAAGAGGGAGAAGATTTGGAGAGTTGTGAAATGATGATCACAAGATTTGACAGAAAACCCATCTGGCTTTTCGCTTAGAGGAGAAAACCCATCCGCCGAGCCATTCATTTCGCTGTGGAGTTCTTCCATCGTTTATATCTCTGGTTTGTCGTCGACCCTAGGGAGAAAAATATCCATCTTTTACAGCATCGATGCAGAAAGAAAAAGAAAACGACAACCTGCTGCTCTTCACAGCTTTCGGTAAGTTCTTCTAAGATAGGTTATCTGTTTACGACTTCGGTGATGTTTTTCTTTGCTTCTTTGTTTTTAATGTTTTATTATTTCTTTTGCAGGTCGTGGAGGAAGTTTTCCATACTAACGGGCGGGAGCCAGTTACCATCTCGTATGCTGAGGCAGTCATTTCGCTATGGAGTACAGCATGGATGCCGAAAGTTTATGGAAAAGGTCAAATATCTGGCTTCTTAGGTGATCCTGATAATATGCTCGATCTGGTTAGTAATCATGCAGCCACAACGTACTGGAAAACATTTCTTGTTAATATTTTCACGTGCTTATTAATGCTGTTAAATTTGTTAAATGAAAATGACAGATACCCGCAGACATGGTTGTGAATGCAACTTTGGCAGCCATGGCAAAGCATGCGAGAAAGCCGGGCGTAAGTGTTTATCAGGTTGCTTCTTCAGTGGCAAATCCCATAAGAGTAGAAGACATATTTGACATAATATTTGAACATTTTAAATATAATCCATTCGCTGATAACAAAGGTAAACCATTAAAATCGCCGAAGAAACTAATATTGTTGAATACTATGGAGGACTTCTATCAGCAGGCTTTGGGCACTGCGTCTAATTCAACGACCACTGTAAGTAGCAAGCAACAACAATACTTTATCTTTATTTAGTGTCTACAATGAATAATATCTAATATAATGAATAATTACTTCATACATTTGAACTCGTTAGTGCATATTGCAGATAGGACGTGGGTTATCAGCATTTATGTTATTAGAGCAAGTGAAGTACATGGCCAAGATCTACGAGCCATACGCATTCTACAAAGGGAGGTGAGATGTAATTATTTGTCAGAGCAGAGCAGAGCAGTGGAGATTTCATGCCCACGCTGATATAGTTTTCTGGTTGTTTATATTTGTACAGATTCGATATCTCAAATTCCGAGAAGTTATTCCAAGAAATTTCTGAAGCGGAGAAAGAGAGTTTCGTATTTGATGTGAAGAACATCCAGTGGAGAGATTACATTGGAAATATTCATATTCCTGGACTTCGCCACTGTCTATTTGTTTTCTCGAAATTTTAGTAATAGCCTACATTCTTCTAAACTGACATGCAACTGAAATCCTAGCATTATCTGACTGTTCACAGCATTAAAGCAACCAGGCCAGCGAAAGCAGAAGCTTACCTCTACTGCACAGGCGCTCCAAGACGGCGAATGCACAGACGAATGCTCCAAGACGACGAATGCACAGACGAATGCTCCAATGCTCCAGCGATCTCACTGCGAATGCTCAGGACGGAGAAACTGTTCAGGTATCTCCTCCGCGGGCTAAGAAACTACTCCTCGGCGGCCGCTAATAGACTGTTCTACGTGTATCTCCTCCACGCTTCCAGGTATCTCCGCAACGGTTGCTACTCCACGGTTATCTCCTTCACAGCCACGTCCACGCTTCCAGGTATCTCCGCGACGGTTGCTACTCCACGGTTATCTCCTTCACAGCCACGTCCACGCTTCCAGGTATCTCCGCGACGGTTGCTACTCCACGGTTATCTCCTCTACAGCCACGAACACTAACAGAATGCAGTCATATCCTAGTCGGCGGCTAACAACTCTGGTCATCTCCTAACTCTCCGGCTGTTAAAATATCAGACGATTCAGAAGATCTTGAGCATCCACTTGGCGGGATTTGTTGGATCTTGATGATCCGCTCAAGCAAGTCCATTCCCCCCCAAAATAACACTGATAGACGCCTATCGGCGTAATAATAATGTTCTATATAGCCCAACTGATGAAGGTTGGGAGTTCATACGACTCATAGTCAATAGAAAACCAAGAAAGTAGACCATCCTGGAAGTATCCAACCGATCATAGAAAACTTATTTTTTTCTACTTTCTTCACGCTATTCTTTTTGTGCCAGTCCTTTTCAGAGGAGTTCAGAAGGTTATAAAAAAATATTGGTTTTGGTCCACTTTAGATTTCCTTGGTTTTTAAAACACTTGAATTGACATCTTTTTTATTAACGACAGATGTTGGAAAAAAAGTAATTACTCGCAGATCCAATTTTACGTGACTCTCAGCCGACTCTGTCAGAGTTTGTATCGGTCAAGATCTTGACAAGAGGGAAGAGTCCACGATTCGACAATGTAATCTAGTTGAATTTATTTCTGAAGCTAAGTTGTTAGGTAGATAGTTATTAGCGTCTTTAATGGTGAGTCAGTCCACTCATGTAGAAGCAATTTTCACGTTGCCTATAAATAGAAGAAGAAGATTGTAAATTAGGTTAGTCACCAGATAGCAGAACTCACCAGAGAACTCGAGGGTGAGAAAATAGTAGTTGAAGCTCATGCTTTTGTGTAAGAGATTCAATGGAAGAGCTCTCTAAAAGGATCATTCGGTGAGCAGACAAGTGTAAAAAGACAAGTTTGTAATATCTTTGTTATTTCCGCATAGTTATATATATGAAATAGTTTATGGTTGAATGCATGTTTATTGCATGTTTATTTGGCCGCACATTATTTCCATATTTCCATATGTAAATGTCTTTTACATTTACCAATTAAGTGAAAGATCAAGAACCCATAAATTTCTCACTCTGTTCCAGGTTTTACGGCACATTGGTCGACTCAAGTCTTCCTACATATTTGGGCATATGTGTAAATGTCTTTTACATTCACCAGTTAAGGGAAAGATCAAGAACCCATAAATTTCTCACTCTGTGAAAGTTCCAGGTTTTATGGCACATTGGTCGACTCAAGTCTTCGAGGTCAGCCCACTAAAGAGGTCGAAGAGTTCAACCGACTTGGAGGTGACAAGTGGTCGAGGTAAAAATCAGTTTACCGACAAGTAAGAACTTGTCGAAGTAAATTTAGTCGAATCGAAAGTCCGACTAAAATTTCTAAACTTGTCTAGTCGAGAGTTAGACAAGTTTCACCCGACTAGTGAAAAAAAAGAAAAAAAGGTCGGCGTGAAAAGTGAAAATTAAAATTTTAATATTAACTGAGCGGTAAACTCAAATTTAGTCTACTGAGTTTTGGCTAACAGCAAAGTCTTTGGTTCTAGATGCAATAATTTACCGATCATCCTCGACAAAAACTGCACTGCCATGCAACACTTGTTACCGATTCAAGTTTTCACAACAAAATTTGGATGGTCTCTTAATGCTTATCACCAAACAAATCTTTGAAAATAATAGTGATTATCACACCTATCACAAAACATCTTCACTTTAGGGACATGGTCCAAAGATTGTTTCCAAATAATTTTTATTTAATAAAAATAGTAACTAAAAATAATGTTGATGATCGTAAACTATCACGAGACATTTTCATTACGGGGAGATGGTCCAAAGATCGTTGTCATTGCCAAATGGTTGTAAATAATTTGATATAGTTAATAATTTGTCTTTTGATTTGTGACTCATTTTTAAGTATTAAATGATTAAAATTAATAAATGTAAAATATGAACTATAAAATAATAAATTTACTATAATTTATATTTTATTTTTTGAAATTATTTTTTAATATTAAAGTTAAAAGTAAAATCTTATGGAAATAAATTTACTATAATTTATATTTTATTTTTTGAAATTATTTTTTAATATTAAAGTTAAAAGTAAAATCTTATGGAAATTTTAAGGATAAAATTTACTATAGGTTAATTTTCCATAAAAAATCATTAATTTTTATATTTTTCTAAAATTATTCATCAAAATTCTATAGAATATAAATATTTTAGTATAAGTATCACTAAAATTGTATAGAACTATAAAAAAATTCTTAGAAATTTGAATTTTTTTACCAAAAGTATTACAAAACATCTTTATGGTTGAGAATTTAAGAATTAGTAAGATTCACTAAGCTTTTTACACTTTATGAAAATTATGAATTCTTAAAGTTTTCCGAAAACCTTAATTGTAGGACGTTAATAATGGATTTAGACCAAATAGTACAAATTCAGCTCTTTTAAAATTTTAGCAAACATAATAGTTTTTAAACATGTTAACATTATATAAAATATAATAGTTTGAGTTATTTAGACAAAAATATATTTTTGAGTTGTGTTTGCGGGAACCAATTCCTTTGTGTAAAGAAAAAAAACATCTTATTGAACAATGATACATTTTTTGTACATTTTTTTAATAGTTGAAGGGAAGATAATTATGGGTTCTCCACTTGACACTTTCCATATAGATGACATGTGACTATTAGAGTGAGTGATAAAACTCAAACTAATTTAAAAATAAAAACCAAAATTCCCCTCATGTGGTTAGTGGGTTAGGTTTGAGGGGTAATATGAAATTAGATTGTGGTTAGTTATGGATTCATGGGATAGAGATTAGAGGGATTTATGGTTGGATAGTTAGGGGTTATGAGTGTTAGTGGATAAGGGTTATATATGTTTGATAAGGTTCAGTGGGTAACTATTTAAGGTTTGGAGATCTATGTTGTAACTCACGAATCATGACATTTTTTCTTTTTATCGTAAGCCGCATAATATAAATAATTTAATTGCAAGCATATTTCCACAAAATGTACAAACTAAGAATAACTTACCTTGAATGAATTCTAAATGCTTTAAAATGATTTGCCACACCTTATACATCACTCCTTGATGGAATTCCCTTGTCCTTATGCCGACTCATTATATCCCCTTTACTCACTATAGCCCTGATGCTTTAATTTAACCCTTAAAAAGACATTTTCGAAGATACATGTGGGTCATCAGTTATGCAACTCATGTATACACATCTTGCACCATTACAACCCATGTACATTGGGTTTTGTGCTCAAAAACAAAAAAAAATTGGAGTTTTCCTCATAAAGTAATGAATACCTTGATCCTTGGCCTTCCATATGCCTGGAAACGCTCTAATTCGACCCTCCATTTCCCATTTGAGGGCTATATATTTATCCATTTTGAAGCATTAGAGAAGGAGAAACTTTGAGAGTAAGGATACTATAGAAAAATTCCCCCCCATTTCCATATGCTTGAGTTTGCATCCCTTTGTCCTTATTGATAGAACCATTTGTGTTCATCTCCCAAGCTCTCCATTTCCTTTGTGAGCTTTCCTTGCTATGTAGGATTGAAGTGGTGGAGGCCTAGGTGGAGGGACTTGGTTTCTCGGTTTCGACGAGGTGCCGACAGAGGTTGTCATATTGTGTCTTTGTTTTTATAGTAATAGAAATATCCATTTCTTGTCCAAATTTCATGTGCAAGTGTTTGCATTTGTATCCATGGGTATAGTTTCTTTATACATGTTTAAATGGATTATGGTAGTTTGAATGATAACATTTAATATATTTTATGCTTGGATATATATTTGTTGTTGAGAGAAAATTGTAGGGACAAGCTTTTGATCGTGAATTCAACGGTGGTCTTAAATGTTAGCTTCTTTAATTTATCTAGCATATTTTAGAATGGATGTGATTATGGTGTCAACATGTCTGTTGTAGTCCACCCTAAACCATAGGAATATTTTCTCCATAACCTAATTGGTGACTCTATTGGGGAAGTCTCTTTTTTGGGGGGGGGGTTTGGGTGCATTTTTGCTTAAATTGCTCTCTGTTTCTTTGTGTTTATGTGTTGCATTTGGTAGTATAGTCATCTGTTGACAATTCCTTGGAGTGGTTTGGCCCTAAAATTTCCTTTTTACCCTATTTTATGTGTATCTGCGGGTCACAGTATTTACAGTTGCATATATACACAAGTTGTATTTTGGTATTTCACGTACATACATTGTTGTTCTCTAAACAGTCACATATACCTCAAATTTTGATTGGTATCTTGGTTTGAGAGATTATTTGGTGGGTTGTGAGTGTTGTTGAGTCTTCAAGGGTCCTTATGATGTATGTTGATTGCTTCTTTTGTGACTAGAAGCCTCTTTTTGTTAAATTTTCTTTAGGAATATGTTCTTGTCATTTTCTCCTTTTTGTTTTGTTTTTAGTGCAGTCATTGAGTCTCGATTTCTTGCTTGGATTGTGTCTTTATGCTTGCTACAAGGAATAGGAATTTAAAGGTTTTTTTTTCATTTTCATTCTTTTATTTTGAAAATACAAAAAAAAATGCATCAGTGCATATTCATTTGCATGGAAGTAAGTACTTGCATTAGTTTGCTTGGAATGAAATCAGTCTAGGATTTCATTTGGGAAATATTGCATTTTCATTTGAAATGAAAAGGAATTATTGTGCATTTCATTTACTAGCATACCATCTTTTCATGTGGAAAATAAGATTGCACTTGGCATTGCTTTTAGGTGTGCATATTCTCTTTTATTGTTGAGTCATAACATCACTAGTTTCACAGCCATATCCCTTGAGTAAGCACAACCTCTTAAAATGAATGCTTAATTTAAAATTGATTAGAACCATTTTATTTTATATAAGGGTGTGCCAACAAGCTTAGGTCTTAGAGTCTTGGAATAGGATTTTGTGAGTAAACTTCTCCAAGGCTATAGAAGAAAAATAGTTTAGATGTCTGAATAATGAGAGGACAAATCCTTGCTATAATTGGTGTTCTCAGGAACCTCCTCTTACACATGAGTTAATCATGAGGAAACATGCACATTGATGGTGGGGACAGCCCTCGACTACCTTTAATGAGCACTAGAAATATTTATAGGATCTTATTTGTTTCTAGGTGCTCTTGAGGTACCTTTGGTGCTTTCGAGAAGTTAGGGCTTAGTTACCCTATCCATACAGTAGATCCCTCCTGCAACTGTCCACATGAGCATTGGTTATATTTAGGTGACCTTCATTGTTTTTCATAGGCATCACAGGGGGTACTTGCATTTGGGAGTCTCAGGCCTCTCCTAGGAAAGACATACCTACTACATTTGGGATCTCATTTGTCCTCATTCCTTGCTTCTGTGCATTTGTCCTAGCTTATTTAGGGGTTTTCTATGTATTCACTCGTTTTTCTTAGGGATCATAGTAACTTGAGCCTCTTTGTAGAGTCACTGTGGATCGAATTTCTGCTCCTCAACGGTCTCTTCAGTTAGCAGGTTTATCTCCTTTTGATCCTACCCAACCTCTTTAGAAGAGGCAGAGGCATTAGATTGGTCCTCTTTCCCATAGGGGAATTATTATACTTTTAGGGATGAGTACTTTATTTGACACTCCATAGCTCCCTCCATCCCTGTCGTCTGCATTGGGAGAATAAACACATGGGGTTTTTTCTACCACCACCTTATGGATCCCTGGGATTCTAGCTTACACTAGTTTACATGTTGCTAGTTCTTCTCGCCCCATAGGAACACATCCTTTTTAATACACATGGTCTTTGGATCACATACCAAAATTTTCTTTGAGGCGGTTAGGTACTGAGCTTCAGAC
Organism: Pseudotsuga menziesii; assembly: GCA_001517045.1. NCBI lineage: Eukaryota > Viridiplantae > Streptophyta > Pinopsida > Pinales > Pinaceae > Pseudotsuga > Pseudotsuga menziesii. The sequence goes on from LPNX010473219.1 coordinate 245,385, forward strand.
TGTTCCCTTAACCAAAAGTCTTTTTACATTTGGCATGCTGAATGTTTCATATAATATACCATCATTTGTTCATGTTCCTACTGGTAACATTAGTGTTGGACTATGGGGTGCATCTAGCCCTTATACTACATATGATTTTGGAGGTAGTCATATCCCTCCTTCTACTCCATCAGTACCTCTCACTAGTGTTCATCCTTGTTTAGGTGGTGGTGAATACATGAACGTTGGGTCTACAACTTATATACCATCATTTATCCCATCGTACTATGTTCATATCCTGTTGAATTTGTTTTTCATGGTGAGTAATTTTGGTTATATAGTTCCACCTTCTCGAGGAATTCCCCACATGAAAATGCATGTGCATGATTACATGGGTCATATGGAAGGAGGTTACTATTCGACTGGTCAAGGTCATGGAATTTACCAGAACCCGCCATATTAGAACCAAGGTTTCCAAGGAGCATGGAATCAAATGTCACAACCTAGGCCCCCTGTTTTAGCCACATTGAACTTGCCTGACCTATCTAGACTCACGAACGACCCAGTGTGTCATGATATGTCATGTCCTTCAGTCCCCACTAAGATTCCTTCAAATATTCTGAAGTTTGAAGGTAAAAATGGCAAGGATCCTCGTGATCACGTTACGACTTTTCACCAATGGTTCTATTTGAATTCGTTGAATCATGATTGTGTTCGATTGAGACCGTTTCAATGCACCTCACAGGTCCAACCATGAAATGGTATATAGAGCTTCCTGGGGGCACATACCATGCCTTTAATTACTTGTCCATGGTCTTTCTTAATCACTTTCAGTTTCTGATTCGCTTAGATTTTGGTACTAAAATCTTGTCAACCTTTCGGAAAGAAAAATTTTCCCATATTTCTGACCATATTCAAGAGTGGCGTAGACGAAAGCGATTGATTAAGGCCAACATTCCACCAGAATTCTTATTGGAGTGGTTTCTTGAGTCCTTATTGCCTTATATCACCAAGGACGTTTCGACATCTATAGTCGTGACTGAGGAACATGCCATTTTCCTAGCTCGGTAGTTAGACTTGTTTTATGCTCAATCTAGGATCCTTTATGAGATCATTCCTGATCCACTGAGGTCGAATAATAACCCCAAGTTTAATCTCGGTTGGAATCCCAATGGAATTGTTGGCTCTGCAAGTCCAGAAGTTGTTGACCGAGTGACAAATCAATTACAATTTTTTTTATTAACTAGTCAACAACCTATTCCACCCAATCATCAGGTGTACATTATGTGAAGTCGATGAACCCAAAGGGTAACCAACAACCTAGAGGGAACAAAAAGAGAAGAAAGAATCTTAGGGGTGGGAATAATGATAGAGAAAATTATTATAATGACAAGAAAAATGGCAATGCTTGTGGGGACAAGGAAAATAAATGTAAGGTCAAATTCCCATGTAATATTTGTGGAGGAGACTATCTTACACACTTATTCCCTAGATTTGACTAGGCCTTGAAGTGGATCGCATATAGCCTAGTTGTGTTGAAGGGTCCCTTTTTGCATAATCAAAATATGACTTCAAGGACTCTGGCCATTGGAAGTGGTGCTGATGGCAGTCAAAACACTTCAGTACCGAAAAGTGGTAATGGTTCTATCAATATGATGGTAGTTGTTCATATTGTGACCCATCCACATGATTATGGTCTAACGTAACCGACCATGTGTAAAGAGCCTCCACCTCATGAAATCCCATAGCATATTGACAAGCCTGAGACTATATCATGTGTATCGAAAGGAGTCACAAAGTGATCGATGCACAATAATGATTCTTGAGCTGCCCAACACTATTCTATCATTGAGGATTTGTGACAGACTCCATGTGCGATGTCGACCTTAGAAGTTCTTCAAACTTGTCCCTCGCTGAGGAATTCCTTGTTGGATGCTTTGGGAGCTCATGATTTAAGTAGCTCGATTATTATCAAGATTGAGATGGATAATGCTTAGCCTTTCCTGCCTTATAGTGTGGATTTTCAAGTCCATGTGGAGTGTCTAAACAACACCATCAAACACACCGTTATTAATGAAGGTGCTTCGAAATCAATCATGTCGTTATATTGTTGGAAGAGTCTTGGCTCCCCCATTTTTCTTGATCTATGACTATGTTTACAACATTTTATGGATGCTCATTTACACCACACAACATTATTCCTTCTCTTTAGGTCCAGTTGGGAGGGAATACTATGTTGGTAGAGGTCGAGGTGGTTGATGCACCCCTTGACTATAACATTTTACTGGTTCGAAAACTGGATTGATGCCATTCCAGTGATCATATTGTCTATGTTTCATGTTGTATCATTTCCTTACGAAGGTTGACTTGTGACAATCCATCAATTATCTTTCACTAATTCTAGTTCCTCTTCAACGTCGATACCTACGGTCCTAGTTATTGAGAATTCTCAGTCGACAACTGAGAATGTGGGTGTTGGGATGTATTAATTTCTTATGGGAACATTTAAATTTTCATCTCCAACCTTATCTATTGATTCCACTTCTGATGGTTCTCTATCATCGTCAAGTTCGGTTCCATTTCGTACTTCACATTTGAGTGATCCTAGGAATCTCCCTTCTCCAGTTGAATCTAGTAAAGCGCACCCATTTGTTGGAATGACTATGTCATTGTATGCAACAAAGGATATTTTTCAATATTCATATGAAACTACTGTAGAAATTTATCTTTCTTCTTCGAGGATAGAAGAGGGAGATCCCACGCTCCCGCCTGCTTTGGCGGTCCACTCAACTTGCTCACATGATTGTCTTGATGATACTTTCCCCAATATGAAGTTATTGTCGAGACCATGAGTTGTCCTAAAAGGCCTTGGGAGGACCTACGTTATAGAACTTCTTCCCTACCAGAGCTTGAAAGGACTGAGCATGATGAGTCCTGGTTGGCCCTAAGTGAGGAAGTTAATCACCCTTTGCTCCTTTGGACAAAAATAGTCTATATGTTTAAGGGAACATGAGAGATATTTTTCCTACCATCCCTATGAATCCCCGAGATCCTTCTCTCATTGAAGTTGAGACTTATCTAGACAGCCTCATTGTGCACTCTTGGAAGAGAATAGATTATCCATCTCACTTTTGACTTGTGTTTGAAAGAGGCAAGGACCTATTGCAATTTATCATTTCAATGGTCAAAATCTTGGTCGACCATTTAAAGGTTAAGGAAATATTTCAATCGCCTACCTCATGCTCAATGACCTATGTTTGAGCCTCCAGCCTCGGTTGGAACTTTGTGCATTAGTGTATATATTTTGGTTTTACCTACCAAAATTTCATAGCTTCAATCTAGTCGTTTATCCATCTCTATATAGTTTTTTGAGCTTTATGGACTAATGTTATAGTGTGAGGTTTTTTTGTGTGGAACAGTTTCTTCAAAGGTGGTAAGGGGTTGCGCCTAGTATGATCGTGCCTTCAACATGTATATATATTAATTGGCATATAGGATAGGATCACATTACACTTGCATTTTTTCATTGTCCCATGACTATTTCACATTGACCATAGGTACGAACCTGCTTCTTATTGACACAAAACCTCCTTGATTCTTATAAAAGTGTCTTTATGTAAGCAGTAGATATTACCCTATCATGAGTACCCTAGTTAGATCCCATTTTTCATTTGTTTCCCATGCTAAGCTCCCTCTTTAGGTTTGGAAGACCCTTGTATTCTAGCAATGAATTCGAATGGAAACCTCATGTTCTTTCTCATCTATTATGCTGGCTATATCCCTTAAGGACTCACGCTTTATATCAAGTTGTAAATGATTTGCATGTGTCTTCTTTTTTTATAAAGCTTAATGTTGGCTCTCTACTTCACTTTTATAAGTCATACTCCCTAAGCTTGTCTCATTTCTAGCCAAGCAGAGCTTACTTTTTATCCTTTGGAACTTGTCACCCCTCCCCAGAGAGGAAACATTCCCTTGAGTGTTCTTATCCTGCATGTGCTTCCTTGCATTGAGCATAGGTATGTTCCACTGATTGGAACAAGTTTTCTTTCCCACGACACTCATTTCCTCTTTAGTGTACTATAAGCACATTTTATTCTTTTTCAATCTTTATAATATGAAAAATACCAAAAAAAATAAAAATAAAAACATTAAAATCCATACAAGAAATTATATTTTCTTATATTGGCAGTTGTCGTGTCGCCTTCGAACATCACACAGTTTATGAGTCTATTAATCATGGGTGGGGTTTCTAGTATGATCTTAGGATTTGTACTCATTATTTAGAGCTTTCTCCACATATTGGTTAATATTCTAGTCACTATAGAGCCTCTGTTGATGTCTCATGTGTCATAGAGTTGTCCCATTTTGCACATTGAGTGTATGCTACCTAAGTGTCTCTATCTGCCTCATGCTCTTGTTTGAAGGAATACTTTAGTCTAAGTCAATCATTCCTCAGTTATATGGACTCTCCATGTCGACCATTCCCAGTACATCATAGAGTTGTGGTCCTACTTTCATAATTGCTAGGTGACCTTGAACTCAACAGATTAAATCTCATCATTGGTCGCGAACTAAGTGGTTTCCCTTGTGTTCGAAGGCAAGAAATATATTCACACATTGGTATTTGTGTCGTTTCTTGGATTCCATTAGACCCTATTAATGGTTTCCCCAACTCTGTTAGTATCTTTCATCATTTGATTCTAATTTAGAGTGTATTTTTTGCATGCTACTTCCATCTGGGATGCACAGGAGACACACATGGTTATTGGTTCGTGTACATCTTGTTCATCCGAGTTCTTCCAAATTATCCATCCTTGTTATGTACCTCATGTTGGTTGATGAGGGATTCATTAATTCCCTCCTTCCACCAGATTACATTCCATCGAATTCAAATAATTTATTCTGGAATTTGGATCTAGATTCAGTTGAGTTCCTTGAGACATACAGTCATCAGTGACAATATCTCTCGCCATCAACAAATTTGGGAATACATCAATGTCCCATGATCGATGGATTCTTCAAGTGTTCGACCTCAACGCCTTTATTCTCACTTTTTTAATGCACTCGATACCTTGACACCCATTTTCATCATCGATGGGATGTATCACGTCTATTAACAGTATACATCAATGACCGATAATCAGACAATGTTTCATCATGTTTGACCTCAAGACCTTTATTCACGTGATGGGACATGTACCATCAACGATTTGTGTAGAAGACCTCAAAGTATGGTGGCATTCCATATATGCTACTACCTTGATCACGACAATACCTATGGGATTTCAGTTCTCATACCATATCAGCGTACCTTTAATGTACCATATGTCTTCATTCAACGTGGATACCAAAATCCACTGTATATTGTACATGGTTGTGACCACTTATGACATATGTCTATTATACCTATTCATGGCCATTACACTTATATGTATATGGGGATGCTATATGTACTCCATGTCTGTAGTCATGTATACAGAGTTATCATTGTATTATGTTGAGAAGTGGCTAGTTCTTCCACCTGGATCTTCACTACTCCACTCATGGGACTATTATAATGTATTCCGGCCATCGTGTACCCCTTTGACCTCACACATTATAGGGAATATATTATAATGTGATTTTCCACACCTTATACATCATGTCTTGATGGCATTCCCTTGTATACCCCCCTTACTCACTATAACCCTGATGCTTCAGTTCAACCCTAAAAAAGAAATTTTTGAAGATGCATGCGGGTCATAAATTATGAAGCTCACATATACCCATATTGCATCATTACATCCCATGTACATCGGGTTTTGTGCTCAAAAACAAAAAAATATTTTGAGTTTTCCGCATTAAGTAACAAATACCTTGATCCTTGGCCTTCCATAAGCATGGAAATTGTCCAATTCGACCTCCATTTCCCATTTGAGGGCTATATATCAAGCCATTGTGAAGCATTAGAGAAGGAGAAACTTTGAGAGCAAGGATATTATGGTGATTATAGCGATTATCCTCGATTGCTTCGTCCTTGTTTATAGAACCATTTGTGTTCATCTACCAAGCTCTCCATTTCCTTTTTGAGCTTTCCTTGCTATGGAGGATTGAAGTGGTGGAGGTCCAAGAGTGGAGGGACTCGGATTCTCAATTTCGACGAGGTCTTGACAGAGGTTGTCACATTGTATCTATGTTTTTACATCAATAGAAATATCCATTTCTCATCCAAATTTCATGTGCAATTTTTTATTTTTGTATCCATGGGTATAATTTATTTATACATGTTTAAATGGATTATACTAGTTTGAATTCTAATAGTTAATATATTTTATGCTTGGATATATATGTGTGTGTGTGTTGTTAAGGGAAAATTGTAGGGACACACTTTTGATTGTGAGATCAATGGTGGTCTTCTTCAAAGATCTGGTTGAGGTATGGTTTCTATCCCTTAGATGTTAGATTCTTTAATTTATCTTCAATATTTGGGAATTGATGTGATTTCTGGTGTCATCCTGTCTGTTGTGGTCCACCCCAAACCATAGGAATATTTTCTCTATAACACTAAACATAAATTTTACATTCTATATTAGCTTATTCCTCAATAATTCAACAATAATTTGACCTAGTACGTGAAAAATGGAAAGGAAAATACTCGGGATCAGTTGTAGTTCCCTACATAAGAAGAGGTCTAGTGAAGCATGGGAAACTATATAGAACATGAGAACTCTCCTCCTAGGTGCATTCCATCTTGAAGAGATGAGGAACTTTGAACTCATACTATACATCCTTAATCCACTAATTCCAATTGGCATATGGGATGCATATTCAAACAACGCAATCCTTCAACCCTACCAACAACTCTAAATTGTTAAGAAAATTTCTAGACTTTGACTCCAAGCTCTAAAATTCTAAGAATCTACCAGTTTGCCAACATGAGCATAAAGACAACCCAATTAAGTTATCAAACTCTCTCTAAGAGAGAACATGAGACTGTCAAACAACATGGAAACCTCTTCCCATAAAACTACTCTATTATTATTTATTATTTTATTTTAATCCCTATATTCTTGACAAATCAACTTCCCCATACAACCAATTATTATAAAAATAGTATATCATTTTCAAAATATATATATAATAATAATATAATTATGATACACTATACAGAACATATATCATTTATATATCTACCACTTATAGAATACGTATAATCACACCACACAAATATCATACACACTTACATAACATTCATTGAATTATCAATCATGCATAACTCAAACATAATGTAAAACATGTATCCCAAAGTGCAATCAATATCGTTGTTTAAATTCTTAAGGGTTCCTTTGCAAATATAGTTTGTAGTATATAAGTGCAAGCCCTTAAACAGAGTGATGCAAAATCTATGGGAGATATGATGTAGTTTGGTATTTTGCTTATGCATAACCTCAATGTGTTTGGTACTAAGTTGTATTTTTGTTACATAAGAAGAGGTCCAGTAAAGCATGGGAAACTATGCAGAACATGAGAACTCTCCTCCTAGGTGCATTCCATCTTGAAGAGATGAGGAACTATGAACTCATACTATACATCCTTAATCCACTAATTTCAATTGGCATATGGGATGCATATTCAAACAACGCAATCCTTCAACCCTACCAATAACTCTAAATTGTTAAGAAAATTGCTAGACTTTGACTCCAAGCTCTAAAATTCTAAAGAATCTACCAGTTTGCCAACATGAGCATAAAGACAACCCAATTAAGTTATCAAACTCTCTCTGAAAGAGAACATGAGACTACCAAACAACATGAAAACCTCTTCCCATAAAACTACTCTATTATTATTTATTATTTTATTTTAATCCCTATATTCTTGGCAAATCAACTTCCCCATACAACCAATTATTATAAAAATAATATATCATTTTCAAAATATATATATAATAATATAACTATGATACACTATACAGAACATATATCATTTATATATATACCACTTCTAGAATAAATATAATCATACCACACAAATATCATACACACTTACATAACATTCGTTGACTTATCAATAATGTCAATCATGCATAACTCAAGCATAATGTAAAACATGTATCCCAAAGTGCAATCAATATCGTTGTTTAAATTCTTAAGGGTTCCTTTGCAAATATAGTTTGTAGTATATAAGTGCAAGCCCTTAAACATAGTGATGCAAAATCTATGGGAGATATGATGTAGTTTGGTATTTTGCTTATGCTTAACCTCAATGTGTTTGGTATTAAGTTGCATCTTTGTTACAAACCCTTAAACATAGTGATGCAAAATCTATGAGAGATATGATGTAGTTTGGTATTTTACTTATGCATAACCTCAATGTGTTTGGTACTAAGTTGCATCTTTGTTAAATTGATCTTATTTATGTTTTTTTCTAATTATCTTATCTAGAGTTAGCACTGTTGTTTTCTTGTTCAAATTGGTTTTTGGAGATATATTTTACTATCTTGAACATGGCCACGTAGTTTTCTTGGAATGTTTAATTTGTCCATGATGTTCCATGCACTCAATATATATCTATGGCAGGGTATTTTTTAAGGATTCTAATATTATAACTAAGTATAGTATTCTAGGCGATTGTTTTGGATTGAAAAACATGTTTATAGATGGGTAGGTGAATATTAAATATAAAACATAAAATTAACACTGAAATGTATAAAGTTTGGTGAATATTATGATAAAAAAACATATTTTATGTAGATACAGGTGATATTAGACACCAAATAGCGAATTTTTTTTTTTTTTTAAAACCCAAAAAATAGCCACTTGGTGAAATTTCGCCACTAAAAATTACCCTGATCTATGGGTAGAAAATCCATCTAGGTGTAAGACTATTTGTTGGTTCAACTACACAAATCAAAATACATAAATGGTTGTCAAATTTGTCTATATTAAAAAACATTTGACAATATTGTTTAGATAACTTAGCATGAATTACATGGCACCATTCTTGTAATGGGTCTAGAAGGCTCACGAAAATTGCATAGATTTTCATGTATCCATAGAAATACCTACCATGAAAGAGTAACTTAATGAAAAGAAAGGCTTGAACTCAAGAACTATAACTAATAAATAAACTTTCAACTAAGTGAATTAATGCAAAATATATAATAAATGTTCTAATGAAGAGAAAAGCTTGAACTCAAGAACTCTAACTAATAAATAAACTTTCAACTAAGTGAATTAATGCAAAATATATAATAAATGTTATAAAAGGAGAAGGGGACTTTCAAAAATATTTTTTTTCTTGACATGGTGTTTTCTTAACCCCAACACACATATTGTTTCCAACAAAAATGTTCAACACAATGACACTAAAATAAGAAAAGGTTTGAAAAACAAAATTAAAACTTGATAATCTCAAGGTTAGATCTTAGGCACTCTAACCTAGAAAATACAAGTTTTCTCTCTGTTTTTTATTTTTCGAAATCACATAAAGTGTAAGGAAAGTGTAAGGAATTGTTGCATGTTTTCTCGTTACAATGATCCAATTGTTGGATCTATGAAATCAATCCATAGTATATATTTTTCCATTGCCTCTAACTAGTTCAACGTGCATTTCTTCTTTAACTATCGTAGAAGGCATATGAAAATATTTGATTACATAGTTATGTAATTTAGTTGAACCTAATTCATTTTCAATTGCGTTCAACACAACTGGTTTTGTTGCCAACAACATTAACATTTTTTTTTTATCGTTATCGTCTATGTTGCAATGGAAAAGGTATGGGAACTTTGGATCATGTGGTGGGGATATGTAACAACATTGGTTCAAATAACAACATTTTTTCAAATGAGATATATCTTTATTTGTTTGAGCACATATCCTAATTTTGTTCAAGATTGATATGAAAAATTCATCATCTTGACGCATTACTTTTTTTTAGCTTAAAGCATTTGACATTTTCCTTCCAAAAGGTGGATGAGATTATTTGAGAATGGGATTTTGTTTTTGAAGATCCAAGAATTACACATTGGTTGATCTTGACAAAGATCACTGAAAAATACAATATCAAGATTCCCAAAAGGCAATGTTGGTGTACGCATAATTTCATGTAGGCATTTGTCAATGTTGTGTATCATTTGTGACCCAAGTAGTGAGGCCTCGTCTATGATCAATATTCCAATTTTGTCATAATATGTATTCAACGTATCCAATGTATTAGAATAGAGTGGAGGGTTTCCATTGAAGATAGTGGAAGGTGGAATGCAAAATGGGTTGTAGTTCCGTTTGCATAGTGTGAATATTTTCCAGTAAACACAACTATCAAGCCTTTTTTCTTGAGAGGGTCTCGATGGAGATATTTGTTATGATGGTACAATAATCCATAGTAAATTTCCTTTGAAGTTGTTTTTTTCCCTGTTCCTGCATCTCCGGTTAAGAACAAGTAAGACAATGTCGATGGATTGTTCCTTTTCCACATTATAATATGATTTGTTATGCATTATTGTTCTTCAATTAACTTTTTCCTATATTCATAGTATGTTTTCGTGTCTAAAAGGAATGGATGTGAAATTGTCCCAACTGCATTTCTAATATTTATTGAAGTGTTTCTTGTGTGTAATTTGTGATGCATATCATGATGGATGTCATATTTCTCAGTCACAAGAGAATCATATGGATGGTCTAATAGATCAATGAAATTGAACATTTGATCTTCTCTAGATGAAAATTCCTTATTTACAATGCCAATGTCTCCTCGAGTTTTTGTAAGGGGTGATAGTTTCTTCTCAATGGTTTACACAAGCCATTTTCTAAGGGAATATGCTTCCACCCATTTTGGAAACTCGCTTTTAATTTTCTATATATGGAACAAATAACATCATTTTTTCCCTATAGTAATTTTCAGTATCTTTTTGTTGATTGTAGTTATCATATCGTATCAAAACTATTCATTTTCTTTTTTTGGTGTTTGGTTATAACATGATATGAATTCCTCCAAGCAATTCTGCTCCAACTTAGGTGGGAAATCAATATACATGTCAATGATCGAAGGGAATGCAATGTCTTCATAATCATATGGCTCTTGTTGCAATATTTGAGGCATTTTAAGAACAAATGTTCTTTTTTCAGACTCGTGTAGTGTTAATAAACACAACTTTTCTAAACAACGAGTACAAAGGAAAAGAAAGGATTATGTGCATAGCTTGGAAACTTGACATTTATTTCATGTTGAGGAGAACATTTCCAATCTTTCTAATTGTTTCAACCTTGTTGTCATTGTTATAATTGAAATCCTTCCTAATTATTCTGAAAGTAGTTGTCATTGTACTATCCATTTTTGTCATGTAGGAACTACAATATGTTACAACGACATAGGCTTCAAGAATGAGTTGTCCATCTATGTTGGTATGCCATAACATTGGATCTATTTTGCAAATGCACTTACCTAGTGTCACATGGATTTCTCCTTATTAGTAGTACATGGCACACTAGGCATGAGCACAAAAGAACAATATAATCTTCCCTAAACATATGTAGATATTCCAAGAAAGTGTCGAAGGAAATATTATCAAGGTCAGCTTTATGTTTCAAGATACGGAAAAGTTCATTTTCTTTTTTTTTTCTAACCTATTGTGTCATTGTCAAGTGAATGAAAAATGGCAGTACCACCAATTAGAGGGAGGGGGAAGTTGAACCTACACCCATAATTGCACTTTCTTTTACACCTTTTTATGTGGTGATGTGTTTAGATTTAGACAAGGTCTTCAGTAATTAGCTTTGAATTATGAGTGTTGGTATCTCATTTTTTAATCTTTGTCCATAGATCGATACAATTCGTATCAAAATTAGTCTGTGGTCATGTTCATTTCCTCTACTTTGGAATTTAGTGAGGAAGTAATAGTCCTCTACCTTCCAAACAATTCACTATTCTTTGAAATCAATGTGTGAATTGTTGACATTCTATGTCTATAGTATTGATTGCAAATGACACGATGGTTTTTGATAAGTGAATCAATGGATTCATCAGAGCAATTGTTTCCATGACCATATATGGGTCCATCCTTTTTCACTTGCAACACATCAACCAGTGGTGTCCAGAGATGTTCTGTACTTGTGAAAGTGACAAAGACCAATGGTGGGATGATATGGTGTATCATGGAAAAGACATTATTTCTAATGCTTTCCAAATAATAAGGCAATGTACATATGATTTGGAGTGAGAGGTATGAAATCGATGATTTCAATATATTTTCAATATTATTTTGGTATTTGACATCTTTGATGGTTATTTTTTGTCCTTTTAATTCTCCTTTGCAGATAGAAATCCTAGCATAGTTTGAAACTTGTCTAACTAGTTTGAGAAATGCCTTAAAAAATGTTTGTAATATGTGTTGAGAAGTCTTCAGATTAATCTAACAACTCCCATTGGTCTATTTGTCGATATGAGAAACAATTAACAACATTGTTTGGTCTATTGGAACCATAGAACAAAGTAGGGAAGTTCAACTCCTCATAGAACCCATCAATCTGTAAAATCTAGTTGTCAAAGTCATATATATTATGTGCTTCTCCATATCCATGCACCCAATTTTTGGATATTGGGTATGCATCTTCTTCATTGTCATTTGGATCAAGGGATTCCAAGTTTATAGACTCATATATATGTTTTTGCTTGTACTCTTCAAAAGTTTTCTCCCAATCGCTATTGATCACAATGCCTTCAGATTTATAAATAGAAGCGTTACATAATTATTTTAGTGAAATCATAACATGTTTTGATCAAATGTTCCCATACAAGTAAGTATTTTTGTATTCCATTTTTTTTAATGATGACAACGATTTTCATTGTCTCATAAAGGATTCTTGGCAACGCCAATTGAACTGCGTTGCAGTGTGTTCAAATTGGTTGGGACATTTATGATTGTTCTTGTTAGTCCAATCTAAGATTTTTTTGTATCCAAGTTGTCTTAGCTATGCAAAATCCATTCTTGGAGCAACTAATATTTCATCTAAAGGCATCAAAGATGTGACAGAACATAGTTTTTTGTTTCATTGTATTTTCAAAGGAGTTGCAAAAGGAGGTAATTTTCCATTTGAAATTGTGTTATTGCAAATTTTGCAAATTTCCTGATAGCTTGTGTGTTGTGAAATTTCTATTGAAGACGATAGAGTTGATAACACAGAACTTCTAACAATGTGCATATATTTTTGGAATTGTATATGTTGTCAAATTGCACAAGCATAAGTAGGTGTATCTTGAATTGATTCTAAATATGTTTCAATTGTAGCCATTTATTTGGCATGGGTTATTTGTTGTTGATATTTAGCCAATCCATTTTTCCTTATATGTTGTTTCAAGAAGCGGATTCCTATTTTAATTTTACCAAGGACACTAGATGAATTGAATGAAGGTATCAAATCACTTGATTTATGGGACAAGGGTTGTGCCACTTGTTTTGTGAGATTTGTTTATTTTCCTTTTGCAAATAGGTATATTTTCCTTTTTAGGTTATTAACAACTACAAAATAACCTTTTTGGCATGAATTGGAATTGTTTTACTTGTTCTTTTAACATCAAACAAGGGTTCATTGCAAGACACACTTGAAGAGATTTATTTAATGTATGAAGCAGCAAATTCAAGCTAATAGTAATAGATAATGGAAGGATTGTTCTTGTCATGTAGCATAACCAACCGTTGACAATGAATATATTCAGAACTAATAAGGAAATGCAACAAATAGATGATAGTTGTAGAGGGTTTTCATGAGTGGAAATTTACATTAATTATACTTGTTTCAAAAATCTAGATATATATGTAAACATGGAACATTTCACAAAACCGTTGGAATACGAAATCACCCCCCTCTATATTTCCTTTAGCATAAAGCATTGATCAATTAATAATGAAAAATTTGCAATTTGCAATGGAACACTCATTTCTGACAATAGAACTTGGAATATATTTCTTCAATTCTTTTAATGCACATGGGTCATTTGCAACATAGAAATTGTAGAAACTTTGTACCAATGTTTTTCTTAAGGAAGATACATCAAATAGTTATGCAAAACTACATATTAATTCAAAAAATGACTCATGGCAATCGCTAACCATGGAACCAAACAAGTGAAAACATTGCTCTAATCATAAGCATTGTAGCGATGGCATGTCTAAATCATACTATGGAAAGGTATTTGAACATATGCATGAAGCAAGTGACCTAGTTGGATTTGGAAGAGCAATTGATGAGTGAAAGGACAATATTGTCTCAAAGTGTCCAGATCTTGGATTGATATCATGGAAAATTAAATGGTATATATATATTCTCTTTTACCAGAATAGAAATGAAGATATTATTTTATTTTTGATAAAAATAAAACCAGTTTACACAAAAGATATCACCCTGTAGTCTTGTTTCACCTGTTGAATTCATGGAAGATGTAAAAATGAACATTCTCTCCAAGCATGTTTCAATGTAATTTACATGATGTAGTTCATAAAGATATTCAAGATTCGATTATGTTCTCATTAATTTAATGGCATATGGATTTCCATGTCCCAAGCAACACTAGAAACTGTTAACTATTCCTTATATTATTTCAAGTGAACCATACTAGAAATGAAGCAATATAGCAAATGAATCAAATAATCTATCTCCTATGCGGAAGTGGAAATTTTGCATTTAGAACAAGTGCAAGGCTAATAGTACATAATCACCTTTCTTAAAGATCGCTTCATTACTCCCGAAATTTTTTGTGCAATTGGGTGATCCAAACATCTAATTAGCAATTTGCTTAGAATGCCGGCATGAAAAGAAAACATCTCAACTCTGGAAACCATTGTGACTACATTTACAAACATCTCAAAGGGAAGAAGAAATCATAAAAATCCTATAAATATTTATAGAGATATTGACAATGATAGTCACTAATGCATCCTAAATTCACAAAACTCTCCATTGACAAACTGTGGATACAAGAATTATGAATTTTCCAAGCACAATGGGAAATTTTATATAATTGGAAATATACACTATAATTTTCAAATCCCTTAAAGCATGGCATGCACTTGGTGAATTGCAATAGAAGAACACGTTGTAAATAAATTCTTCCACAACAACCCCTATGTTTTTGGAAATTGTTCATGTGCTTGCATCCCAACAAAAATTCCAATTCTTAGAAGGAATGTTTTTCCACCTCACCTTTCACCTCTATGTATGTATTATTGTTACAAAGCATGTGCACAAAACGTAAATCTAACATAGCACATACACCACACCTCAAATTTATTAGAAATTGACATGTTCAACCAATTTATCTATCATGTCTATTGATGAAGAGAATAAAATAAGAAACTTTATATTCAAGCATGGCATTAACCAAATACACATTATACCATCAATGCATCATCCACTAGACAATTATTCTACCCATATTTAGACAAATGAGAACTATTTGGTTCCTTTGGCTACTATGGCATCTACAATATATCCCTTATCATGTTGTCTAGTCAGATGTCCTACCTACGGACACCATACAACTATAGACTTGGATCTGGTCGCGTTTCTACCTCACAATATCTAAATGCCATGTTCACTAGGTTCCATGTCTATTACCAAACTGCTCCAAAGGGGGGAAAATATATAGGAATATGGGAATATCAGCTCTATAATATGATATTTGATTTAAGTTCTAGCTTATTGTCTTGAATCCATATCTGGAAATGCTCATCATGGTTTATGTCTATTGTTAAATTTCTCTTTGGGAAGAACTAACGAGGCATCCAAGCCTATTTTCCCTCCTTTTGTCCACCTGTTTTAAACTCAAGTGCTCTAGTTCTATGGGATTACTTTTTCCAATAGTGTGCATTGCATTCATATAATCCATTCTTACCTGATTTAAATTCAAGTACATTGGTTTTATAGACTTAATTTTCCTAGTAGTCAACATTCAAGGCATAAAATCCACACTTGCTCTTTTGTTTAGATTAGAATGTGAGTCCATTGTCAAAATACTTAGTAGTTGATCTATTTCAATAGTCTTCGACCTCAATATATATAAAGGCCTCATTCATATGGAGTTATAAAAAGACGATACTATGCAAGAATCAATTGCGGATGTGATCCTATAGAGGAAAGGATGCCAATCCTCCAACTGGAACAAATGAAATAACATAATGGAGAAGGTTTATTCTTTCAGTACATAGACATGATGCAACAACAATTTTGATCCATATGTAGGAATATTTACAAAGATAACTTGCTCGTATGATGGAGAACAAATGTACAAGCAATGTAAGACAAGTCTATAGTCCAAAAATCCTTGGTACAATAGGGAAGTTATTTTTCTTATTTTTTAGATTAGGAAGAAATAAACTCTTTATGAACTTATTTAAGGAAAAATATAACAAAATTAATATTGAGGCTCCCTGCCATACTAGGAACCTAAGCAAAAATCCTATTCGTACTTTCCTGATTTCCAATGTGGATACATTGTTAGGTTGAGCATGGTAAACAAAGGAGACATTTCACTAAAAGCAATTGCAATCACACAACTAAACTAAATTTTAAATTTTTTCAGCCTCAACTAAATTCAACATACTGGCCTAATAGCTACTATAGCCACCATCATTACAATTATATCTATATTTGTCAGCAATTAGAGGGTTTTGACATGGCAGATTAATAATGTAGGAATTGAATAATGCTTCAAAAGATGGAGCTCATTACTATATCCTAACCACATGTCACTTCCCATGAATAGATCCTCATTTTGAACATCAAGATTCCTGAGAATGGTTCGTACATCCCAAAAGTTCATATTGCATTGGGATGGTCCAGAGATATGGTTTCCACAATAGCTCTAAAGCATCAGTTTTTAAATGTAGGAAAGGGAAAATTGTTATCAAATTACAAGCTTTAAGTCTCATTTTTGGGAGAGAAGCAATCTTATCAATGCCAACTATATTTATTTATATTGTTACATAATTCAATGCAAAGAAAAAAAACTTATTGAATTTTTGGAAGACAATGGTACTCATAATAGTTTGAAACAATAAAAGTAAAAACTCTATCCTTGTAAAAGGAAAGGAGAAGGGAATTTAAATTTGCAACAAAAAGGAAACATTTTAAATTATTAAATAAAAAACATTTCATTGTTTATTTCCATCATTGTTATTTGCACTCATGCACGCATGCAATGGAAGGGGAAATACCATTTTGTTGTGAATGTAAAATCAATGGGCATAAGCCAAAGGGGGGAAACCAAACAATAAAATAGTAAGAAAAGTTGGCCATAGTTTATGGAATTGAATGACTAACAACCAACAACAATACACTAGAATTTACTCCATGCAAAACCAAACTGAAACGGCAAAATCATTTCTTCTGGAAATAACCAACACAAATAAGCCAGATTACAATAATCTATGAATGGATAAAATAATATAATTGATGATATAAAAATAATGGTTTACAATGAGGATGCCAACTTGCTTATATAGGATTATATGGTGACTATTCACTGAAGGGATATATCCCTTCATTAAATCTATTAATATTATGTTTTATTTATTATTATATTATTATACTAGTATTATTGATTATTTAATATTATGTCTATTACATTACCTTCCCCTTAATGGAAATATTTGTCCTAAAAGCTTATTGAAGACAAGTCTTACATATGATTCCTTGTGTGTAATGTCATCACTCGATTTTTTGTGTTAGTAACTACGACACTTGATGAAATGAGAAGATATGAGTTTTGAATTCTCAAGAAAAAATATTGCGGCGTTTGTTAAGTATTCCATATGAGATCTATCTTTATTGGATTTGTTTGTTGATCGCTTTGTTGGATGGAACTTCTCATTTTCTGATTAGTTTGTTGATAATGTTTTTTCTTTTCCAATATCATAACTCATTTATTTATGTTCATTTTGACCCTATCGTTGGTGAAACTGTTTTTATAGTTTGAGTGTCAATAACGAGTTCTTGTTCTTTGAGTTTGAGGGTTTTGATGTCCTCTGAATTTGCTCCAATTTTTTTTTCAATTAATCTTTATCATTCTTAAGGTTCCTGATCATTTCCTCTTGCGATTTCTCATCATCTTTAAGCTTATGAGTCTAATCCATTACATCTTGTTTATGCTTCTTAAGGTGACCACTCTCTTCAATATTTTCTAATAGTTTCTTCTGAAGATCTCGATTCTCCACTTGTAGATGTTGATTGTATTGTCTTTAATCCTTTGCCTTCTTTATTTGAAGAAGAAATTTTTTATCATGATCTCTTAAACGAGAGATCTCTTCTTCATTGTCTATGGTGACTTTATCGAATTCTTTCTACATATTATGTATTGATTTATGATCTTCTTGTGAAAACACCTTTGAGATTTCTTTGAAGTATTCATATGACACAACTCTTGAACTTGAATTTAGTGTATTAACATCCTGGAATGTGATTTTCTACTTTTTATAAAGAAATATCAAAAAATTCTTCCTCGTGATGAACATGGAGGTACCTAATGTATCTAACCAAGGTGACCCTAGAATTAAATCAACCTTGTCTCGATCCAGTGATACCAATGACACCGATACCAATGAAACAAGATTTAATTGAGTTATTACCTTGGAATCATCAACGGATAGTTTCAAGTTCTTAAGCTCATATTTCTCATAAAAAAGAAGTGTGTTATTTTCATTTATATCTGATCTGAAAGCATTGATTTGTTTGTTATGTCAACATTTATGCAATTCTTTTGGGCTGTCGGGAAAATATCAATGCAAACAACCTTTCCTTGAATAAGCCCATAAATTTTTAATATGGACTCTACATATTTTTTAAAAGTTTACAGGAATCTTCCTTGTTTTTCTCCTTCAGACTTCATTTTATTATGAATATTATCCAAAGATATATCAAAGAATGACATCTTTATCTTGTATAGTATGCTATACTCTTCAATAATTATTTTTTTCCAAATAATTATTATTACTTCAAAGTAATAATAATATTATCCCAATATGGAATACAACGAACTTTGTAAACCAAATAATAAAATTTGATCAAGAATATGCACCAGTAACCCAGTAATATATATCTATATATAATTAATAAACTTTTAAAACTTTCTCTCTTTGATTTTATTAAAGATTTACATTCTATCCCACGCTTTGGAATAACCAAGTGTGGTTTTACTTCTTTTATTTTGTCATTTTCCATTCAAATGCTTTCTTTCTTCTTTTTCCTTTTAACTTCCTTTTTTTTTTCTTTCCCCACTTCTTATTTGTACAAAATAATTAATTAATTCGAATTGATGGCCAAAATACAAATTTGACAAAGTCTAAATAGAAAGCTCTAAAACCAATGAAACGACAAAATCGTGTCTTACGGAAATAACCAGTGTAGATCCAAATTTTAGGCTCTATCAAGCGTCGAGATGGATCAAATCTTTCTCGGTGCAAACCTGTTCTTAGGTATCCATTGATTTGATTCAAACCAAAAGACACATATTTTTATTTAAGGTCCACATATAATATTTTTATTATTAATATTTAATATTATTTATGGCCGACATATAATATTTTTTATTATTTTTTATTTTGTTAGGAACGAACATTGCATCATTTCCCCACACATGGTTTTAAAACCATATGCAAGGCCCTCCTACAACCAAGGGTTGTTTAGGAGGCCTTGCACATGGTCTTAAAACCATTTGCAAGGCCCTCCTAAACCATGTACAATAAAACCATGGGTTGTTTAGGAGGCCTTGCACATGGTCTTAAAACCATTTGCAAGGCCCTCCTAAACCATGTACAATAAAACCATGGGTTGTTTAGGAGGCCTTGCACATGGTTAAAAAACATGTGCAAAGCCTGCTAAAACATGTACAATAAAACCATGGGTTGTTTAGAATGCCTTGCACATGGTTTTAAAACCATGTGGGCCAACATTTTTTTGGGGATAATTCAATTTTGTGTTTTTTTCTTGACCCACATATTTTTTTTTACGGATAATTAAATTTTTACTTTATATTGTTTTGTTAGGTAGTATGATTCCAACATCTCCCTTAGATTGTTTTTGTGGCCGACATTTATTTTTGGCTTATTAGAAAATTTATTTTTTATTAATAAAAATAACGTTACGAAAGTGATATTATTTTTTATTTTGTGTTACAAGATATCTCCCATAATATTCACTATCACTATTAGTTTTTGTCGACATGCTAAAAAAGTTAGTAATGTTACATCATGTTACAAGATCTCCCCCATACTGGGTTGTAGAGCGCCTCTCGACGCAACCAACACAAATAGGCCAAATTACAATAATTCATGAACAGATAAAATAATATAATTGATGATATAAAAATTATGTTTACAATGAGGATGTATCCCACATGTATAGGATTATATGGTGCATATTCACCAAAGGGATATGTCCCTTCATTAAATATATTAATGTTATGTTTTATTTATTATTATATTATTATATTAGTATTATTGATCATTTAATATTATGTTTTTTGCATAGACCAAATATGCCCATGTCTATGATCCAAAGGAGGGAAAACCAAACAAAAAAATAGTAAACTAAGTTGACCATATTTGTGGATTTGAATGACTAACAACCAATAACACTAAACCAAAATATACTCCAATAAAAAATAGAGCAACTATTACCATGGCTATCAACCAATTAAGGGAAGAGTTGTAACTTACTTACAACACTTGGATGCTTTACACATCATATTGAGTTTTTCAATTCAAAAAAGATTTCCATGAGAATACATCACAATTCTAAATCATATCCATGATATGCTAATAAGGAACTTAATTTTGAATATGCAACTAGAAAAGTCAAAACTGCTAGGCTCACCTCCCAACCACCTTAAGTAACTAGGTTAGAAGCTACTCATAAACTAAATAGGAGCAACTACTCACCTAAAGAAAGAGGCATTTCCACTTTGAATATCACATTGAGAGAAGTAATGTTTTACAATCCAAGTGAATAGGTATACAAATCTACACTACATGCATATGCCATCACTTTAGTTTTTGTACTAGGAGAAGAAAGTATCTTACAACCTAGTTGGGTATGGAGATATTCATCAACATTGTATGCATTTGAATATAGGTGTATGTTCAAAGCTCTTACAAATTAAATGAACACATCTACTTTTTGAAAACAATAGCTAGTGACTACTTTCTTTGTTATTATCAAGAATAGTAGGAAAAGGAAAAAAGAAGTCACTATCACTTTAATGCATTTAGGTTGAATTCATTTATCTAATATGTTTTCTATTAGGAAATAGTCTTTTTTCCAGGGGAAAATTACTTTATTTACTGCACATAGAGTTCCCTAAAATAACTACTGCAATGGCATTCCTAGTTATTCAGCTCTTTAAACTATAGTAGAAGGTTTAAGGAATCTTAGCCTATGAAGTCCATACTACAATTTATAGCTAGGAACAAAGAACCAAAGAAACAAATGATGGCTCAAACTCATCTTGGATGAATTCCATGGTCACCATCGTGGCCAACTGGATCAACATAAGAAGCTATTGTTGACTAAACTATAAGCTAAATCCACCCTTAACTGATTGTACTGCAATCTACATATCAAAAGAGAAAAGCAACAGCTTCTAAATAATTCAATTTCTTAAATTATTTTTAATTAGTAAATGAGACACCAAAGTTCGAGTTGCAAAGCATCAACAACATTTCATCGATATTTTAAACATAAATCTATAAGTAGTCTATGATCTGAAATCTTTCTATGCAGAAAACATGATAAGAATATAATATGATGGTCATTTACAACTAACAATAACCAACAATATGGAAGACAAATATACACACATATATTTAAAAAATATATGAAACAATATTAACTATCCATGCAAACATTACAAAGACAAAATCAACATTAACAATACTATAAGATGGAAATGCACATTTATGTTAATTTGCTTTCTTCCATTTTAAAATTGAAGGAAGCAAACAATATTAATTATGGAAGAAGATATCTACATATAGAGAAAGAGACATTGGAAAGTGAGAAAATCTATAAGTTTTAGGTTTAATGAAACGAAAAGAAATTGCAGTTTTAGGATTAATGAAAAATAAAAAATAAAATCTATAAGTTTTAGGTTTAATGAAACATAACAAAGAAACATTTATGTTCATACAGGCTACTATGTGGGGAGAAAATCAAAGGGATTCATGGTACATTGAAAGTGGGTGCTCAAGTCACATGATAGAGATAAAACAAACTTATCCCCTTGAAGAAGAATGAAGGTAATGTTACTTTTGGGGATAATGACACTTCAAAGATAATTGGAAAGGGGACTATTAATGTTCATAATGGAAGATCTAAATTAGAAAATGTTATGTTTGTTGAAGACTTGAAACAAAATCTTCTCAGGGTCATCCAAATGTGTGATCAGGGACATACTCTCACTTTTGATTCCCAAAAATGTGAGATCAAAAAAGAAAAGTTTGGGAAATTAGTTGCCAAAACAATAAAAACGCCAAACAACATGTATATTCTTAAAGAGATCAATGCGAAAAAGTGCTTCATGGGTCAAAAAGATGGAATCTAGTTGTGGCGTAGAAGAATGGGACATATTAACTTTGACAACATGGTAAAAATTAGTACTAAACGAGGAGTAAGGGATATGCCCAAAACAAAAATATCAAACATTGTGTGTAACCATTGTCAACATGGAAAGAAAAAAAAGGTAAGCATCATGCCAAAGGAATAAACAACATCTAAGCCATTGCAAGTTGTGCGTATAAATATTTGTGGACCAACCAAAACACAAATCCTACAAGAAGAGAATTACTTTATGTTATTTATTGTTGATTATACAAGGATGACTTGGGTGGCCTTTCTTAGACATAAATTTGAAGCCTTTGAAAATTGCAAAGCTTTTAAAAGATTTAGTTGAATATGAGACTGACATGAAAATAAATGTTTAAGGTCACATAATGGAAGTGATTTTACATCTAGTGAGTTTGAATAATTTTGTTAAACTCAAGGAATAAGAAGACAATATTCATATGCAAGAACTCCTCGACAAAATGGAGTGGTTGAAAGAGAAAATAAACATGTGCAAGATATTACTAGGACAATGTTGAATTAAGCAAGGTTGTCAAATACATTTTGGAGAGAAGTAGTTTACACTACAATTTACATTTTAAGTTGAGGGAAAATAAGAGTTAATAGGAACAAGACACCCAATGAATTGTTGAAAAGCAGAGTAGCCTCTATCAAACATTCCAGAATATTTGGAAGAAAGTGTTATAGCAAGAGAGATGATGAGGATCTAGGAAAGTTTGATTCAAGGGAAGATGAAGGAATCATTCTTGGTTACTCACGAAGTAGCAAATCCTATAGTTGTTACAACAAAAAACTACAAATTTTTTTTGAAAGTGTAAATGTCAAAATAAATGAAGCAAGGCCTCAATAGAAATAAAAATGAGTGGAATGAAGTGAAGAAGAAGAATACAAAGAAGAGGAAATGGAAATAGAATACCAATATACACATGCCCCATTAAGGTTTGTGCAAAAGAACCATTCAAAATACTTAATCCCAGTGACAAAAATGCAAGAACACAAACAAGGAAAAAACTGACAATTTCCTCTGAACAAGTCAATCTCTCCTTATTGTCCAAAATAGAATCTAAAATTTTTGCAAAGACAAGTAAAGATGAGGGTTGTATTGTTGTTATGAATGAGGAATTGGATCAAATTGAGAAAAAACAAATTTGGGAACTTGCCCCAAGACCTAAAGAGAAAATGTGATTGGAACAAAATGGGTTTTCATAAATAAGTTAAATGAAGATGGAAAAGTTGTCAGAAATAAGGCAAGATTGGTTTGTAAGGGATATGCTCAAGTTTAAGGCATTAACTTTGAATAATCCTTTGCTCTTGTGGCCAAAATAGAAACCATTAGAATTTTTTTAGCATTCACATGCGACAGAAATTTCAAAGTTTACCAAATGGATGTCAAGTCATTTCTAAATGGAAATTTAGAATAAGAAGTGTACATTGAGAGGCCTAAGGGATTTCAACTATTAGAAGAAAAATACTAATTATGTAGGATGAGGAAATCACTCTATAGTCTAAATCAAGCTCCTCGAGGATGGTATTCAATACTTGACAAATACCTACAAAAACAAGGTTTCAAAAGATGAGTTGTCGATAGTAATCTCTACATCAAGTTTAAAAATGAAAAATATGATTATTATTATGGTCTATGCAGATGACATCATTTTTGGAAGTGATATTGAAAATTTAAGTCAAAGGTTTGCAAAAGAGATTAAAAAAGAGTTTGAAATGTCTATGTTAGGAGAGTTGTCATTATTTCTTGGAATGTATATATCCCAATCTAAATAAGGAATATTTATTTTTCAAACCAAATATATTAAAGAAATGTTGAAAAAGTTTGGAATCGAAGATTGCAAACCTATCAGCACTCCCATGGTTACAAGATGCAAGTTGAGAAAAGATGATGAATCCTTGGAAGAAAATAAAAATCAGTATAGGTAGATGATTGGTTGCTTAATATAAGCGACAACATCAAGGCCATATGTTATGCAGGAAGTAGGATTGGTTACAAGATTACAATCTACACCAAAAGAAATAAATGTTCAAGCAATAAAAAGGATCTTGAGATATCTAAAAGGTACATAGGACTTTGGATTGTGGTATCCAAAAGGTGAGGATTTTACTTTAACTGCCTATACTGATGCAGATCGAGTAGGAATTACTGATGATAGAAAGATAAAAAGTGGAGGAGCATTATTTTTGGGTAATTGTTTTGTATCTTGGATGATCCAAAAACAATCTTCAATTTATTTGTCTACAACAAAAGTTGAATACATTGCAACAACATCTTCTTGCATTTAAGTTATCTAGATGAAGAAAACATTGCAAGACATTAACATAGAATACGAACATCGAATATCATTGATGTGTGACAACAATAGTGCCATAAACATGTTCAGGAACCCTACTATGCACTAAAAAACAAAGAACATTCCTATCAAGTATCATTTTCTAAGGGAACAAGTTATATTACTAATTGTCAATTTGGAATACATTGATACTAAGGAACAAATTGCAAATATCTTTACCAAACCCCTTCCTAGAGATATATTTGAGTATATTCGACAAAAAATGGGGGTATTTTCTATCCCTAATTAGATACACGAGCTTAGGGGGAGCAACCCTTTTCCAATGATGTGGTGTTATAAGCAGTGGGATAATCGTAGATATGAAAAAGGTGCAGGCACAAGGATAAGCATAGGCTAAAGAGGAGTATCCCTTTTCTATTGATTTCAAAGGGGTATAATTAATTGCGTGTAGAACTTGTAGATAATGAAAAATACACAGAGACATAATCGCACATAGAAATAATTGCACATAACATAATTGTGCAAAGACATAATTGCAAACAGAGGGAGTATCTTTAGTTTGTTGCGAAATTTTATAAAGGTTTCCATGAATGACGAAGAGGGATATTGTTGGAAATATTGTTGTCATTTATGTCAAAGGAAAGGATATATTTTTGTAATTAATGTCTAAAAATAGGGGGAGGCTACATATAGATATTGCAAGATGAATATCGTTGGAAATATTGTTTTCAGATGCCCAGTTTGGATACCCTATATTTGAAGACAATTTTACTCTAGACACCTATCTCAAATTAGAGTATATATTATATTGTTGGAAATATTATTATGATATCTTTCCAACACTATATGGAAATACCCCTAACTCCATAGGAATGAGGAGATATGAAAGAATTTGTAAAGTCAACATTATTAGAATATTAGGTCGGCCTTGTCAAGATATTGAACAAGGTTAGGTCAACCCAAAAAGTGATTTAAGAACACTATAAATAAGTGGAGCACTCTCCACATTTCTTTAATTTAATTATCCATTCATGGATCTCTCAAAAAGGTCACACTTACGAAAGAGAAAGGTCTTCTTAGGATTGAAGATAGATTTGAAATTTTTTTTTGGGTTTTGAAGATATTCTTGATGAAATTATCTTAAATGTTTTTCTTAATATTTTTAATAGGGTCAAGGGAATAAAGTGCATCTTATGAAGAGGAAGAGATTTTTTCTTGCAAATCCAACATTGCAGATGTTTTCTTATAGAATCTGAATCTGCAGAAAATTTGCAAATTTTTTTGCATAGAAGTTGAAGATTGCACAAAAGTTAAATAAAAGTTGAAGTTGCATAGAAGTTGAAACAACATAGAAACTGAAGACTACATAGAAGCTAAAGTTATACATGAAGAATGTAGGAATCATGGTAGATGCACGATAGTTAGGGTGGTTTACATAGAGCATAGCGGGACATATAAGTTGGCACTCGATATATCAATTCAAAATCTAGGGTTGTATTGCATGGAGCATAAAGTTATAGTGCAAGGAAAAAAACTGGTGCACATGAGTTAGAATAGTTGTGCGTAGTGCAGCCCAGGAAAGTAAAATTGTAGATGGGAGTCAAATTTGTTTTGTGAAGTGCATCGTGCAACATGCAATTTGTTGTAGAAGAGAGGCACAAAGTTAGCAAAATTGTAGTTTTGAATACAACGACGGATACATAATACATGTTATAGGAATAAAAGTTAAAAAAGATGAATCCTA
The DNA here is from genome assembly GCA_001517045.1 of Pseudotsuga menziesii. Lineage (NCBI taxonomy): Eukaryota > Viridiplantae > Streptophyta > Pinopsida > Pinales > Pinaceae > Pseudotsuga > Pseudotsuga menziesii. The sequence continues at coordinate 271,995 of LPNX010473219.1, forward strand.
CATGAGAATTGATGTCACACAAAAGTTGAAGCAGATTCGAATGTGAATTTTGTGAGGAAGTTAAAGCTGCACAGAAGTTGAAGCAATGTAGAATTTGAAGGTATGCAAAATTTGATGAAGTTATGCAAATATAAGGATGACTATGTAGCAGATGGAACTTGATTATGAAGTTATCCTTGAAGAATTTATGTCATCATTTGTGTACCTAATTCTCAAGTAGGTGGGTTCCTATGCAATATTTGTTGATATGATGCTTAGCCAAGGGGATTGGTGTCACCAACAAGTTGTTGCTTCCAAGCATCGTAATAGTGAGTTGGTGCTCAACTACGGATATCACTGTCTCCAACAAGTTGAATCTTGCAAACCTTGTAAAAACAGGTTGGTTCATGCAATTATTGTAATAGTAGGTTGGTTCCTACTTAAGATTCGTAAAGATAAAAATCATTGTGGTTTTATCCCAATTGGGTTTCCATGTAGCATCTTGTGTTCTATGGTTTGAGTCTACTTGTGTTTATTATTTTGAATTGTTTGAAGAATGAGTAAAGAAAGAAAAATTATTTTATATTGATTCACCCCTCGCCTCTCAGAATAATCATAAATCGATTAGGGTTTCCCTAACATACCTTTGATTTATTTTTCTCTAAGGAGATTATTAGAAATAGCTAATGGAAATTAAGACTCACTATTCCCAGTGTTTGTATCCATTGGACCCCTAGTACATTATCATCACCAATGATTTGGATTGCAATAATTTGTCTGTCTAATGAATACTCACCCATAATAAGCTTAATACTATGGCATTTCCCTGAACAATTTATGGTACCTCCATATTCAATTATTACTTGATATTCTGGCGCTAGATATATAAAATAGTTGAGAGTTTTGGTTAATCTGCAATCAATGAAGTTATGGGTACTAACATAATCAATAAATAATATTACTTTTCTCCTTTTTATATATCCTTTTATCTTGAGAGTTTGAGGAGTGTTAATTCTGACCAATCCATGACAAGATATGGTTGAATAAATATCTTCTCTATTTACTTCTTGAGGTTGTTCTAGAGTTGGACCGTCTTCCTATTCACAGTCTATGTAGAAAAATTTATTCTTATGAACATTACTATACTTGATGTCACAATTGAAACATAGTCCCTTTTCTCTTTTTTCCTCCACTTGTTGAGGTGTCAACCTTGTGGGGTTAAGGTGAGTTGAGTTTGGAGGGGAAACATTTCCCTCTCTATAGGTGTTTGTGGTTTTTCTTATAGTAGATAAAAATTTATTTTCATTCCCTCTTTCTAGAGCCATATTTTTCTTTTCAATTTTCCTTGGAAAGCTACAAGAATTTTCCAATGATTGAGGTTCAAAGATACACACCTCATGTTGAATACTATCCTTTAAAGTGCCCATAAAGTGATCTGACAAATTATTGTTTAGAATATTCTTTACTCTAAGAGTTAACTTATAAAACTACTTGATGTGCTATGTAACTAGATCTTTTTGCTTAAGATTTATCAACTTGCTAAAGAAAGTGTTTCTCTTAATATCCCCATAATGTGAAATTGATTAATCTGTAAATATAGCCCATGAGACAATAGATCCCTTTTTTATGGCCACAAAGCCATTAGTACCATACAAATTTATCATGTTCTAAATACAAGGATACAATAGTTACCTTTTGCAAAGTTGGCACTAGGTGTAGATCAAAGAATTGCTACATCTAGAATATCCATGTTATTAGATCATTGCCATCGAAATTTCTCATTTCCATATTAGGAATGAAGTAGTTGCTTGGACCGGATTTGAAACCATGATGATGTTGATTATGTAGTGATGATTGATAACGTGTTAGAAAATCAAACCTCTTATTCTCTAATTATTTTTCAAATTTCTGAATATGTGACTAGATTAAGTACCCCTTGTTCTCCTTCTCCTCTACATTAAGATGTGAATTATGAGGAAGTACATGCTTCATCACATTCAAAATTTTACTTTTCATAACTTCAAAATCCTCTTTCATAGCCCCGTGTTCCTCTTTATCATTCATCCCTTTGAGATCCTCTTTTCTAGCCATCCCATTGGACATCTTTTTTAGATCCTCTTTATCGGCCATATTTTCGAGATTATTTTTCAACTCCTTATCTATATCACTTTTTGGTTTATAAATTGAGAACATGTTACTGATATATTACTCAATTCATCAAACTTTTTAAACAAATTGGACACGTCTTGTCCCAATTCTTCATCTTCTTTATAAGTCATGGTTGAACTTTCAGGAGGTTTACAGGGTGTAACATTTTTTGATACATATTTTTCCATTTGATCCCAATAATTTTGACTATAATTCTTCTCTGTTTACTATCAATCACACCTTTGAACCACCCAAAAAAGACATTCCAATTCAAAATTATCAAAGATTCAAATTAACATACCTTTAAAAACCCTGGTTTGGAGGTTGTCTTGGTGGCCGAATTTCCAACTGATGCAAACATACGATTTTGGCCTCTCTGAGTCTGATTTATTATTTTTTCAGTATCTTGATATATCTTCTCTTCAATTCCATAGGTTTGACCTAAGTCTGATGCATTAAAATGATATGGTGATTTTCCCAAAACTTGTTATTTTTGTCCCTTCCATGACATAAAAAGTGTACAGACTGCCACATGTCCTAAATTTCTATAACCTATAATGTAGTCCATATTATTTTCAAATGAAAAAAGTCTCACTCAATTTGTATCTTTCATGCTCCATATATACAAAAAAAATCCTGTAATACATGTTTGAGACTAGTTTTTGGACTAGTCAGAAACCCTAAATTCCACTGGTTATAACTCAGATATGTAATAAGTTATGATATGAAAATTGTACCACATATATCTGGGTATGTCCTCTACATCCCATCCAATTTTTGTTATCTGAATCATCTTAGAAAAAACGTTATAGAGAAAATTCCAAGATTATTACTTTTGGAAGCATCCAAGCTCTAACACAAAATGTTATGCAAAAAATTGCCCAAAAGACCATAAATAGACAATAAAGAGTAATCCACGCCTTAATAATGAATAAAATAGATGAATATCAAGCCTATTTGAGGGGGGGGACTCCTTATATAATCTATTAAATACACATGACATTATCAGATGAGATAATTCTAAACTAGATCTCCTTGGTATATATAGAGGAGATAAAGGGTCCACTTACAGTTATCGATCCTACATAATTACAAATAGGGTCCTACTCGATTAATAAATATAATACTAATATGATTTAATGTCACAATATATAGGGACTAACATATTCACATCAATGAATTTGACTAATAAAGTAGCAGATTGACTAGCCAGCAAGGTAATAAATTTAAAAGGGACTCTTCAACATGTACATTATGTCATAACATGGCACCTAGAAGAAAGTATTGGACCAAATATGGACCAAGTCTTGGCAAATATGACCCATGATAACCCTAAGGGTTAGCTTAATCAGTTGAACCATCCACCTATGCATGTTACCAATAGGGAGGCCATAGGTCACATGTTCAAATTTGGTCAAGTCCCTTAACGTTACTATATGTTATAATGGCTAGCGGTTGAGCCACGCCCCATCTAGATCATATGTGTTAGAGGAGGGAATATCATGAAGTTCTCCTTGGAAAAAAATAAAACTTGTGTCTCCTTCAAAGGGAGTTGACGTGCACTTAGGAACTTTAGGAATGAAAAGTCAAGGTTGTTTTTTTGAAGTTCTCACTCCTAATTGAGTCAAATGCTGAAAAGTACTTGATGGAAATGGAATCAAAGATAGGTATGCTCCTCAATATCAACTTAAATGAGGTAGTTCTTAGTTTTTTTTTTAATATGAAAGGAGTTATATGGATAAATAATCACAATCAAATCCCTTATTGTAACTAACTTATCTAGGAATTTGATGCCAAAAACCATCATGCATTAAAGATGAACAAATTACACAATGATAAAATCCATGTGATCATAAATAACAATATTTTTAAAACCATTATTTTATTTGCAATTGACATAATTAATTCAAATAAGTGGCGTGCATTCCATAAGTTCATACACTCGAGTGATATATTAATATTTTGTACACAAAACCCTTCTAGAATAGAGTCAACTAATCCATTTAGTGCAAGACAGAGATAAGTACATTATGATACATATGAATAAATCATGTAACACAAGAGTTCTAACTTTATATACAAACTCAACATTGTCTCCCATCCCAGTGATCGAGAGAATGAAAAGAACACATGTTTCATTTCCAAATGTAGGTGCATAAACAACCTTGGAATTTTATTATAAAAAGAGAAAAAGAATAATAATTTCAAAAGTTATTATTAAGAGACGCAACCTAATTATCACATTGTACCCACAACCATATTATACCATCGGTTGGTTAAATATGGTAAGGAATTGGATATCATATTAGCCCATATAAAGATAAAGATAAAGCTCATGTTAGCCTTCTCTATCCATATTAGCCTTTCTATTCATAGTGGATATTAGTATTTTTATTCATATTGGCTATCATATTAGCCTTTCTATTCATATTAGCCCATATAAAGATAAAGCTCTTTGAGATATCACTACACCAACTAAAAAATTATTGGAGAAGGATGTCCTACAACGATCCGAAAATGACCATTGCTAAAACTATTTTCAATAACATCCACTTAAACATTATCGCAAAAAATAACTTTAGCAATGGTCCTTGTTGGATTGTCCCTCATGTTCATTTTGTAGTGGCAACGGAAATTATCTAACTATCATTACTACCAATTCACAACAAAAATTGGATGTTCTCTCATTGCTTATCACCAAAAAAATCATTGAAAAGAATAGCGATTATCACAACTATCACCAAACAACTATCACCAAACATCTTCACTTGGGGAAATTATCCAAAGATTGTTTCCAAATAATTTTTATTTAATAAAAATAAACACCGAAAATAATGGTGATGATCATAAACTATCACGAGACAATTTCATTTTGGGAGATGGTCCAAAGATTGTTGCCATGGTCAAATGGTTCAAAATTAATTTCATTTTGGGGAGAGGGTCCAAAGATTGTTTCCATGGTTAAATGGTTCAAAATTAATTTGATATAGTTAATAATCTTTCTTTTGATTTGTAACTAATTTTTAGTATTAAGAGATTGAAATTAAAACATGTAAAATATAAACTATTAGCATATTCTAAAACAGGAAATGAAACACTGAAAAAAACTTTAATATGTTGTAAAATAAGAGAAAGTTGTGTGTATATACATAATATAATTTTATGTGTTGAAAGCAAGCCTGACTTATTTATGTAGTCATAGTAGTTGAGTAATAAGCCACTTTGTAAGACGCTTTCAATGAAACCCAAAAAAAAGAGTAGTAAGCATAAGTAATGGCCAAGATCTTCTTGCATACGTAAAACTTGGAAGCCAAAACCAAAAGTTCCATTATCAATTTATCAATTTTCTTCTCCACCCTCTCTATAACAACCTCCAACAACTCTACTTTCTATCCCACCACTCTACTTTCTATTAATTAAAATAAATATGTAAAATGTTATACTCTTTACAATTTACCATTTGTTTTTCTTTGTATATTTAATTACATATAAAGTCGCCATTCTATTTTTCATCAAAATTTAATGATTATAATGAAATTGCATATTAAACTATAATACAATCGATTTTAATAATCCAATGTTGACCTTAATATTTGTCACCAACTAATATATCATTCAACTTAGAGAGATGTATAACGGAGCAACAATTGTCGCCAAGTTTACCAATTGGTTGTATTGATCACTAAACAATCCCATGTCAAAAAAAAACATGTGACTCCATTGTGTTTTTATTCTTTTCTCTATGAATTTCCTAGAGTCTTTAGGGAACCATACGACATCCTAGTGCAATTATACCTAGAAAGATAATTTTATCATTCTTAGATACGCCAAGATAATCCTTGGAGTGTTTTTTTTATGTAGGATTTAGCATATTCCTTTTTGGTCATTCGGAGGCAACATACTAAATTACTTCTTATGAATATCGCACGTCATCGAGGATTATGAGAATTATTTTGTGTGCAATCTTGTAGGTTCTCTGCTTAGTTATGTCACTAACCACATCTTCATCATGTGACAACAATAAAAAGGGAAGTGTTAGAGCCATGCATGCTTAAATCTTGACAATTGATCCATTGATTTATAATCACAATCAAATGTGACCCAAATTTTTGTGTACCCATGTGGCCATGTGTTGATGTGAGCAAAATTCCCTTCGTCAAATACATAGGTTTACCTAAGAAAAGGGCCCAATTAGACTTAGGTATTTCTAAGCTATTCTATCTTACACCATCCTAACTCTCTCATGTGGGGGCCACATAGTTTATCCAATCCTTACGCATTAGTCCGGGCATTGGGATTATTTAAATGCCTAAAACCGTTTCAATGGCCATTTTTCATTAATGCTCACATGACCTTGTTGTGATAATGGTAGAGGACCCTTTGAAAAGTAAAGGCCAAATGAGTACTTCTAAATTGAGTATTTCTAAATAAATTTGTCTATGAAGTATAAGGCAAATTAATAAATTTAGTAGCTTATTGTTCCAAACTTGTGGAGATCTTTTTTAAAGGTAATATTGTAAACAAAACCTTTTGTTGTATGAATTTTCTTTGTACCATATGATTTTACTTTGTACCACTTAACTTGATGTCTCGATCTAAGCTCATATAACTAATTATTACTTGGTTATATGTGAGTTGTGAATATCAAATAACACTAACATAAGATGAAAACTTAAACTTTATGGGTTCATCCAACAAAATAACATGGGGTTTAGCAATTGAAATTGATGTGAAAAAAACACGTTCCTTCTAACCTCCAGACACGGGGTCTTCACGTAGTGAAACTATGTCATAGTGCCTTCATTCATGGGATATTAAAGAATACCCCTGATTCCACTAGATATTGATAATTAGTTACAAAAATATTTTTATTGACCCCCCCCTCACAATACCTATTTACAATTAAGAAACCCCTATTTTTACAATGTATTCCCTATTTTTACTAGAAACCCCTTTTTACACCCCGCTATACCTATAAACCCCTTGTACCCTATTCCCTGCCCCCCAATACCTACAATATATTGACCTTATTTTCACAATTAAAAAATTCCCTTTATGAATGAACGTGATAAGATATTGCTCAACAAGGTGAATCCCCCATGCCGCCAGAAATCCTTGCAATTTGGGTGAGATAATTATGGTTGGGCAATCCAAAATTTCCTAGTTTTGCATGTACAACTTCCTGCTTACTAAAACCCTCTTATTCTAGATGTAACCTAAGAAGATATTGAACAGGTGTTTCATCTGTGGTTAATAAGTCAATCAAGAGTTCAGAATACCTTCCAATTCTCAGTTTCTGACTCCTCCTTACTTCTCCCAGGTTGCAAATCACCATCAATAAGATTAAGTAGATTTCCCTGCTCTGTTGGGCCCGATAATTGCAACTCATGTTCCTATGTCAATACCCACATTGACATTACTAAGTCGAAAAACCTCTCTCCTGCGATAGCTGAAAGTAACTTCAATAAGCTAAAGAAGAGGTGGCATGAGTTTAGTAGGTTCTAGAAAGTGAAACTCCACACTATAATCTCTCTATTTTTTTATTCTTCTACAGACTCTTCATCATTATCTACCATTTTCCCCTTACTCTTTGTTGTCTCTTAATTTGCAGCAAAATTTCCTCGGTCCTTGACTTTTTCTGTTAAGCCCTACTTCCAGTACACTTAGCATCTTTTAGTTGTTTCTCATATACTTGAAATGTCTTATTGGTCTCCTTGCATTTTTGCTTGTATATGCTCTAAAAAGCATCAAAATTACCTATGTAGAAATGAATTTTCTCGTCATGGAAATGAATGATATCAGTTGAAACAAAGTTCAATAATTCACGATCATGTGACACAAAAACAAGTGTTTTCTTCCACGTACCCAAATATTATTCTAGCCATAAAGAGAATCTAAGACCCACATGGTTAGTGGGTTCATGCAATAACAAAAGGATCGACTGAACAAGCAAATCTCTTGCCAAGGATATCCTTATATGCCAACCTCCACTGAAATATTTTGTGGGGAGTCCATGCATAGATTTTGTGAACCCCAAACCAGCCAAGATCTTATAAGCTTATTCCCCTACCGCATCAAATCTAATCTCTTGCACTTTCTCATAAAAACCAACAATATTTTCTCCATTTTCCATCTCATCATCCATGTCATCTTCCAGAAACAAATCTTGCAAATGCTGAGCAACTTGCCATAGTTTCACCAATTCCTCATTTTCTAAGACGACTGCTTCTAAGGCAATTCTATCATCGCCCACAACCTCTTTTTCAGCTAATAATACATCAATGTTTTTGGGTACAGGTGTCTTCCTCCTTGCTAAAAGTTTCAACAAAGTATACCTCCCCTTACCATTTGGAACGATAAGCCCATAATGCTTTCCATGAGAAATTTTCATAGAGGCGTTCTTCAGAAGCTCCTCACCTCGAAATGAAAAGAAAAAGGAATCAATTTTAATGTCTTTAACATCGGCATTGGTCGTATCATCTCCATTAAGAACCATGCTCCTACTACTTATAACAACAGTGAATGCATCTAAAGTTCCAGAAGATATGCTTGTTGGGAATGCAAGCTCACCACAACATGAAACACCTACGAATAATAAGAGGGATTTGGATAAGGATGGAGACTTGGAAGTTAAGATCAGTAAAAAGCTTCGACTACGATTTGGAAAAGACGAATTTTCTATATATTGCAAAGTTTCAGATAAAATAACTATGTGAAAATGTTAATGACAATTGCAACCCTTTGTATGTGGTTTTGAAATTAGACACATCATGATTTTGATTTAGAAATGTTCAGCGTTAGAGATGTCAAGCCAAACCTGCATATGAGAGAGTCCACATCCTGCATCTGCATGAGAGATGAGAGCCTCAACCTTCTAGTTTCTAGTTTATGTAGGTTGTTAGGGGATCCGATCCCAAGCTCTTATTGTGATCAAACCATATCGGTACCAAGAGAAATAGACAACAAATTCAAATTATCTCCGAAATTTTATACTGGAAAAACCATACAATATAATTATGCCAATATGTTTGAAATAAAATGAAAACAAACATTTTGAGAAAAATCTAAACATTTAAATTGAATTGATTAAAACACATGAAGATGATAGTGAATCTTCTTATGATGCACATTATTCCCATTTAAATGCCATAACCTCAACATGGTCTTCTTCTATTAGCTCAAAACAAAGTCTTCTTATATTGGCTCAAAACAAACACCTTTGTGGAGGAGACGTCACCATTTTAAGACTTCTATTATTTGATATAACATGATGGAAACATGAAGATGTTTTATTGTAGATTCTTCAATAACTTCAGTGTTATTCCAATTTTATTTTCTAACTCTACCATTACTTCAAGTGATGTGTACACATGCAAACAATATTTATTATTAAATTACACACATTACCACATTATTCCAATTTTTAGTGTTTCCTTCATGTATCCACTCCCCAAAACATTAAAATTATGCAAAAACAAGAACATTAAGACAATCATTTAGAATCAAGAACATCCTTTGTCCTCATGTTATTCCACATAATTGTTTAGATGCTATAATAAAGAAAATAATAATAATTAATAAAATACCCACATGTTTTATATCATATACAATTTCACTAAAGTAATGATTTCATAATGATATCTATGGTTTCTTGGTGCAATGTTGGTGTAACACCCTATTTTCTGTTAGACTTTTTGAGATGTTTACAACTATTCTTTGAGGGCATTCTATGACAGATGACCCAGATATTTATTATTTTGATATCCAGAAACTATTGATTGGACATATTATTTGAGGGAATCCGGTTTCAGATGACCCGAGCAGGTATAAAACAATTAGATACTGATGATATATGACCTAAACAAAATTGTCTGATTTATAGATTTGGTTAATTTTAAATACGATTATATGAATGATTCTAATTGTGAATGAATGAGAAATTATGTGAATTGACCAAGAAAAAAGTAAAGGTGTGTATATTGATGAATCGATACTTGGCCCTCTGTAAGATTTGAATGCTAAAAGTCGGGTAGTATGATACCTCCTCTTAATATACTTGTGTCAAGTTAATTCGATAAGAAATAACATACAAATGTTAATTTTGTGTTATTTTATGTGTGAGAAAAAAAATATTGTCTCATGTTAGTGATGTTGCAGTTAGTATAGTTGTAGGCGGTGAAGCTTGTGGCTAAGTCCCATCAATCCTCAGCATCACAAATGAGTTCAACCCACTCATGACTAACAAGAGTTGTATAGACGATAGCATGGGTATTACTACAATAACTTACCATCAACTAAGGTCACGATATCCATTATGCATATCGAGGTGGAAAATTGGAGTAAAAGTTATTTATTCAAGTTTTGAAATTAGTGTAAATATTATGATTTTTATTTATTTTTATCTTTATGTTAATGTTTTTACGTAAACTCTTTATGGTTTATATAAATATTATTTTCTTTATTGGTAAAATAATGTTAATAATAAAACGGTCATTTTAAGACATTTTAGTAGTGATACCACGTTGATACCAGGCCATGCACCTTACCACATTGAAACGTTCAAACCATGCAACCGGAAGCAACAAGCCACATTTAAGCCATGCAGAAAAGGAAATTCTCCATAGGTCGCAACCATGGATGCGATGCGAGGGTTGTAAGGTTCGGTGAGGCCCAAGAGTTACACGATGCATTTCACTGTCATGTTCATGCTCTCCACGTCGCATTCTTCAACAATTGTAACAAAAATTGAGCAAACTTGACATGATAGCGGTTCTGGCCATTCAAGTGTCGTGTCCCGATCTGCAAAGCTACCCCAATACAGAAAAGAAAAATTAGTTTCTTATATGGGAAGGCTAGTTTTCCAATAAGGTCATTCTTCATGTGAAGAAATCACAAAAGAAACCCTGTCTATTCTAGATGGCTTGCCCAATACAGAGAAAAATAAATGAGTTTCGTTATACGAGAGTTCAATTTTTCCAGTAAGGTCATATTCTATGGGGTAGGGAAAATCTTTTGAAATCCTGCATGGAAACTAACTCATTGCTCTGTCTCCATGGCAACTAAGTTATTGCTCTGTTAGAAACACCATTAATGAGATCAAAGTTCTTATCCCAATAAATCGCAAATTCATTCATAATTTTAGTCGACATAGATTTCCTTCAATCACTTACAAGTTTGCTTTAATTTTTTATCGATCATTCTCAGTCACATAAATTTCTCTTAAATTTTGTTTTACAAAAACTAAAATAATATTTAATGAACTCCAAAATTAGGCTAAGTTTGTGAAAAAAATGGATGATTTACTTAGAATAGAGGGGTTTGCTCAAAATTAAGCTTTTTCTTCTAATGCGCCCTAATTCTTTCCCCACTGTCGCTGCTTGTTCCGTATACTCTTAAATTTTACCTTTGAGATATAGGAATGCCATTAGAATACATGAGTTTTTGGAGTCAACTCGTTGTTTATGTTGATCTTTTGCAGTTTTCATAACTCCTTTTATTTGAGTATTTATATCTCTTACACTGATGATCTACATTTAAATTTTCTTTGATTGAATTTTGGTGGAATTATAAAGCAGAGATTTTGGTTGTATTTTTACAGGTAGTTCTAGACAATGGTATTTTTAAGGTCATGTTATCGATAAGGTCATGTTATCGAAACCCCAAGGAACTGTGACCGAAATTGAATATGGACGCAAGACAACATGTTGGAGACTCTGAATTTGGAACCTCACAGAGGGTATGTCCATCATTGCCCACAAATCGCCAAAAAATTCTTATTTCAACTGGATTTTCTCTTAATTAAAGGACTTATGTTTCTCATTTAATGTATTCCTGAAACCAATGTATTCCTGAAACCAATGTAGGTACTGGGATCTCAATTGGAGCGAACGAGGAGGACCACTACTATCTGATTCGTGAGTTTGCAGTATTAAACCAAAATGCCAGGTCTTTCTCAAATGCACAATACCGAAAATATTGACATCTAACTACATTGGTTTTGAAATTAACTAACAATAAATCGTTCGACCAAGCAGTGGAGCCTCTCGTCAAATTATAAAACAGGATCATGATTCAACAATTCCATATAAAACTCCTATCGTGTTTCACCCCATATCCATCGCTTGCAACCAGCATCATACACCATGACAAGATGGGAGAAAACATCAAGGTCTACAACCTCAGAGGGATGGGCTGCATCACAACCCTGATCATCGTATATATGACAAAGTATTTTCTTAGAGTTCGTGAGAATTCATTCGTATTGATAGTGAGATCTGAGAACATTTCGCAGAGTTGGTATGCCGAGAATGAGAGATCCATCATGGTAACTAATTGTCTGTTCAGGGCCAGGGGAATGGAAAATCTGTTGATCAACAAGCAGAGCTACAGGAGATCTGCAAAATTCAATCTCCTCCGCACGATTCAAACCCACATCGGCTCGAACCCAGAAGGGTATTCTTGCGTCCAACAAAGGAAAGACAACCATGGAATTGTTGGGTATTCTTTGAGCAATCGTCTCATCCATTTTGAAACAGAGGTGCTAAAGAAAAACCCAATGTAGTGCAATACAAGAGCATATACCATATCTTGAATATCTCAACTCCTATACCCTCAAATATCTCAACTCCTATACCCTCAAATGAACAAATGCATGAACAAATGCATGAATGAGGAGAGGAGCTATTTACTTATAGATTTTACAAACAACGTTGGGTCACTCACAACTGTAGGTGTTGGTGAAACATGACAACATGACTACACTAACTAGATTCAAGGAAGTGGGTAATCCATTTTTTATCTCGTCCATTAATTGTCCAACAGACATGTGGGGACCCAAATCTCGATATACTGACAAACTGATAGAGTTGAACACTGTGGAGTGATTATGGCACCCACAAACCATTATTACAACCTGGAGTACCTACAACCTTAATATAGTGTATAAATTCCCAATTAGCTTATTTCCCAAATGTCTCATTTTTAAACTACCCTTTAAGAAAAAATTAACCTACTTATCTAATTATAGATATGAATGCCACTTTTTTTCCTTTCTTTTGTTGACAATCAAAATATGAATTATGTCATTCAATTAAGAATTGTTAGAATTAGTATGAAAATTGCAATGTTTATTAGAAATAAGAACATACACAATCAACAACAGAAAGTACATTAATGTGTCACCACGTATATCATTATAACTACTCTGTTAAAGACTATTTTTCTCAGATAAACTGAGGTATTTGTATCCATGACCTTGAAAATTTTGAAAGCATGCAAAATGTGGTAAATTTGTTTTATCACCCTCATTGAATGAAAAAGACTAGATATCAAATTGCATAATGTCTACATATCACGTTAAACAAACTAAATCATATATTTATCATACATAACTAGATCCATTTCTGGATTATGATAGCCCTTGCACATCAAAATAACTCACCAAAAAACATTTTACTTATGAATGACCCTTACAAAAAACAATATATTGTAAAACAAGTACCATTAACCCAACAAATTTAGGCCACAAATAAAATTGATGAACTTTGCAATACGAATAAAAAAAATCTAGTAGTCACGAACTTCTGAATACAAATAAAAGAATCTACCAATACTCTTTTGGACAACTCTACAAGAAGACAACCAAAATAATGACCATTCCATTGTAGCCCTTCCATTATAATCAATGGGAATTCATTTATATTACAAACATCACTAATAATAGACATAAAATATGAACATATACACTCATTAATGCCTTAGATCTAATAATAAATGCAGAGAAAGATCCTAATAAAATCACATTTTAAACAACTCGGTCAAATTCAGTTTGAATATATAAAAACCATGCGGCATCTCTCCATTAAGAGTAGCATCCACTAACAACATATAAATGTCAGTCTATAGTTTAAACATGACAAGGCATAAAATAAATCATATCTTTTGACCTCTATAACACTTTCATATACTTTATAAAAACCAATACTCCTATGATAGAATAATACCCTAATAGTGACTGAATGAGACCTAAGAATGATTAGAATGTCGAGAAAACTAAGAATGAAAAGTGGAATCGCATCAACTAGAACCTTGACCCTGCAAACGCAATCCAACGTGGGTGAACCATGAATCATTGTAGCATTTATATAGAAAAAAATAGCCCCTTATTTTCCCTCAAATACTAGAAATAAAGGTATGAAAGAAGGTATCACATGAAATTAACTGAAAATATAGGGAAATGAAACTATATGGATAAATTACAAGGAAAATGGAGGGAGAAATAACCCTTAGGAGCCTCCATAACTGAAAATTGGGAGAAAAATATTGATTTCAATAGATTTTCTTCAGAAGTTAGGGGCGAAAGATTGATTGGAGGGAGATTTGCTAGGGAGAAAATAGTTTTTTCATTTTCCTCATTAATGTATGGGAGTATTCATTTTGGATTTATTTTTTTCTAATAAATATTGGGTGAATATATTTTAGCTGAAAAAACCCTTTCCATACAAGAAAATAGGCCACTAAATTTTTGTAACCCCCTTAATATAGCCCATGGGCTATATATAGCCCCTAAAATTATCCATGCTTACCACAGAAACTTTTATTACATATGTTCCATTAAAAAAATTACATTTATTTGTCCAAAAACACCTGAGTAAAGAACCACAAGTGTATTGCTTAACTTTACTAGCTTATTAAGAAAACAAAATGCCAATATATATTAAGAAAAAAAATAAATGCTAAGAAATTCATTCACTTATCCTAGATAGGGATTTTACATTTAGATTCATCTGTAATTTTGAATGTTCGTGTTTCATTTCCACAATGCCAAGGATGATCCATTAAGGTACTAAGTAGATCAGAGGAGACAAAATCCATAAAGATACTATGTAGGTCAAAGGAGACAAAATCCACAAAGGTGTGTATATCACTAGGTGGAGGAGATTACATCAGCGTAGGAGGAAGGTTGAAGTGGGCCCCTATGTTTCCTACCAAAGACTATAGAGACACAATAATAGAGGCCATATCCACTTGCTTCCCCCAGTAAACAATCATGAAGGAATAATAATCCACTTCCCACTCTCTCAAACTAAGGGTGTGTTCCCCAATTTTAATAACAGAATGATCCTAATATTATATTTTTCCTTCAGTGAGCTCTCAAATCCTTCTCTTTAATGAGTCCATTCCAATATCAAATAGGCCATGTTTCCCTTTGTTTCCACCACATTCTTATCACACTTATCCATCCCTTCATGTCGGTCGTTCAATTTGAGACAAAAATAATTATAACAATGACAATGCACCATGGATAGGTGCACACGATAACCGATAATGCCCTAGATCATTATGCACATAGATGGATGGAATTCATGACTGTTACCTATTAATAAACAATGCCATCTACCTCAATTACAACTTGATTTAACCATCCAAATTGCAAAATCATCGCACATGCACTTTCTCGATTGTTGTATAACTCATAACTTCATCGAAGGGAGTGGGGTAGATAGTATAAGACATGAGGTGATGTCATGTGATAAATTTCCTTCTCGCTATCTACATGCAAGGGCATGTTGTAATATTCTAGTTTTGACCCTTGGAATGCATTAAATTAGATTATGTGAAATGATGTAAAAGTGAAAGTAAGAATTCTTAGTGCAGAGCTCAAGGCCAAGGCATGACTAGTTAATAGCAATACATGTATGATATAAATATCCATATATGGTCCATATGGTTTTCTTATCACAATGGTGTAAAGCTCTGTAAATATTATTTTCGAAAACTAATAAAATGGTCTAAGATGGATGTGTAAAGAGCATTAGAGGGGCTATGATTTCACTTGAGGGGAAGAGGAAAGGGACTATAGAAGAGTAAATATTATTTTTCCAAGTATCATCCTTAGAACTCATCCATCTTATTCCATCTACCTTAAATAATATATTTACTTTTCTTGACTTTTCAAATCCAATCATTCAATGCATGTGTGAGGTTGGTGGGAAATTCTTCTCATAAGTTATGGAAGTAGGACATGGATATAGTTTTTATGAAAATCGTAAGAGTCCTTCACTCTACAATCAGAACTAATGCCGGTTGTCTTTTAACCAAACCTCTCGTTTCTATTGAAGTCTCTCACTTATTTTCCATGTATAATTCATACACTATGTAGTTTTTTTCCATGTTGTTCTATCCATTGCAATTAAGTACTTGATAAATGAACTAGAAATAGGACTATTAGGAGGGAAAAAATGCATCCATTACAATGACGAGGATGGTTGTAGGTGAGTGTAAATGTTGGGAAAGGAATGAAACCTTTACCCAATGTATATGTGTTTCTTATTGAATTCTTGAGAATCCATGAATTGATTTCCCAAGAGATTCTCTAAAAGCTTATAACAGGTTTGACTCTTTCTACACACACTGAAGAGCTTTGTATGGGTTGGGTACTTTGAGGGACTATTCAGTAGATAAAGAGTAGGCCTTCCTTGTGTTGTGTGGGGAATTGGAAGAGAGTTCCAAAGGATGGGATGGATTAAAGAAATGCTTGTAGTGTTATGTGGTGAGAAAGTTGGCTAGCCATGTGATCAAATGGGTTGGGTTGAGAGAGAGTGAAGCATGTAGTTATTTCCTTTTCCCTGGTGGTCTCATAGCCTAGCTTGAGGGTGGTACCTACATATAAGACCTATAGTTGGGTGAAAATTTTCTCTTACACACCCAATTTCTTGGATATTCTTCATTTAAAATATAAGTATTCATTATTGTCTATGAATATGGACAATTATATTCACTTCATGTTATGAATGTAATTGTGTATACATGTTGTGTATGTGAATATAGTTGATATTTCCATTGTGATTTATGTTTATGAACATGCACATGCATTTTATAAATCCTGACATCCACAATATGCTTAAATTAGTTGTGATTATGAATATTGGACTCCGTGAGATGAAATTTTGGACGAGTAAATTCATAGCTACCCATTCTATGGCTAGAATGATGGATGGGGGAATTACACTTGTTGTCTAGTTGGTATATCTCTATAATGGAATTCATGGTGTGAATTGAAATTCTCTCCAGCCCCTGTCGCATACCTCGTAGCCTCTTTACTATGTTGAGTTCATGAGATACTCAAACCCATGTATAAATTCTTCTCTTCATACCATTATTTTGAATTTACTTTCCATTGATTGTCTATAATACAAATATTTAACCAGGGAAGTTATTTGTGTGTGTGTGTGTGTGTGTGTGTGTGTGTGTGATTTAAACAAGAAATTCAAATGTAAATTTTTCTACCATGAGTGTATTCATCCCATGCTCAACAATTCCACGCACATAACCATTTCATTAATAGCAATTCAAACAAACTCATAGTTTAGAAATATAAACCAAGGAAATCATATATAATTGGCACTTATATTATGAAAATACTCCTATAAACTGCAAGTGAAGGACATTTGTCTCCTCTGTAGGCACTTTGTTAATCCATCTCTTTCTTTGGCAGATGCCACTCTTGAGTTGGGCCTATAAGTCCACAATGATCGAATTATGTTTTTTGGTATTCAGCAAAGTCACACCCAACCTGAAGTAACTAAATCAAACCAAATGCATTCACACACTACCAAAAGGTTCAAAAACCCCATCCACAATTATTCCCACCCCTGCACTCATTCCCAATCAACCTACACAACATAAGGGATGGAACCCCCTTATCTACTTTGCACTCCCTCAGGTTGTCTCCACCCCCTTCCAACACTCTGAAACAAGCCATCCATAAATTTTATTTTCCAGGGTCCCAAGTAATCAAATTACAGGCCAAGTCTCATTTACAAGCCATCAATTCGAAATGCACATGTTTATCAGGGAAAGATGCGTCTGTTTATCGGGATTCTTCCTCAAGTGTGAAGGTAGACTCAGTGACCAAATATCCTCCTTCTCAATCATAACATGCATTCCTCTCCATGACATAACTAAATTTTGAATGAGTGAATAATCAACACCTTAAATATCAATTCCTAACAAGATATATGCATCATAATAGCTTGAAAAGTGGCTTCCCTAGAATTATCCACTTCCCCTTTTTAATCTGACTAAGGATAACTAATACCAAAATTAATTAAAGTGAGACACCAAAGCTAAGGAACTTTGGTTAAAAATATAAATGAAGGTTTAGGGTATTATCTAGAGCTATCACCCCTTAACCTCTCTCACTTCCCCCACTTACGGAATCATACCGCCCTATCTCATTTATGTCCTTCACTTGCAACTATTAGGTATTTTTATATTAAAAGCATATACATCATTTACAATATCCATGGTATTTTAGACCATATAAGTCTGACATATAGCATTTGATAATTACATTACATTTACATCTTGGAGTAAAAAACAGAGTGTTTCATTCCCCTCCCCCTTAATTTATGCATCGTCCTTAGTGGATATCAACAATATGTACATGTACAAAAAATTTACAGCAAAAATTGCAAGTGTCCTAATTACTATTATGGCTATTGGATTGTCTCAACTAAATAGAGTATTGCATTTTCTGCCATACAAGTCTTCAAATGGACTCATCTTTAGTGAAGCATGATACCCATTGTTGTATGCAAACTCCAATAAGTACAAGTAATCTTCCCATTTAGATGGTTGAACCATCACATACATTCTAATCATAAATTCAATAATTTTATTAACTGTCTTAGTCTGCCCATCTTTCTATGGGTGATATGATGTACTCAGATGTATATTTGTTCCAAATCCTTTAAATAACCCTTTCAAAAAGGTCGAAATAAACTTTGGATCTTTTTTCTGAAAGAGTGACCTTTGCTATCCCATGGAATATGGAAATCTCTTTCATGCAAATATTTGATAGGTTAGCTTCCTTATGCATTAACTTGAATGGATTAAAGTGGAAAACCTTTGTTAACTTATTCACCACTATTGTGATCGAATCATGTTGCTTTATTGTTCTGGGCAATTTAGTGATGAAATCAAAGGTCACCACATCCCATTTCCACTTGAGCATTGGTAATGGATGTAGTAAACATCTTGGATGTTTGTGCTCCACTTTTACTCTATGTCATTTTGTGCACCTAGCTATGTACTCAAAAACATCTTTCTTCGTTCTTGGCTAAAAGTATTGACTTCTCACTACTGCAATTGTCTTTTGGTATCTAGGGTGTCTTGTATATGGAACCTTATGCATCTCATTCATAATTAGTTTCCTTACCTCAAAATATTTAGGAACGTAAATTGTATTTTTATGCGTGGGAATTCCCTCACCTTCCAATTTGTATGCTCCATATTTCCGTTGTACATTTTCATATTTATATCCTTCATTTAAATGTAAATAATTCTCATCTAAGATAACAAACTCAAAATTTTTGCTTCTTAAACCTTATTTACACATGCTAATGGTTTTAGCACACATTACATGTACTCTCCTGTTGAGTGCATCTGCAACCTTTTTCTCTTTCCCTTTTATATGTTTTAGATCAAAATCAAACTCACAAATAAATTCCAACCATCTTGTCTGCCTAGTATTTAAGTTTTGTTTTTCAATTAAGTACTTCAACCACTATGATTTGTCCTTAATTCAAATTGCATGCCCATGAGATAATATCTCCACATTTTAAGGCATGAACTATATAATCCAACTCTAAATTATTTGTGACATAATATTTCTCATGTTCCTTCAACTTCCTTGGCTAATAACAAACCACGCTTCCATTTTGCACAAGCACTCCACCCATTCCTTCTTTGAAAGCATCTATACATACCATAAAAACTTCATTTGGATCAACAATTTTGAGAATTGGTGCACTAGTGACCAATCTCTTTAATTGCTTGAAAATTTCTTCACTGTGTAGATTCCATTCGAATTTAACTCCTTTCTTTTGTAATGAGGTAAACGGATGTGCTACTTTTGAGAATCCTTCTATGAATCTTCTATAATATCCATCCAATCACATAAATGATCTTACCTTAGATACATTATTGGGTGTATGTGATCCCATGATAGCATCAATCTTCCTTGATTCTACTTCTATTCCTTCCTCGAATATGTTGTGTCCCAAGTACTAAATCCACTTTTAGTCAAATGAGCATTTACTCAACTTTGCACAAAGTTGATTCTCTCTAAATACTTGTTGTACTAATCTCAAATTTTCTTGATGCTCCTCCACCAATGTTGAATAAATAAGAATGCCATCTAAGAATAAAATGTCAAACTTATACAAATACTATCTAAATATGCCATTCATTAAGCACATAAAAGTAGCAGATGCATTTGTTAATCCAAATGGCAATGCTACAAACTCATAATCACCATATCAGGTTTTGAAAGTTGTTTGATCAATATCTTCGTCCTTTATTCTCACTTGATGAAAACATAATATCAAATTTATCTTGGAGTAAATCCTTTCTTCTTCCAGCTGATCAAACAAGTCAATAATTATGGGCAAAGGTTATTTGTTCTTCACAGTGAATTTTTTTAACTACATAAATTCAATACACGGCCTCCATGTTCCATCCTCCTTCTTACAAAGTACTGGTGCTCCCCAAGGAGACACGCTTAAAAGTATGTATACTTTCTTCTAGTTGCATATGTAATTCCATCAACTCGAGTGTACTCATTCTGTATGGATTTTTGGAAACTAGAGAAACTCCAAGTAATAAGTCAATAGAAAAATCAATGTCTCTTTTAGGTCGAAAACCCAATATTTCCTCAAACACATATATGAATTGTTATAATACTAGAAAATAATCCAGGTTGGGGCCTTTACCCTTTTCTAGCTCCTCTACATGATCTGCATACAACTAACATCCTTTCTTGAAACACCTTTTTAACTATACAACAGAAATCTACCTTATAGAAATAGGCCTTTGAATGCCTCTCACTATCTTTTTTATTTCCTTCTTCATCAAGGGAAGTGAGAGTCTTGGTATGGCAATCCAAAATAACATGCTGTGCATCCAACCAATCCATCCCAATAAGCACATCATAAGAACCAAGAGATATTATGTTCAAATATGCAAATGTATGGATTCCATTCATATCTAATGGACAACCCTTTACTATTTCATTGATTCTTCATTTGGTTCTAGTATCCAACTAAACCCACCATGATTTATCATGCTTACATTTATTTAACTGAAATTCTTCAACTATATTGGAAGCAATATAACTATTACTTGGCCCAAAATCAATTAAAATAGCAATAGGTTGATTGGTAATCTTACCTTCAACCTCAATCATATTAGAATGGTGTGTTGCATGTATATTATCCAAGGTTGCATAAATTCTAGGAATGTCCTTAGCTACATCATCCATTGTGCTTACTTCTTGAATGGTGTGCATGGTTCAATTCTATCTCACTTACGAGAACAAACTTTATACGTATGATTCCCTTCACATCCCCAACACTGAGTTGTTTCCTTATTCATTTTTCTTGATACTACCATTATGGGTTCTTGCTAAGTCATATTACTTTGCTAATATGAACTTAACTGATTCCTGAAAAACGGTGGCTTGGATCCCCTTTTGCTCTAATCTTTCTTGTCTCTCTTACTATCTATTCAAAACTTCTACAAACCAACATTTCCTTTTCTATGGTCATACATGCATTTGGCCTTTTGAATTACTTCTTCAAGGATCTTAAGTTCATCAAGTTGAAGTCTATCTCTGTTAAATGAACATAATCCACTAAAAAAAATATGTATGTCTATCTTCTCATCTTTTAAAAACTCACCATACCCGAGCAATTCCAAAAAATTCCTTTCATACTCTTCCATAGTCATGTTTCCAAGCTTGAGTTCAAAGAATTTCTCAATCTTCTTCTCATAATAGTGTTGAGATAGATACTTCTGCTTAAATTACTTCTTGAACTGCTTCCATGTGATCTTATTTTTCATTAATATGCTTTATTTCGTCTAGTTGATCCCATCCAATGGAAGCCTTTCCCTGTAAATTGTAAATGTCAATTCTTGCTTCCATATTAGAGGAGTAGATATGTAACTGGAGATATTTTCTCATTCCCACTAACCAAGCTTTAATATCCTCTCCCTTCTTATGCTCACTGTCAAATGTGGGTGGCTTAATCTTCCTCCCCTATGGAACTATCTCCAGTTACATAGCTACTCCTCTAATATGGAAGCAAGAATTGTCATTTACAGGAGCAGTAGCTATGTAAATTTATGCTAACTAGGTGGGTGGATTAGAGGAGTAGCTATGTAACTTAATGCTAACTGGAGGTTTCAAAGGAAATTATATAATTCAATTGTGTTAAATTCCTCCTCTATGGGGATCATTCATTGATAGAGTTTTGGAAGAGGTAGACTAGAGAAGTGTGTCTCATAGTGTAGAGATTTTATTATTTTCATAGAGTCACCAATCATTGTGACTCTAATAACTCCTTTGTCTTTAATGACACTAAGGCCCTATAGTATAACAAGCACTTTCACTTCATTGTTTGTGGCAATACCAAATCTTCATACATATTCCAAGTCTTTCTTCCTCCTTCAGGTTATAAACAACCCATTTACACATACCTCCCTTATTTATCCTAAATTACAAAACCTTAAAACATGTCATCAAAATTTAATAATTATGTATTGATTAAGATCTACAATAACATAAATATCATTCTTCCTCTTTCCTTTACCAAATAATAAAATAAAATGTCAATAACATTCATACTTTCCTGCTCTCATTTCTATCATTCTTCATAATTCATTTCTTTCTTCAAAGTTGTAAACAACCCCTTTATATATCTCTTATTTATCCTAAATTACAAAAACTTAAAACACATAATCATAATTTAATAATTATATATTAATTTATATTTACAATAAAACTAGTATTCTTCTTCCTCTTTCCTTTATCAAATAATATAATAAAATCTTAAATCACATTCATGCTCTCCTCTCCAAATAATATAATAAATCTTCTTCCTCTTTCCTTTATCAAATAATTTAATAAAATCTTAAATCGCATTCATGCTCTCCTCTCCAAATAATATAATAAATCTTAAATGGCATTCATGATATCCTCTCCTCTCATTTTTAGGATTCTTCATATTTCATTATATGTATATTAAATTTAAATTTATTTTCTTTATTATCCAAATTTGTTTCATCGGTTATTCATGGGAGATTAATTTTATGGGAATTTCATAATTCATTAAATGCATATTAAAGCTAACTTTATTTCTCTTGTTATTTAAATTGGTTTGGGAATTCTATGTTCTTTTATTAGAAATTCAAATTTATATATTAAAAGTCAATTTTTATTGTAAAATTCATGTTTAATAAACTATATATGATGATGATGATGATGGTTAACGTCCCCTCAGACCAAACTTGGGTCTATTGGAGCGAAAAAAAGAAATTATTTAGTTTGTTTTAAAATTGTATTTCTATGCTCAAAAATCTTGGAGAGAAGTGTCTCGAGGTCACTATGATTTTGGCAAGTTAAAACACTAGGAAGGTCGGTATTGCAACAAAGATTATGGAATTGAGATCTAATGTGGGTGTACGCAGGGAACTCTAAGAGGAAGTGATTTTCATCTTCAATGTTCATATTCTCACAGAGATGGCATATCCTTTCCACCCATAGTGTTTTAGGAACTTCCCAACGACCTGTTTCACTATGGAGCTCGTGAGAGTTCGTTCTTATCTTGGCTATATTAATTTTTTTCTTTGAACTAATTAAAACAGAGAGATACTTTTGGTCTTCTAGAGTAGGGTTGATGACCTCCTTATAATATCTTAGTTTCCTTTTAGACTCTAGGTCTTTCTCACACCACATTTTCTCTTTAAACTTTGAAGTAACAATATTTTTAATGTTATTAATATTTTGCAATGCAATAGTTTCGTCGATCTCCCAATG
Source organism: Pseudotsuga menziesii (assembly GCA_001517045.1). Classification (NCBI taxonomy): domain Eukaryota; kingdom Viridiplantae; phylum Streptophyta; class Pinopsida; order Pinales; family Pinaceae; genus Pseudotsuga; species Pseudotsuga menziesii. The sequence goes on from LPNX010473219.1 coordinate 296,002, forward strand.
GTTTAACCAGGCCCTGGTATCTTTATACCAACCTCACTTGAGTCTTAGGTGGTTTTGGTTGGAATTTAAAGCTAGCATAGGAAGTCTATGGTCTCCCATGTTATTGATTTTGTGCTTGTATAATAGGATCCTAGTCATAGCGAGGCTCTCAATAGGGGAAAGACCCACTTCTATAAGGAGAATAGAGTAGGGTGTATTGCTTTTAATTTTGAGGTTATACGTTATAAAATGCTTATGGGTTTGATCAATCTTTCTCCAGAATTCTCTAGAGATACTGCAACCGCATACCTCACACCCATACAAGATAACAGGAGTGACTAAAGTTTCAAAGAGGAGCTTCTTTTTATCCCACGTCATAAGGTTTGTTGCTTTACAATTATTTTCAAGACCAAAATAAGCTTTCCACCATCCAGTAAACCTTTTCTCAATGCTATAATTCCAGTTGAGCTTGTGCTAAATATCAATTCCTAGGTATTTGAAAGAAGACACTTCCTCCAAGTTGCTATTGTCACACACAAAATTAGCGTAAGTATCATTCTTGTATTTGATAATCATAACTTTTGTTTTATATATAGTGAGTTAAAAGAATCAACAATGATGCCACTTTCTTGGGGTCGACAACTACCACTATAACCCGTAGGTTTAGGGGCTCAACCCTAATGAGAATTTCATAATTCATTAAATGCATATTAAATCTAAATTTATTTCCCTTGTTATCTAAATTGAATTCCTTTGTTATGTAGGAGATTAATTTTATGGGAATTCCATGTTCCTTTATTATAAATTCAAATTTATATATTAAAAGTAATCATTTATTGTAAAATTCATGTTTATATATATGTGTGTGTGTCAACCACTATAACCCCTAGGTGCGACAAGTTGGAGGCTTAACCTTCAAGCGTGTTTTTTTAGACTCTAAACGTTGACTTGCTTAATAGCCTATACTCCTTAACATAACATGCAATTGTCAATAAGCCTACAGCCATGCCTTTCTTAAAAAATTATATTAATGTTTATATTTTTTTCAATTTTATAATAATATATAATAAATTAATGTTCATCCAATAATAATTAAAAAAAAACAAATTTAATTAATGTTGATCCAAAACAATTTAGTTAATTTAAAAATTGATGTGATATAAAAGTTAGATAACAAAAACATTGTTAAAAATGATTAACCAAATAAACAACCCGTTTTCAATTTTTAATTATAGTTTATTTTTTAATTATTAATGACCTTTTTATTATTACATACTTGCTTTATTTTATTTTATTTTTATTTGTTATTTTTAATATTCAATTTAAAAATCACACGTTGTAACTATTTAATAATAAAACAAATATATTTCAAAATGTAAAGGTTTCCTACTCACCATCCTCATGGATTCATGCGTTCAAGATAAGCAATTAGGATCATCATGATTGCTCAAGCGTACATGGTGTGAATCATTTGGTAAAGCATTTTACATTGAGTCAAGTGAGGAGACAAATATTTGTTCTATTCTACTCTATATAGTAGAGGACAATACTTGCCTATGTGTAGGGAATCGATAGATCGTTTGAGTGGAAATGGATAATGGAGTATCGGCAGCTAAAAGTCGTCCACTTGGAACAATAGAAGCGAATTGGTGCAGAGCTTTGGATGGTGGGACAAGCACTTTCATTATAGGTATTCTCTTGGCCAAATACATAGGAGTTGCGTCTATTCAAGCATCTTTTTCACTCGTTTTAGCTGCCCAACCAATTCTCAGAGCTCAAATCGTTGACAAACAAGGCCAACTATGCTTTGATATCAATGATATTGTATTGCTAGATATTGAGATCATAGATAGAAATGTTCAAGAGCCATGGTTACAGATAGTAGATGACGAGATTAACACCACTTTTCCTCAACAGAAGCCATTCAAAGATATTGAAGCTAGTCTCTATCGTTTTTTCAATACAGAGAGTTTAATCATAGTGAAACTACACCCTGCCGCATCAAACGATGTTTCTACAGTGAGTGTATTTTCTCAAATCTTGAAGCATTTAGAGGACTTTGTTATGGCTGAGGAGAATGGAGAAGATCTGCAAGAATTGATAGATAGAAGGTTGAGTGTTGAGATGGAGAAACGTTAGGAGAAGGATGAGGAAGTTCCGCCATGTGTGGAAGACGCCATTCCTCCTGGAATGGCCAGTAAACCATTTTGGGCTCATGGCCTTGACCTTTTAGGATATGGGTTGTCTTCTTTCCGCCATGCTATTCTTCCCTTAGAAAATGTGATTGACAACAACAGGAAGTCTCGTATCATTATAGTTGACTTTGGTGAATCTGGTACAAACAAAATTCTTCAAGTAATTTCGTGGCCTACTTCGTTTTTTGCTTTGGGTACTGTTTGCTAGTTTGTTCTTCAAACAAAACTACTGGTTTAATAATAGGCTATTTTATTTTATGAATCTTGAATATTGGTTTGTGATTTTTGTTATGACTTTTTTTTAATATTTGAGATTCTTTAATGTTTGCATGGATTAATTGTTAGAATAATTTGCTTCTTTTAACTATTAAAATGAGCAAAGTAAAGCATTTTATATCTAAACAAAATCTGGTAACATCAAGCAGCCTTTATAAGCTCACCCCTGATAGAACCTTTAGACTTGGGTGGAAATGCTTATTTAAACTAATAAAATGAGCAAAGCAAGGCATTTTTGAAAACAATAGAGAAAGAAGAATACAAAATATAATGGACAGAGAACGCACCAATTGATTTCTTATTAATGTGTTAAATAGTATACATTGGACCATTCACCGTTGGTAACGGAAACAACTGAATATAGCAGTTTCAAACTTTCTACAACTAAACATCTAACATATGAGATTAATTATTTATTTCTAACACTCCCTCTTAATCTCGAGGGATACATTATTAACTATGCCTAGATTTTGACGTTGATACTGAAAAACATCTCTTTCCAAAGGCTTGGTGAAGATATCAGCTAGTTGTTCTTTAGAACCACAAAACTTGAGAGAAATGTCACTACCTTTGATAAGTTCACGAATGAAGTGAAATCGGGTGTCAATATGTTTGCTTTTCTGATGAAATACATTGTTCTTTGACAAGGAAATGGTAGAATTATTATCACAAAAAACCAAAACAGGTTATTTTGTTGTATATCCAAAATCCATCAAAAGTCGTTTAATCCAAATCGCATGACATGTTGTTGTTGTTGCTACTACATATTCTACTTCTGCAGAAGAGATAGAAACTATGGGCTTCTTCTTGGATGCCCATGAAATCAAATTCTTGCCAAAGAGAAAAGCATATCCTGAAGTGCTTTTTCTGTCATCAATACTACCTGCATAATCACTATTTGTGTAACCTGTGAGCATACTATCTAGTAAAGATGTGTACCACAAACCATAAGTGGTTGTATCTGCAATGTATCTTAAGATTATTTTACCAACTTTCCAATGAGAATCCTTAGGAGATTCCATAAACCTGGAAATGTAACTTGTTGCGAATGCTATGTCATTTCTTATAGCAGTAAGATACATAAGACTACCAACAAGGTGTTTATACAAAGTAGAATTAACTACTGTGCCCAAATATTCCTTGCTTAATTTTGTGCCAAGAGCAATAGGAGTGTCAGCAAGTTTACACTTTTCCATCTTAAACTTTTTTAAAATATCAGCAGCATATTTATGTTGACTAATACATATACCATGATTAGATTGTTCTACTTCAATGCCTAAGAAATACTTCATTAATCCCATATTTGTCATTTCAAACTCACTTTTCATGGCTGCTTTAAATTCATCTAACATCATGTTTCCTGTGTAGATCATGTCGTCAACATAAAGACATAGGATAAGAATTTTACCTTGCCGATTTACCTTGATATATAAAGTAGGCTCATTGTTGCTCCTACTGAAACCATCTTTGAGTAAATACTGATCAATTCTACTATACCAAGCTCGCGTAGCTTGCTTCAAACCATACAATGCTTTCTTCAATTTATACACTCGATGCTCTTGTCCTTTGACTTCAAATCCAGGGCTGACACACATACACTTCTTCATTTAATAATCCATTTAGAAAAACAGAATTTACATCCATTTGATAAATAGTCCACTTATTTTTTGCTGCAATGGCCAAAACAAAATGAACAGTATCCAATCTTGCTACAGGTGCAAAAGTTTCACCATAATCAATGCCAAGTTGTTGTGAAAAACCTCTGGAAACTAACCTTGATTTTTGTTTATCAATCTCTCCTTTCTCATTCAGTTTTGTTTTATAAACCCATTTAACACCTATGACATTTTTATCTGCAAGTAGATCAACTAAATCCCATGTATTGTTTCTTTCAATAGCTTCAATTTCATTATTCATTGCATCTACCCATTCATTTTGCTTTGCAGCTTCATCAAAACAAGTAGGCTGAGATGAGAAAAATGCAAATTGTACTACACCTTGATCATATATATCACTCAAAATTCTCAATTTTTGATATGTGTGATCAGAATCTGAATCACTGTGAGATGAAGAACTACTTTCATTTGGAACTTGCAATCTTGGTAGGTGTGTTGTAGTTGCTTGATGTTCATCTAACTCAATAAAAGGATTATGAGAAGTATTGTTTTCCATTCAATCCCATGATTTATCTTCCATGAATTTAATATCTCTACTTACAAGAAATTTCTTAGTGATAGGATTATATAATATGTATGCTTTCAACAGTTCACTATAGCCAATAAAAATGTACTTCTCACTTCTATCATCAAGCTTTTTTCTTAGTTCTTCAGGAACATGATCAAAAGCAATGCAACCAAATATTCTAAAATGAGAAACAGTTGCCTTTAATCCACTCCATTTATCTTCGGGTACTTTACCTTGAACACTGGAAGTTGGTGATCTGTTCAGTATGTAAACGGAACATGCAACTGCTTCAGCCCAATAATCTTTGGACAATTTTCTTGCTGTAAGTAAACTCCTGGCCATGTTCATGATGGTGCAATTCTTTCAAACAAAAGAGAAAGAAGAATACAAAATATAATGGACAAAGAACGCACCAATTGATTTCTTATTAATGTGTTAAATAGTATACATTGGACTGTTCACCATTGGTAACAAAAACAACTAAATATAGCAGTTTCAAACTGTCTACAACTAAACATCAAACTTAAAATCAAACTAAACATCTAACATACGAGATTAATTATTTATTTCTAACAATTTTATACCTGAAAAAACTGACAACAGTAAGCAGCCTTTATAAGCTAATAGCCTCTAGAAATTTTAGTGCAGAAAAACCTTGAAGGTATTAAAGATAAGTACAATATAAAGCCTGCACAACCCATCCATCAACAAAACATAATTTATGCAGCAACAATCCTGCCTCATTGGTGGGTCATCTTTGTTCTTGGAAGGTAGCCCTTGCATCCACCACAGGTTTTGGGCCTGTACTGATGGCAATGTCTATCTTCCATGAAGATTTTCTGCTTGGAACCTTTAAGTGACTTGAAACCTTGAAAACCTCAAGGTCCCACTTACCCTAACCCAAAACCTCAAAGCTCCCACCTTCCATACCTGTTACTTCAAGGTTCCAGTAAGACAGTCAACATGGTGGATAGACATTTCCTGTGAGTATGCGCGCTCTCGCCTATCATTTCCCGAGGCCTTTTCAGCCTCTGAAATGACTAAAACAACCCACCAATACTTGCCATCCTGGTGCGGAGGCAAGAGAGGCCAGCCACAGTGTGTCTCTCCAATCTAGAACAGCTCGTTGGGACTAGCGAGAAAGGCCTTAGGAGGTAATTTAATAATCAGTTGGTTCCTTTTTTTCAATTGTTTCAAAGGTGCGTTTCAAAAATAATGTTTTAATACCTTTTTCAATGTAGATGTGTGAGAGTAAATCATCAGATTTAAATGGATTTCTAATTGTTGCATCCTTGAAAGCCGTTGCAAAGTTGAAAAGCACAGGAAACAGAGGAGAGCATTATGCATCAGTATAATGCTCAACTGCAGGTCCATGTTGGAGCCAGTGATACCAGATTCCACTGCAGGTATTCTTCCATCCAAGATAGTCTTGAAAACTATTTTGTATGTTTTTTTACAATGAAAAGAACTAACCTTATTTTTATTTTTTTGGATTTTATGTTTCTAGACTTTGGGATTCTGGGTTTGTTTCCTTTGGTCCTCTCAGTCCATGTTTTTCTCTATCACACACTTTGGATGACTATTGTAGTATTTGATTCATTGGCTGTAACATGGTGCACTAGCCCGTCCTGAAAGTTCTACAACATAGTTCAAAATTTCTCTTATGAGTTTTTCTAGCACATTTTAATTATTGGTTTCAATCAACTGATGGATTATGCCACATTTCACACACTTGTAAGTTGAAACCTTCATAGCCTGCACTAACAAATCAAGGTTTCAATATATTTTTTACCTCAATTGATTGATTGCCTGCAGGTTTCTACCATTCAGGAATTTTGAAAACATTCCATGCCACTGAAACAAAACCCTTATGGAAGATTGCAACAAGGATCACCAAAGATGTAAATGAAGTAGCGAAGAACAGGAAGCACTTCATAGATATGGGTGATTTAAACATGTTGATGGCTCAGGCCATGGGTCACCCTTCTTTAACTCCTTCAGCATCAATGCATACAATGCTCTTAGCCAATGTGCATGAGGTTCCTTGCTATGATGTAGATAAAGAATCAACCTCATATTTAAACTTGAGGGACTGGGTTACTTGCCCCTCCATAAATGGAGTTGGGCCTTGTCTTGCACTGTATCCTAACTTAAGATATGGCTGCCTTAGAGTTTCCTTTGTATACTGCAGTCCCCTCTTCTCTGCAGAAACCATGCATAAATTGGTGGACGATATATCATTCATGCTTAACAATCTGGATGACGAATTGTAAAAAGAGAGGCTTCAAAAGTATGGAAGAAAAAGTGACCCTATTTAATGCTCTATTGTTGCAATATTTAGCATTGATTATGGTCTTCAAGCAAGGGTTGCCCCTCAGTTTGGTTTTCCTGGTTGTTTAGTGAATGCTATTGTCTAGACTACTACATGACTAATTCTTGTTGTCTTGGAGAGGAGGCACACTCACTGGTTATTTGAATTTGTTGTTATATGGTTGCGTTTAACTCAAGTGGAGATATGTACTTGACTTGTTCTACAAAATATTAAATAAATGTGCGTGTTTTCCCCTATGAAAGCTTGTGTTGCTAGAATTGATGAATTCCTTCCACCCTTTGAATCAAAATGGATTCCATGATTGGCTCTACTTAAAATATTGTTACACGACTTATTGCAAGTAGAAAAGACGTGTTTTGTTTGCTCTTCTAGTGCCCTTAATGTTACTTCGTTTTTTTTTGCTTACTTGATTATATTGGTTTTAGGTTCAATTTATTTTGGTAGAGGATAATTTCTTCAAATTTTAGTTTTCAAGTATCGATATAGCTAGAAGAAAAGGATAGAGGTTGTGCTCTAAACCTTGAATTTGCAAGGAGATTGGTTTCTTTTGTTTTTCCTCTCGAAATGGTTTGGTGTTTCATGAATTGGGAAATGTCTTAAACCCATGGTTGTTTTATCTTGCAGTATTCTATTAATATTCTTTGTATGTGGTGGAGACTTGTTTAGTTTGGGTTTCTAGTGAACCTTGGTGCCAATTTGTTAGGTTTCTACCATAACCCCTCTAGTTATAAGTACATAGGTTGCCAAGTGTTAGTTAATTAATGTACAATGGTCATCGTCTTTGAATAAGGCCCACAGGTAGTTGGTGTGTTATTAATTAATGTAAAGATTCATCCTTATTGAATAATGCCCGCTAGGTAGTCGATATCGATAATGAATGTGACCTAGTCACTCGGGGTTCACTAAGTGAACTCGTTACATCGCATGACCGTTCATAGGATATTAAAGAATATCCCTAATTTCACTAAATATTGGAAAATGCCTCCTAAAATTGTATTGTTGAACCCCTCCCAATATGCCTCTCCAATTAAGAAAATCCCTAGTTTCAACGAATATTGCAGGTATCCATTATTATCAGCCCATTTTTAATACCCCATTTATATCATATTATTATGTTGTAAATAACAAAATCCCTAATGCATCTTAGTATAAGCAAACAAAATGCTAAATAAAATAATAGTATAATGTTAATAATGATCCCATCCAGATTGCAGGGATGATTGATCAATTTGTAGCATTGCCTAGTGGAAGATCCAATGAAATAGTAATGGGGAAGGGAAAATGTGTAAAAGGAAACCCATTCAAGAAATAAATGTTACAAACAATGTAAAATATCGATAATCCAATAGTCAATGTAATTCTAGAAAATATGAGAATTGTAGATGTTTCACACCATAACTCGCCAATATACCAATTTTATATCACGTAAATACAAGTATAGCCATAAAGAGCTCAATGCTTTCTACAAGCTTAATAAATTAAACTCCGTAAAAATGCAAAATTGAAATTGTTTTGTGGATGGACTTCCCTACGTTCCTATCAAAACAAACATCATTAATGTTTGAACCCGAATGAACATAGAAAAAACCCTCTTACTTGGGCCAATAACACCATATGATCATGCGCATGGCTTGGTTTTGGGTCATTCACAAGATGCAATGAATTGCCTCCACTTCCTATACATTTATTCTTCCAGTCAAGGGAATTAACAACATTTAGTTAGCTTTTCTTACGTTATATCTAGTTTTTTTATCTTTATAGGAGAGGGAAAAATATACATTGTTAAGCTTCAAGCATGCAATAGTTATAAAGATACACAAATGGTGAAACTCATATGATATAATTTCATGGTAACAATAACACAAATGTATTTAAATAAGGATTTAGTTTTTCACCTATGTTCATATCAGTTCCAATACAATATTAAGACATATGCCTTGCATATAAGAATTGAAATTATGATTTTGAATGTGCCAAATATAACTCAATATAACAACTATTCCTAACTGGCAATGTGAAAATGTTTAAAAATAATATAAAAAGTTGAAAGAAATAATTAGTGAAGAAATATTGATCTAACTTTTTTTGGTTCAAGTGAGCCTAGAAAGATTGATGTCACTTTTCTTGGTTGTTGTGGAGCAAGGTTTGATTGAATCTCAATACCCACCTAAACCCCAACCTAAAATATCAAGAGTTTGATCTTTTGCTATAATGCCTACAAAAAATACAATACAATTGTTCAACTCCAGAACTCTCAATTAACTACATCTCTTAACTTTGGAGTTGATGACGAGCCAAAAAGTTAAAATGTCATTTTTCTTGTAGTGCAGGGACGTATTTGCATTCAACCATGGAGGTTATTATCATGATATTCATTGTATATATTTTTTTAAATTAATAATATGGTAATTAACTATATAATAATTGCAATGGACACAAAGAAAACCCAGCGCCATGGACACAAAGGGAACTCGAGGTACCTTTTCTAGAAGGACTTTTCCACATCCACTCGGCCAGTTACTCGAGGTGACAAGGAAGCCTACAAAAAACCATGCAAATCGTGAAATAAGAACATTGGATAACAAGTGATAAACTATAACAACAATTTGTTAAATCACAAATAGGTGGTGGTTACCTGTAATTAAAGTCTTGAGAGCAGAACAATCAAGAAATGCAATAGCTAGCAAGATGACTCCAAACCTACCTGAAATAGCACTGCAATAATTAAGAAGATGAAAGCATACATATTTACCAAAGAAAAAGAAGATGCAAGTAACAAAAAATAGTTGAATATATTATACTTAAAACGAGAGTTTATAAAAAAAGGGACATTGTGATGGTAATCTAGAAAATAACTATACCAAATCCATACAAGTTTACATAACTATGCAAACCAACTTCAACAAATTAATATAGGGCCAAATGTACAGATCTTATTACAGTAGAGTAGCTTGTTGTTCAATAAGATTTATCACAAGTTAGAAGAGTGGGTAATACTTCTAAATCAACTTTCGAGGAAAAAAATGTGCAATTCCTTCTCAAATGGATTCTTGGGTGATCTTGACTCTAATTTTCTGTTATGAGGTCTTGTTGCTAAATTTGTGCGTTGTTTCCAGTCCTTAGATCTGTGTCATTGAGAATGCAGCTTCATAATCGCTTGTGATTCAGTGCTACTCATATTTTTTAATTGCTTCTTGCATTTCGATATGTCAATCCCTACATATTGTTTTGACTACAACAACATTTCGAAGATTATCCAATGTGATTGTTTTGTGGATTTCCACATAGGATTTGTTTGTGTTCAAAGGATTTCTCTATCCTAGACAAACATAATAGAAGCTTGCAATTCCTTCTTTCCATTTCAATGAGGGTGATTCATTGATCAAGTAGCTTCAATGGGTTTTGTAGGATCATAGTTAATCCTAACAATTATTATGTCCTTTTTACCCATTGGTAATGTGTCCTTCCTTGTTACCATGGGTACTGCGTGCAATTTGTCCAATCACAACTTCTCTTTTGGGATTACCTTCCCCACTCATAACACCATCGACATCTATGATTAATTAACTAATAGCCTAAAATATGATCATGTTGTAGTTTTTATTGGCATATCAAATTCAATTAATCATCAACAATTTCAAATCTGTTGCTTTCTATTTTTTGTGTAGGTCTTTGTTGGGCCTCCCAGAACTCCCCCTTTGATTTCGCTAAACTAAAGGGGACCTCATATAAATTTTGTAAATATTGCTTGTTTTGAGGATGTAATTTTCCAGATTGGTTTTTTGTTTGTCGTCTCTTTTAACATATCTTTCATGGATTAAATATTTGATTATTTTTATGGTTAAACTCCCTTGCTTTCCTGGATGCTTGATAACGATTGCATATCCTTGTTCGAGTTTGTTTGCGTTGATTGCATATTTTTGTTTGGATTAATTGGATTGATATCATTTCTTGGCAACTTTGTTAAATGTTGGACTTCATTTATGTATAAATGATTACTGAACACATTGGATGATTCAAATAAATCGATTAATTGCTTATTTGTAAATATCTTGATCCCTGCCCTAAAATATTTCACGTTAGAAAATGGAATTGAGCTCTTAATTTATAATTTTGAAATACTTTTCAAATTTTTCTGTAGTCTTTTAATTAATATTTTTTTGTAATTTCGGGCAAATTCTAAATAATTCAATTAAGGCTTATATCTATTTGGTTCGATTATCCCTAATATGTATAAAAGTCTAGAAATGAATAGATGAATTCCGTAAGTGTTGTTTAAAAACTAACACACCCGCATAGTTTGTGGCTGGATCACGCCAATAAGGATTGAATGGTTGAGAGATAGCGATGGAATGGAATATTTTTTTATTCTTCACATTCTTCTAGTTAAATGGGTTCAACTCTGAGTTATCCATGCCTAGATACAAGTTATCACCGACATTCTTCCTGTTATCCATGTATCAATTATTAGTTATTTTTTATTTTTTTTTATCTCACATTTTTCTAGTTATCTACCATGAATTGTTGGTTATCCATTCATAAGCTATGAGTTATCAATGCATCGCTACTAATATCCATTCATCAGCTACTAGTTATTTTTTATATTATTTTTTTCAAAATTGTTTATTTCGAATTTTGAATCGTTTGAATATTTAATATTCCTTGGAATGTAATAATGTCTTTTTATTATGTTGGAATATATCCACAATCTTATGTAAAAGAGTTATACATTATATCCCATATTCATTATGGTAAAGTATACTCTTGATATCCATCATTATATAAAGAGATGTTATTTAGGAGAATTATATTATCCCACATGTAATATGTGAGAGTAATTCCTCCTCATCTCCTGGTATATAATAGGGTCAAGGGAGTCACATCGAAACAACAAGGCTTGATCTTTCTGTATTGTATTGAGTTTTTTTACATTGCTCTCTTGTAAGCTTGAGGAGATATTTTTGAGATAATAGAAGACTACCTTCTCGTGGAAGTATCCCAATTGGGTGAACCATGTATATCTCGTGTTCTATTTTCTCTTGTTCTCTTTTGTACTTATTGTTGATATATTATTGTTTTGCATAGATAGGTCATCTAGTTTAGCTTGACCCCTCTTTCCAACATGGTATCAAATCTTGTTGCTATGATCTAGCCCCTTCTATAGCTTTCTAACAATTTTATCATCTGGCCATTGTTTATTTTGTAGATTTGCTTTCTATCTGGTAGCCATTAGGATTCTCTTTAGATCTGGCCATATTTCTACAATTTTTTATGTCTAACCCTAACCCTATTTTGTAGATTTTTTGCAAAAACAAAATCGAGGGTTTCTTGATGTTTTTTGTATATCTATATGATTTTTGGATTGTCCTCAAGGATATATATATTCCTATTATTTAGATCTAGTTTTTTTTTCAAAAAATTGAGGTCGCAACTTTCAGATCTGGATATGAAACTTTTGGTGCAAAGTCTAAAGAATCTAGTCACATATATGATTTCTTATTGAAAAAATACCTGATTTCAAAAACAAATCGTCTGATTTCGTGTCGGGAAAGCAAAGATATCGTTGATTTAAAATCAGATAATTTTTCAAAAAAAATTGTGCGGACGAAAATATTGCAGAGTCGATATCCTTTAACGGATTATTCAGATTTGTATTCGTCTTGCGTAATTGGATGCAAAATGCTCATGCTATTTCCAAAAACAAGTAATAATAGCAATTCTGAGTCATTTTGATCGTGTTATGGTAATTTCAAATTTTTGGCTCAAAACCCTTGAACTACATTAAAATAAAATAAAAATTGGTAAGATCTTTTCAGTTTACTCATTCTTTTCTTGTCATTTCTACCATTTGAGTTTTTCTTTATTTTCTATCATTATGACTTCAAAAGTAGCTTCTGTTCCTGAACTTGTTGGTCTTAACTATCTTGCATGGAAGAGAAAAATGATTGATGTTCTCAGGCGTAAGAATCTATGGAGGATTGTTAAGGATGAACACATGAAACCTGTTGATGCTAAGGATGTGGCTATATGGGAAGAGAAATGTGATCAATCAAGAAGGCTCATTGGTCAAACAGTTGCAGATGTCACTTCCCCACCCCTCATCTCGACAATGGAGAGGACACGACCTACACTGTTGTTGCTGTCAGACTGGGCAATCTAGCCCCATGAACAGGATAATAAAAATGCATTGAATTAAATCATACACAGATGCATAACAAATGTAACTATACAGCGGAAGAAAATCATCCATTCAAACATTCAACATGTTCATAATTCATAGATCAAGCAAATACAGTTGTAGAGGTAAATACACAAGAGAAATACAAGTGAATACTTTTCTTGTAATTGAGTTGGCCTGAAACTAGCTATGTCACTGTAATGTTCAACCCAACCATAGGCCAGTGTGCTCATCAATCTCTCAGCATCAATTCCACCCCCGAGCTGGGCATGATTTCCACAAGGAACTAGGGAGAAACATGCTTACACACAGCAAGACCATACACCCACAATCAATCCAACACACAGTTGGGTTTCACAGACTGTCCAACTAAGCCAATAAACAAATGGGTTTCACAAGCTATCAAGGCAACAATCCAATAACATGGGGGTTCCTTGTACTTTCTCAGCCAAGCCCACTTTACATCAAAGACACGGTCAACCAATTAACACATGGTTTCTTGGACTTACCCAGCCAAGCCAACCTACTAATTAAACACAAGAAACCATCTAACAGATGGGTTTCTTGGACTTACTCAGCCAAGTCAATCATAAGTATGCACTTCACATCCAAACACAACTGTTGGGTATGAACAAAATATTCCTGGGAAACCAAAAAAAATGACTGAGGGGAAAACAACCCTACATGAGAAAATATGGCTTTAGGAATCATCCTTGGGCTTTAGAGAGGTAAAAACGGCCTCATAAAACCCCCAATTCATGTATCTAAATTAAAGAAATCCTATATGGAACTAAAGGGGAATAAACAACCTCCCCAAACCCACAGACCATGAATCTTCTCTGGCCATTCACATAGCAATAACAAAATGGATTTCCCAGCTTGGAGAAAGTGAGGAAACGACAGAAGAATGTGAGGGAAGCTCCCAGCTTGCTCACAGGGGAGAAAACGACCTCTTCCAAACCCCAAAATCGTGGTCCCCTTCTTCCCATTCGCCTAGCAACACCAAAAATGAATTCTGGGCATGGAGAAGTGAAGAAAACTATAGGAAATCGTGAGGGAGAAATCCCAGCAAGCTTCAACTGCGTGAGAGAGCCCAACATGAATGAGAATGGATGAGTAATGAAAGATGTGGGTGAATAATGGCTTGGGCATGCATTTCCGGGCATTTACTTGCCCCACAAGTCAAAAACACATTTTTTCCAAAAATGGGTGGCTTCCCAAATTCGAACTTGACTTCCATACCTTTCCCATCCCAAGGAAATAACTCCTTCAACCACTTCTAGATGACTGGGTACAAAAGGACAAAAAGCATAGTTGACATCTTTATGCATTTTTCCCTTGACACTTGGCTTTTCCCCATCGGATCAAGGGTTTGAATATCCCCCCCCCCATTCCTTGTGAAATCATGCCCCCATCTCTTCAACATTGTGGCACATAGCTAGTTGTGGTATTTTTATTAATTACATAGTTACATGATGTCTTAAAACATATTGTGCATGGCTAGCACATAAACCATCGGCATAGATTTTAAATGTCGAAACATAAAATACTAAATCCATGGTGGGGCCTTTGCCTTGAGCTCCACACCACGATTTATTAATGCTATTTACATCATATGCAATTCAATACCATGGGTCAAAATCAGGGTGTTATAGCAGATAATCTTCAGGTAAGTATTGAGGCAGAAGACAACCTAGCTGAGGTATGGAAAATTCTTTCTTCTCTCTTTGATAAATCTATGATGTTTCTGCTTATTACCTTGAAAAGAATATTTTTGAGCTATATGCTACTAACTTTGATAGAGTCGAATTTTATCTTACTGAGGTGAAAACCTTAAATGAAAAGTTAAACAATTGTGGTAAATATTACAAGAAAATAGACACTGCTCTTATAATTCTTGTAGAACAAAAATTGCCATTTTGTTTTGGCATGTTCATTCAAACTAGGGATAGAGCTCTTGAATTGTCTCAAAGTACTACGAAACCTACTTTTGATGCGTTTTGTAAAGGGTTGATTAATGAGCAATAAAGGTTAATTGTTTCAGGACAACTCTCACCTAATAAAGCTCTAATTTCCCATAATCCTAAGAAAAATTGTAATAATGTGAAAGGTTCTTTTTCACACACTTCAAAACCTACTAATAATTCTTAATAATTCTAATGCACATCATGAAAATAATAAGAAGAAGAAAGTGTATGATCCTTGTAAGTAGCGTGGTAAAACTAATAATCCTAAAAAGAATTGTTTTAAATTGAAACGTTTAATGTCTAAAGCTAAAAAGAAAGGTTATTATGAATCTCACATAGCTTTATGTGCATCTATTGTTTCTTCTAGTAAATATTCTTCTAATGTGGAATGGATAATGGATTCTAGTGCTTCTAAACATATAACTAGTAATGTTTCTTTATTTACATCTTATGACAATAATAAACACACATCTCAGAAAGTATCTATAGGGGATGGTAAACAACTTTCCATAATTGGTTCCGGTAATATTAATGTTGCTAATGGTCAATTGGAAGATGTTTTTCATGTTGAAAATATGCCCATCAACTTTCTTTCCATTTATCATGCTTGTTAGAAAGGATATAAATTTGAAGCTTGGATTGATAAATATGTTCTTAAAGATATAAACCATAATTTTAAAGTAGTTTCTTCTAGTCCTGTTTATCATATTGTTGGTTTATATAAATTTACTGGTTTTAATTCAACTAAAAGACAACCTTTATATTCCTATGTTTCTCATGCTAATGAACTAAGTAAATTATGGCATGAAAGATTAGGTCATTTGAATTATGGTAAAATGCAAATGTTAAGTAAAATGGTGCATGGCTTACCTCATATTTCATCTACTAACAGTGATTGTGAAGGTTGTGTTCTTGGTAAACATCATAGAGAAATTTTTTATAAAGGTAAGGTGTGGCGTGCTAAAAAACCTTTGCAATTAATTCATAGGGACATTTGTGGTCCTCTTGAAGTTTCTTCTCTATCACATGCAGTCTATTTTCTTACCTTTATTGATGACTTTAGTAGAGAATCATGGGTTTATTTCTTTAAACATAAAATTAAAACTTTTTTTACATTTCAAACTTTTAAATCCTTGGTTGAAAATGACTCTAGTAAAAAGATTAAGACTTTAATAACTGATAATGGGGGGGGATTCATTAAGAAAGAATTTGAAGCTTTTTTATCTAAACATGGCATTCGACATCAAAAGACTGTTCCTTACACACCTCAACAAAATGGACTTGCTAAAAGGAAAAATAGAACTTTAGTTGAAATGGCTAGATGTATGTTTTATTCTAAATGATTACATAAGAAATTTTGGGTTGAAGCCATAAGTTGTACAAACTTTATTTTAAATAGATTTCCTACACAAAATTTTAAGCATGTCACCCCTGAGGAAAAATGGAATGATAGAAAACATGATATTAGTAACTTTAAAATGTTTGGTTGTGAATGTTGGGCTCATATTCCTTATGAAAAACGAAAAAAGTTAGCACCCAAATTGCTTATAGGTTGTTTGATCCTTCTAATCAATGTGTCATAATTAGAATAGATGTTCAATTATTGAAGTCTCTACACCACCTAAGTCTATAGAACCTCATGTTACTCTGAATATTCCCTTATCACCTATTATTCCTATCTCGGTTACTCCTTCCAGTTTTGAGACTAATCTTAGTTCACCTTCTTCCTCCTCTTCAAGTATTCAACCTGAATGTCTCAAAGATCCTGAAGTAACTTTTGTCCCTTCTAACCTTCCTGTTTGGGCTCAGAAAACTCTTGAATTTGCAGGAAGTGATATTGGAATCCTTTCCGATACTCGTATAACTATATCTAACTTTTCTCTCATGACCAAAGTTTTAGCCACAGATGATCGTACTACTTATGCTCAAGCTAAGGGTAAACCTCATTGGGAACAAGCTATGAATGTCAAGTATGATTCTCTTATGAAGAACAAGACTTGGTCTCTTGTTCCTTTTCCTTTGGGAAAGAATTTAGTTGGTTGTAAATGTTTTTATAAAACTAAATTTACTGCAGATAGACAAATTGAAAAATATAAAGCTCGATTAGTTGCCAAAGGTTTTAATCAACTTGAAGATATTGATTATAATGAAACTTTTGCTCCTCTTGCTAAAAAGAATACAATAAGAACCATTTTATCTATTGCTTCATCTTATAAATGGGAAATACACCAAATGGATGTTAAAAGTGACTTTTTAAATGGTGATATTAATGAAGAAATTTGTATGCAATAGCCTCCTGGTTTTATTAATGTTGAATCATCAAGTTTAGTATGTAAATTACACAAGTCTTTATATGGTCTCAAACAAGCACCTAGGGATTGGTATGATAAAATTGATACTTATTTCTTGAATCATGGTTTTAAGCATTGTATCTCTGATCCTAACTTGTATGTTAAGCATGTTGATGATAATATCATTGTTATTGTTTTATATGTGGATGGTCTTATTATCACTGGCAACCAACTTCTTCTAATTCAAAATATGAAAAGTGAACTTCAAAAGCAATTTGAGATGATTGATCTCGGTATATTGCACTACTTCTTGGGTCTTCAAATTTGGCATATGGAATATGGTATTCTTCTCTCTCATCCTAAGTATGCTACATATTTATTGTCTCGTTTCCACATGAGAGATTGTAAACCTGTGCCTACGCCTTTTCGGTCATGTCTAAAGTTAACTGTTGAGTGTACTACTCCTCTTGTTGATGCTACTCTTTATCGGCAGTTTGATATATTTAACCCACATTAGACCATATCTCTCTTTTGTTATCAGTATGGTTTCACGGTTCATGCAACAGCCTCATGAAATTCATTGGCAGGAAACCAAGAGAATTATGAGATATTTACAGGGGACAATGTATTATGGTTTTTTTATTTGAGCAGTGATACAGTTTTACTTTCTGATTATACATATTTTGACTGGGCGAGTGACAATTCTAATCGACAGTCAACTGCTGGTTATATATTTCAACTTGGTTCAGGTCTGATTTCTTGGTCCAGTAAAAAGATGAAGACTCTTTCTTTATCGTCATGTGAAGTAGAGTATAGAGTAGCCAAAGAAGCAGCTTGGTTACAGCATGTTCTCACTGAGCTTGGTCTGGTTTCGAAATCATTCACTATGTTGAAATGTGACAATCAAGGTGCAATTCAACTTGTTTACAATTTGGTATATCACTCCAAGACAAATCATCTTGATCTTGATGCTCATTACATTTGAGGTCTCATCGCAAATGGTATTCTTTATCTTGAGTATTGTCCTACAGAGTAGCAAGCAACCGATATCTTCACCAAATCCTTAACAACCGCAAAGTATATACATCTTCGTTCTTTACTTGGGATGAGGGAAGTTTTCATTAAGGGGGAGCAGTAATGACTCCTTTCTTCCTTTGTTAGTGGGATTTTCTCCTGGCCATTATTAAGGGGGAGTGTTTGAATATTTTATATTCTTTGGAAGGTAACAATGTCTTTGTATTGTGTCGAAAGATATCCACAATCTTATGTAAAAAAGTAATACATTAGATCCCATATTCATTATGGTAAGTATACTCTTAACATCCATCATTATATAAAGAGATGTTATTTCAGAGAATTATACTATCCCACATGTAATATGTGAGTGTAATTCCTCCTCATCTCTTGGTATATAATAGGGTCAAGGGAGTCACATCAAAACAACAAGACTTGATCTTTCTGTATTGCATTGGGGTTTTTGGCATTGCTCTCTTCTAAGCTTGAGGAGATATTCTGGAGATAATAGAAGACTACCTTCCCATGGATGTAGCCCAATTGTGTGAACTACGTATATCTAACGTTCTCTTTTCTCTTGTTCTCTTTTGTACTTATTGTTGATATATCATTGTTTTGCATAGATAGGTAATCTAGTTTAGCTTGATCCCTCTTTCCAACATGAATGAATTCCAATGACTCAATCTTGACAGTGCACTTGCCTCATCCTCGTTCGTTGATGAAAAAGCATAGGTTGTAGTCCACCCCAAATCTCAAATATGTCTGTTGATGAAAATAGTTTTCCTTTTCTTAATTTTGTTTCTCTTGATGAATTAAAATTAATATGTATAAGAGTTTGGAAATGAATGAATAATTTTCATAAGTCTGGTTTAAAAAGTATTTTCCCTTTTCTTAATTTTGTTCTTCTTGATGAATTAAAACTAGCACACCCACATAGTTTGTGGCTAGATCACGTCGATAGGGATCAAATGGTTGAGAGATAGTTATGGAATGAAATACAGTTTGGAAATAATTTTTTATTCTTCATATTCTTCTAGTTAAACGAGGTCAACTGTGAGTTATCCATGCCTAGCTACATGTTATCATCAACATTCTTCATGTTATCCATTTATCAACTATCAGTTATTTTTTATGTTCTTTTTCTTTTTAATCTCACATTCTTCTAGTTATATGCCATGAACTGTTGGTTATCAATTCATCAACTATGAGTTATCTATGCATTGCTACCAGTTATCCATTCATCGGCTAGCTAAAAGTTATTTTTTATATTCTTTTTTTATATAATTGTTTATTTCAAATTTTGAACGACTGTCATCGAATCAATTTCGACATTACACTTGTCTCATCCTCATTCACAAATGAAAAAGCATAGGCTATAGTCCACCCCAAATCTCAAATAACTAGCCTAGATCCAGCTTTACCCGGCTCTATCATGCGCCGAGAGGGATCAAATATTTCGAGGTGCAAACCCTTTTTTGGAGTGCAATTGTTGAAGCANTTGCAGCTACCTCTTCCTCTATATCTATCAAAACCAGGTGGATAGAAAAAATGAATGATATAAAAAAAATGAGAGAGAGATCATAAAACTCGACATATTATTGGAACAATGACTCCACAAACATAACTTATAATACTGCGGTCAGGTGATGGATTTTCCTGGGCTACTCCATGATGATTTTCCTGGGCTGATCATCTTTAAGTTGGTGGTGTGGATCTATTAACCCATAATATACTAGAGTAGACATAATGTCGGCATAGCCTAAAATCGTAAATCCTTGTAGATAAGTAGTCTTTTCTCTCTGCATTGCTTTAACCATTTTGGGAAGTCCGCTCGGCCTAATAATAATTAATGTTGGTCTGGCATGTCAGCTTATAATGAATATTGGATAAGGCATGCATTATCTGTATCTGATGAAAACTAATTCTCTCTTTAATCAAAACTAACACTATAGAGTTGCTTTTATGTCATTTGCTGTGACCAAAATTAAAGAGATAAATAATAAAACACTAAATTGGATTCAATTGCTTGGAAGTCATATTGAGTATATAATATTTATATTTATGACAAAATCAAATGTGAATAAATGTAACTATTAAAATATTGGTTTTTAAATGTGTAATGATATAAGATTGGTAAATAAAGTAACATTCAGAATAATTCTTTTTATTATGGTTTTTGAGAGCCAAAAGCGTTTTTTGAACTTGAATAAGTGTTCTAATCACACTGCTTGCTTTATATATAATCTGGAAATGGTTTATTCCGCAGCCTACATCCAATACATCTCACAAAGACAGTAAACTTATAAAAAAGGACAGCTAAATTCTCATTCAAATTTTTCTTTGTTTCAAGTTTATATATAGAGTAATGTTATCCCTATAAATCCATATATTAGGCTGTAAATGTATTTATAGATATTTGTCCTCAGCCAGAATTTTGTATCCATATAAGCAATTATCTCCAAACATCCAGACCTAAAATATATTTTAAGGTCGCATTTATTCCTATGGTTAAAAAAAATGGCGTCTCTTGTTCCTATTTGGTGAAAAGCAGTTACAGTTACGGGCTCTTCCTGTAGCTGAATGCCAGTGTCAGGCCACCATTGATTTGTCCAGTGTCTTCTGTTGGTGGATAATCCAGTATCTCAACGGGGCTATTATGATTTTCTGTACGATAAAAAAAGCTTTTTGTCAACCCATGATTTTTTTTGCCTTTTTCAATCTCATTTAACAGAAAATCTACTTGGCAATGCGTGTTTAACACAGAGATTTAATAGTTCACTAAAGAAATATTTTTCCCTGGATTGTTTTTTTCCCTTGTTTCCTTATCTTGGCTTCGGGCCAATTTCTGAATATTACAAACAAAGTGAAGTCCGCTCGGCATAGCCTAAAATCGTAAATCCTTGTAGATAAATAGTCTTTTCTCTTTGCATTGCTTTAACCATTTTGGGAAGTCGGCTTGGCATAGCGCGAGTGATTGATGATTTTGGGAAATTGTGTGGAGCATAATAAGTATACGAAGTGATTTAGGAGACGACGAAGTGGTTTTATTGCTTTTGTTTTGAATTTTGCAGTAGCTTCTAGGCTATTTATCTAGAATATGAAACAAATTCTAATTATTAATAGAAATGGAATGAATTACAGTTGTGATCATGTCCAGTGTCCAGGTTAGAGCTGATTTAATTTTTAATCTGTTGATCTGTAAATAGGTGAGAGATACCAAAACGCAGACTGAAAAGAAAACCAACACGTATTATATATATATATATAATACTTGCGGTCATGAAGCTAGTCGGCAACCCAGATTAGTGAGAAAATAATACGCGTGCATACATTGTTCATATTGGGCTCAAATATTGTTTCAGAGAGATTGATTCTTCTTGATTTATGTGTGCAGTAGAAGCATATTATTAACATATTTGTAATTTTTATTTCATCATTAAACCTAATATGAAATAAAGTTTTGGGTTCATCATTAAACCTAATATGAAATAAAGTTTTCGGTTAGAGAAAGTGCTAGCATCCTAGGTCCCTTGATGATTTGCTAATTAAAGTTTTTTTTGAACTTTTGAATGGATTTAAAATGTGAAATAGAGAGTGTTGTTAAATAAACTCTTAATATCTATTTGTTAGCTTTTATGAAACTTGGTGTTTTAGTTAAACCCTTGGTTGAAATACCTTGAGTGGCTCTTGTCCAAGCATTGAGCAAAGCCAAAACCTAATTTATTAATGGTAAAACAAAAGGAACTAATCCAAAATCTAGAAAATCTAGAAACCATTTATTAATTGCAAAAATTGGCCATCTAAATTAAAATCAAGCCTTTGAAAATAATGGGAAAAGAGCATTTTAGTTGATTTTGAGACGAACAAATATTCAAACATACATGGGTAACACAACGCAGTGGTACGACAATGGACATGGCCCAACACATGGGTTTGCTTCCACGTACGGATGGTTCCAATTTCACTTTCAAAAAAGAAAAGTTGGGGTTAGCTTGAAGCAAGAATCACATCCTCCTGATATGGAGTTGCATATTCGTATTAAAAACCACGTGGAAACATAATGTTAGCTCATTAATGAGTACAACTGACTGATAGGATGGGCGTTCTCAGACCCACTTCGTACAACACCAATACTTCCAATAGAGTGTTTTCTTTATTTAATATTTTTGTTGTGAACTGTTGGTATTATTGAGTGTATATTGTTAGACCAATTTTGTAAGTGTTGTTTATGGTTTCATAAAGGTTGGGCTTTGCTATTAAATTTAAGAAATTAAACCTTCAGTTTTTTAGGATGTAACTAAAAGTATGTCTAGTGCGCTTAATATTATATTTTTCTTATTAAAAAAATCTTACATTCTAATTTGTTTTTCTTTAAAAATATGTCTGAGATTGTGGAACTGCTGTTGCGATTTTATTCTTACATTCTAATTTTTATGTTCTTTTTCTTTTTAATCTCACATTCTTCTAGTTATATGCCATGAACTGTTGGTTATCAATTCATCAACTATGAGTTATCTATGCATTGCTACCAGTTATCCATTCATCGGCTAGCTAAAAGTTATTTTTTATATTCTTTTTTTATATAATTGTTTATTTCAAATTTTGAACGACTATCATCAAATCAATTTCGACAGTACACTTGTCTCATCCTCGTTCACAAATGAAAAAGCATAGGCTATAGTCCACCCCAAATCTCAAATAAAAATGTCTATCAACATAATTAACTTAAGTGTTCTTATTGAATTAAAATCATCTAAAGTGTTCTTCTTGATGAATTAAAATTAACTTGAGATTATTCACATATGATTCAGTTAAATGTTTCTAGAATATGTAACATAATAATTCAAAATGAATTATTGATTTTCGATTTAAACATACTCTGGATTTTTATTGGGCTTCATACTTTTGTTGCATCTTTATTGTTCCAATCTTTGTCAATTAAAATTGAAGCCACGTATGTCCAATATATTTTTTCAATTTTTACATGCTTAGATTTTCATTTTAAAATAATATATATTACATTTTTATAGTTTTGGCATATTCAAAAACATTTAAATTAAGAAGATCCCCTATCATGAGATTCAACCCAAATCTGTAATAATAATAATATTTATTTATATGAATGTATATTCACATAATTTATTATATAATATATACTATTAATAATGACAAGCCCATTTAACTCAAATATGTAAATAATGTTTGTTTATATTTATTATATTCACATAATTTATTATATAATATATATTATTAATTTAGATAGTATATTAATATATATTGTATAGTTGATATGTTGTTTATTATGTCAATAGACCTATATATCTTAGAATTTTGGGGTGGACTACCATCTATGTGTTTCCATCTATAGACGAGAATGACCCAAGTGTATTCTCCAGATTGATTATATGGGCATCATATAAATTCATAATTAACAATTAAAAAACAAATAAATAAATAGTTGAGTTAACATGTGATAAGTACACTTCGTGATAGTTGGAAAAATTAAAATTCAACTTTAACTATTCGATAATTAGATACAACTATGAGCTTAACTCGATTGATGATACAACTATTGGCTTAACTTCAACTTTAATCATGAAACTGCAATTGCATATATATTAACTTTTAAATTAACTATTAGATACAACTATTAGCTTAAATCCAATGATTCTATAACTATTAGCTTAACTCTTAGATACAACTATTAGCTTAACTCCAATGATTCTACAACTATTACTTAAACTTTAAATCTAAACACAGTTATATTGGATAACTATTAAATTAACTTTTAGATAATTATTAGGTTAACTCCAATAGTGATACAACTATTAAATTAAATTTAGATGAACATGGTAATTAAAACGTCGTAATAACAAACTATTAGATGAACGTGTAGTTGTACTAATGACACCATCTCTTAACCTCATGAGAAGTCCACCTTCATTGCAATGAAACCATGCACCACCCAATAAGATTTCCATTAAATTATGTATTAGTAATTTATCAATGTGTCAAATATATGTCTATCAACCTATTTCAAACATATTAATCTTATTAATATGATTGTTTCTCCTAATATAATGCGCGTGCACGTGTGTATGTGTATAATTTCCTTTTATTTTATTATACACTTTTGTTTTGGTGTTCTATTACAAGGATGAAGTAAACACAAAGGGTTAGAAATATTACCATATTAAGACGAGCAAGATCTTAATTAAGAATTGACAAAGATTGTTTGCTACAATACTTCTTCGACAAAGATTGTTTGGCTTGAAATTTTAATAATTTAAGTCTAGTCCTCTTTTTGTAAATCGCTTCGCGCATGATTAATAATTTTATATTATTGAATCTCCCACACGGAACTAATGGAAAAAATATATAATCTTTATCATTATTGTTGCGATGTACAAATCGGAGGATTATTATTTTGTGGTTTTGGCAGGTTAAACTAGCAACCGCCATGTGATTAGTTTTGCAAAGGCAGTTATAAATGAGAAGCAAAAAATTTGTTTATTAAGGAATCTGATGAGATTTTTATGAGGAGAGCCCAAAGTCCAAAATCCAAAGTACGGTTGAGCTGACAAATTTTGATAAAATCAATAAATACTTTGTAATATACATTAGCATAGATCCATCTTAAAATGGATCTACCAAGCATCGAGAGGGATCAAATCTCTCAAATTGCAAACCTTTTTTTAAAGTGGAAATGTTGAGGAAATGTGTAATGCAATGTTTATGGTTTTAATTTATGTAATTTTTTTAGTTTTATATATATGCCCTTCTAATTTGAGCTGACATGTTATTTTTTATAATATTTTTTATTTTTTTATAAAGGACACGTGTCAGCTCTAGGATGAGCACAAAGGAAGTTACATAACCCCCCCCCCATTGGGATGTAGAATGTGCCTCTTCAATGCAATCATAGCATTGACAGATTGGCCAGCCATCTTGATTTTTTTCCTTATCAAGAAGAGTTCCAACAAGAAATTGCAATACCTGGCAAGAGATAGAACCAAGTGAATATAAAAGGATAAATGTCACAATTATCGGAGCATTGGTTATCATTATCATTTAATAGTTTGAATATTGTTGTCACAGTTGATGTTATAGTTGATTTTACCACACATGGTTGATCACATATTTATGGACTCCCCTGTCCCTCTACAGACTCTTTAGACCCTGTGGACTTGTATTATACTTTGATGTTCCAAGATCATCCCTTAAAAACCCCTGTTTATTGTTGTACGTGACTTTTAACCCCATACTCACATGTACATGCGACTTTTGACCTCAAACCCCGTACATCGGGATGTGTGCATAAAGCCAAACAATTTTGGATTTTTCCTCATATGAGTCCAAACCACTTGACTCTTGGCCTTCCAAATTCCTTGAGAAAGCTTGAATTCGACTCTCCATTACCCTTTTGGAGTGCTATATAAGGAACCCCTTGGATACATTGAAGGAGAGGAATTGAAGAGCAAAGAAACTATAGTCCATTGTTGCCTCAGTTTGTGTGTACTTGAGTCTGCATCCCTTTGTCCCTTTGGAGCACTTTGTGTTCTTCCCAAGATTTCCTTTGTCTTGTGAGCTTGTTATTGAGAGATGGAGGATTGAGGTGCTGGAGGCCCAAGTGGAGGACTTGGTTTCTCCGGTTCATAGATGTGCCGACAAAAGTTGTCACTTTTGTAATCTTTGATTTTATTAATAAGAATATATTTTCCTCTCCAATTATTGTGAAATTGAATGATCTTGAATCCATGGATATGTTTAATTTCTTATACATTGATGAATATATATGCTAGAGTAGGTCTAATACATAATTATATAGCATGCTTGTCTTGTTTGTTGTTGTTGAGAGCAAATTGCTAAAGCAAGCGTGAATTGGAAAAGCTAGACGAGGATCTAATTCAACCGTTCGGAACACGGTACAATTCGATATCCCTTAGTGTTAGATGTTTGGTTTCTCTTGCATATTGGGAAAGATTGATTTCTGGTGTCTAGCTGTCTGTTGTGGTACACCCCAAGCCATAGGAAGTTTTGCTCTGTAGTAGTTGAAATAATGAAATGAAAGGAATTATCATAAAGTTAAATGTATGTTCAACAATTTGGATTTGTTAGTCAACTTTAACCCCTTCTATCAGATCATAACTTCCGGATAAGACAAGGAATTTTGGGAGCACGCCTACCTATAAAATAAACTACCATGAAACCCTAATTTGTTAGATCCTAAGTAAAAGGGCCATCCTAGAACCATATCACCGGATATCTGAAAAATATTTAGAAGCACTTCATCTCAACAAATTGCTCTTAATGCTTGCATGTTTGGAAATTGAAGATGCCATTATATCATTTGGAGAAATTACCCCAATTATCATGTCACTTGTTGAAGGATATTGTTTTTACCAGATTGTAGACGTTTGGAGATGAATACCATATGTCCACTAGAGTGCATGGAAGCCTCATCAATATCATCGCACTACCAATTATTAAATCAGTGGCTTTAAAATCACTATGTTGTTGAGCATGCAAAAGAAGAAGATAACACACCATGGGGTTAGTTTGCTACCCCTTCATTGAAATGGAAGTACACTTTAATCTTTTAAATTAGAGTTTTTATTATCATTTTGTGCCATCAAATTCAACATCAAGAACTCCAAACCTGCCCTATGACTATAATAGATCATCCACATTACTCTAATTGAGTTGAAGAGGTGCATTCTACATCCCAGTAGGGGGTGTTGGGCCAGGAAAAGTGCACAAGGAAGAATCTGACTCACAAGTGTAAAAGAGGAAAAGTGGGCACATTAGGGAGGAAAAGAAGGCAAAGGAAGAAGTGCGGGCGCAGAGCAGAGGAAGTTGGTACGAGGAAAAGCACATCAAGAGTCGATGGAAGAAGCAGGTAGAATACTAAAGGCTAGACAGGTGAAAGTCAAGAAAGACTGCAGAAGGACGAACCAGCGGAAGACTAAAGGACAGTTTTACGACTAGTTATGACCTATACAAACAGGCCGAAAGACATTTTCGCGACTATTTATGGTTGTGGTTAATGTAATGAAGGACTTTTGTGTCTAGGCATGGGCATGTTATTAATGTAATAGAAGATAGTTTGTATCTACTTAAGTCTATAATAACTGAGTTGTACTCATTCGACCCTGCGTGGTATTGTAAATACTATAAATAGGAGGAACCTGCTCTATATAAGGGTTATATTCGGTTTGGTAGTTCAAAGAGTTAGCTAGAGGAAGTTGTTAGTTCATTGTTTACTCAGAAGAGGAGTCTAGTAGAAGTAGAAGGTTGTTGAGCCGTAGATTTGCAATTGAGTGTGCAGACCGTTTTGTAGGAGTAATCTGTAGTTGAGTGCACAGACAATAAAGTAGAAGAGTTGATCCAGGCTATGTGTGGATTGGTAGGAGTATATAGAGGCAATAAACCAAAGAGCATGAGAGAAACAAAGAGTTGAGCAAAAGACATATCTTAAGAATAGTCTGTAAGTCACAGACTGCAAGGTGATACCTATATTTCTCATGGCAGATGAAGAGCACCTTGGTGGTTTTTCCCAGGTGGGTTTCCACATTATTTCCTGTGTTGAGTGATTGAATGCTTATGTGAATGTTGAGTAATTGCTTATCTTGTACTATCGATGGCTAGTGTTTGAATGTATGTTGCAATATTACCAGTCAATAAATGAATGAATGAATGTTTAAAGCTTTGTCGACATGTTATGTATGATTTCATGGTTAATTTATTGAGTTACAATATAAGTCACACATTGTTATTATAAGTAAGGAATCAGCTACGCCGCACAGTTGCGCCAGTTGTTAAGTGGTTAAGGACATGGTTGTGTCGCGCGTCGGTTATGGCACATAGTTGCACCTATGCCGCGAAGTAAAATAATCCATCCCTCCATCTCTGTCGAGCACCTTCACTGCACGCCAACGGACTATAATCCTTCACCAACTGCGAAAACATGGTTCTAGCAGTTACACATTAAGATATCTCGGGTGAGACTGCGCTTTCCTCGCAGGTGTTGCCGACTGAGCTTGCTCTGTCAGATCGATGTTTTTAGGTGTTTTGTTGGTATTGTGTTGTTGTTGAACATTGGGTCGAGACAAGAAGGAATATTACGCCAACAAATGGTTCTGTTGTCGGGACCGTTAATCATTTGAGTCAAGGGAAATGTTGTGGCATCTGAAAAAGAAGGAAATAGAGGATTGTATGGAGTCTAAGACACTAGAATTTGCGCAAGAAGAGAGCTCAGGATCATGGTTGAGTGCAGAAGACCGGTTAGACCGGTACATATATTCTGATGTTCACAAGATATTCTTTGTAAATTTCCCTATTGTGTTGCATGAGTGGTTGTCAAGATTGGTGACCAGGAAGACAAATTTCCAAAGAAGAGAAGCGGTTGAGTGAAGTGATCAGTTGATTCGTGAGGTAACCAATGTAAGTAACCCCATATCTAGGGATGTTGATTTATGGGTCGACAGTATTTTGCAAGGTTATATTATTGAGTTTGCAGTAGAGAATATAACCTCTTATAGTGAGGCTGAAATAAAAAAATTTCAAGGACCATGAAGAAGGTACTTGTTATCTATCAGCACATGGATAAAGATGTTAGTTTATGAGAAGGGAATCTTATATTTGAGTAGTTGAACCACATATTGAAGGAGAGGGGATATGTCGCGGATTATATGCAGAAAAAATGGGAAATGGTGAGCTGAGATGTTCCTAGGAAGTACAGAACCTAAATTAGAAGCCAGAGTCTTAAGGAGTGGAAGGAGATTCAGATCGGGGAAAAGAAGAAAGACAAAGGAAGGGCGATGAACTCCTAGTCTATTCAAAGAAAGTGAGCATGAACTTCAATCGCAGCTAGATGAAGGGTCTTGCTACAAAGAGGAGGACTACAGCCCAATTTTAGAAGGAGCAAAAGAATCTGAAGATTCTAAGGAGACACCAAGATCAGGACACAACTACATCACACCAGGAGTATCGCTAGAGGTAAGGCCTAGAGCCTCATCTCCCAAAACAGTTGTTAATACTGATAGTGCTAGTACTATGACTAGCGTGGGGGAGGGTACACCTCCACTAAATTATTCATTAGATAACCCCGACACCAACTCAATGGCTAGGGATGATATTAGGTTACCCACATTCAATGGAAATGTATCAGAGGATCTAGAGCAGCATTGGTTCCTCTGTGAAGCTGTTTGGATGATTCACCTAGTTCATAATGCAGACCTAAAGAAGGCGCAGATGATCACGACTCTAAGGTGTCATGCGCTGGACTGGTTTATAAATTTATGCACAGTACCTCCAGGAACACCACAGAAGACCCTTGAAGAAATACAATTCACGATGATATGTGAGTTCAGAAAACCTAAATCTGAGTCACAATGTATCAATGAGATTAATGAGATAAAACAATCATTAGTAGAATCCATATGGGACTTTGACCAGCGGTATAAAAATTCGATGGCCAAAGTAAGTTTCCAAATGTCGGATGTGCAGCATAAAGAGTGGTTTATTATTGTGATATTACCACACATACAACACCCATTAATGCAACAAAATATTGAATCACAGATGAAAGTGCTGTAATTGGAAATGAAGCTCGAAGCCTCACCAATCGACGATGGTGCCGCAGGAATGGTGCAGATTCAGTCGCAACTGGATAATCTGACGATACAGCTTCATGATATCAAGAAGGGAAAGGAATCCCAAGAAATCTTATGGTGTATGAAATGCAGAACGGATGGACACACCAAGGATAATTTTTTGACCTACATGAACTATATATCATCGGGTGCGCCAAGCCCATTGAGTGCCCATGGACTACCTTGGTTCTGGATATGCCAAACTAGAGGACATCACGACAAGGATTTTCTATACTTGCAGAAGATTTTAATTACCCCAGCAATCCTTTTCTATAAATTTTGTAAGTCAATAGGGCATGAAGAGAAGGATTACAGAGCATACCAACTCTTGAAGGAAAAGATGGTAGACACATACTTGATGAAGAACGATGGGAAGGTTCAAGCTGAACATGCGCAAGCGCACTACCAGCCTGCACTTGTCCCACACAATCAGTATCAAAACCAATATCATTTGTAGTACATGCCTCATAATCAATATGCGCCACAGAATCAATATAAGCCGTAATACCAGTAGAATCAGTACCCCCCATAGCAGCCACACCCTCAGGGAAGGGATGGTGGAAAATTTAGAGGCAGAGGAGGAGGATTAGGCAGAGGAAGATGTTAGGTCATGCTATAACTGTGGACAACGAGGCCATTCTGCCAGATATTTCGAGGAGCTTTCCAAGACATGTTCATATTGCAAAGAGAAGGACCATAATGTAGACTAGTTTCCCTAATTGATTGCAAAGTGGCAGGCTAGGACCATTGCAGGTCCTAACCCTACGTAGAATCCGAACCTGAATCTAAATCCTAACTTGAACATCCAAATGATTGCTGCTGAGCCAAGAGAGTCGAGTGTTGTTGTCGTAACATGAGGAGGTGTTGCAACCGGAGATGATCAGTATATAAAACAAGAACAATTGCAGCCGCAAGTGCAACCCGCAGCGCAGAAGAAAGTTCCATTCAACATCCAAAAACAAAAGCAAGTCTTTTTCGACATGTGACCAGATTTCGTGGATCAAGAAAAACCATCGATGTCAGTTGAAGGTAGGGAGATGCATGAACGCTTCCAACATATATTCCAGAAGAATAACCCAAAAAAGGTTAGTAAGCTCAAATCGTTTCAGTCAATTTGCTTAGGGCTAATTTAGGATAAAGTTGATATCGCAAAAATGCAAGCACTGATCAAAGAAACCCCAAAAGATTCACAACCAAAAAGGAGAGTTAACCAGGTTAAAAATAAATTCAAAACTGGGCACGAGTTAAGAATGACTACGCAGATTGGGGATTATGACATCGATTACATCATCCTATATCTAGGGTTGGACATCAATATTTTGATGCAACAGACCTAGGAGAGTATGGGAAAGCCACGCTTGGACTAGTCTCATGTCCAGTTGCGACTTGCAAATCAGGCAAAGGTCCTACCAATTGGTAGGTTGAGTCAAGTACCTGTCAACATTGAGGGGTTGCGCACATTTGTAGACTTCGAATTCATTAACATCGTCAATGACACAAACTCATATCCCACAATTATGGGGATAGACTGTGCCATAGATAATCAAACCATTATAAATTTCAAGAAAAGGATACTCTCATTCGAGGATAATGAGATGAGGGTAGTGTCGCCCATTGATCTATATTTGAGGGACAAAGATACGTCGAGCATGTCTACAACGAGGGACATGGTAATTATCTTGACCAAGTCTATAATGTCACATCCCTACAAGAAGATTACATCAACCCGACAACAGATGGAAACCTGAGCTGGAGGAATGTTATTTCATGCACATCTGACTCAAGAGAGGCCTTGGAGAATTGGAAAAACTGGTTGCATGAGGTATCTATGAGGAGGTGTGCCACAATTACAAGGTCTCTGTGACGGTTGGAGAATGAGTTACGATAGTCGCCCACCTATGAGGGTTTACCTAACCTTGTGACCTTTCTAAGAGAGTTTGAAGGACTCGTCACAGAGTCGCAGCGCTTACCCGCATTAGACCATGTACTAAAGGATACGCCCGTTAGATGGTGCGGTACACACAAGAATTCCATAACAGAATGGCCACATTGCAGAAGGTTGATCGAAGTCAGATTTGGTGAAGAAGTCAACCTCAGGATTCAAAAGTATTTAGGGCTTGCAAACCCCGTCGAACATCTTAATCATTGTTGCATGGCATTTGCAGAATACCTACGATAAGAATGGGTCCATCATTTCATTCACACATTGGAAATGACACCCAAGAGATGGTATACATCCATGGAATCACGACAAGGAACCCAAGATTGGGAAGGGCTTGTTAAGAAGTTTGCGCACACATTTGAATTTGTTGATGAGCAACCTACAGTTGATGTTGTGCTTCAAACGATAAAGGAGAAAATATTTGTTGAAATCCCTATTGAGGAGGGAAATCCCCACCAATGCAGTGCAACCATTCAGCAATGGATGGCTTGCTATAATCTAGCCAAAGACCCAGATGATGATTCTCTTAACATAAACACACTAAAATCAGAAAGTACATGCCCAGTAGAAGGAAGTGGTATTTCAAGTGACCAGTTTCGTAAGTCGCTAAAAATCAAGAAAGTAAACATTGGGTCACCAGAGAACCCAAAGTTCACCAATATAGGAGATTATTGGGACAATGAGACAGTCGCAAATATCACATACTTGCTGCATGAGTTCCAGGATATATTCCCTAACAACTTTTCAGAGATGAAGGGAATAGTCGACAACTTGGGAGAGATGAAAATACCCGTAAAACATGATGTTAAGCCAGTCAAACAATGACCTTATAGGTTGAATCCAAGGTATAAAGAAAAGGTAAAAAAAAATTGAATCGCATGGTTGACATAGGAATCAATGAACCTATTGAGGAATCAGAGAGGATCAACCCTATAGTGATCCAGGATAAGAAAACCACAGGCAAAGTCAGGATCTGCGTTGACCTAAGAAAACTGAATGATGCATGCCTGCACGATCCATTCCCAACATCATTCATTGATGAAGTACTAGAAAGCATCGTAGTACAAGAGATGTATCCATTCACTAATGGATTCTCTAGCTATCATCAAGTCAGAATCACGAAGGATGATTGTCATAAAATGACCTTCATCATAGAATGGGGATGCTACCAGTATACGGTAATACCCTTTGGACTCAAGAATGCACCTGCTATTTTTTCTAGAATAGTAGTTTTTGCTTTTAAAGAATTTATTCCTAAGTTTCTTGAGGTCTAATTTGATGAATGGAGTGTATTTGGTCTAGTAAGAGACCATATTGAGAGTTTGCGCATGATGTTGGGCCGCTGTCGCCAGTATCAGATCACGCTTCATTCCAAGAAATGTATTTTTTGCACACCATTTGGTGTACTATTGCATCACATCGTGTGTCATGATGGTATTTTGGTTGACCCAACAAAAATTTCGATTATCCTTGACTTGCCACCACCTACATCAGTCACACAACTTAGATCGGTGCTAGGATACTACAGGAAGTTTATCAAAGGATATTCAGAGATAACTGCACCTATGGAGAAACTGTTAAAGAAATATGTGAAGTTTGAATGGATTGAACCTTACCAATAAATCTTGGATAAGTTAAAAAACAAGATGGCCACTATGCCAATACTTGTGTTTCCGGACTGGAAGAAAGAGTTCCACGCTCATGTTAACGCGTCGTCTGTCGCACTCGGCATCGTCCTAACACAACTAGGTGAGGGTGCCCTTGACCACCCTATTTGTTTTGCTCGAAGAAAACTATCGACAGTAGAAAATTTACACAACAAATAGAGAGGGAAGGCCTCGCCATGGTATACGCACTGCAGAAGTTTTGAGATTACTTGTTGGGTGGAAATTTCAAAATGTACACTAATCATTCGGCTTTAAAATACCTAGTCAACAAGTCAGTGTTGGGGGGGAAGATATGTCAATGTCTCCTCCTGTTTCAAGAATTTGACTTTAAGGTCATAGTTAAACCTGTTCAACTGAATGTTGGGCCAGATCACCTATCACGGATAGAAAGTGGTGAAGAAATGACCAGCCTGGAGGATAACTTGCTCGACGCGCAATTGTTTGTACTCATAATGATGGAGGATCAAAATAAGGAATTTAACATTGTCATCCACTTCCTGATCACAGGCTATGGGCTGCAAGGCTTCTCCACTAACCAGAAGAAAAAATTGGTTGTCAAAGCTGCTAATTATACTTTGATCATTGGACACTTATACAAGTTAGGTGCGGATGAAATATTGTGACGCTATGTTTTTTACTATGAGCTCCAATGGATAATGAGTGAATCACATGTCAGTGTCGCAGGAGGAAACTATGCGGGAAAGGAAATTGTGTGCAAGATAATGCAAGTAGGACTATGGTGGCAAACCATAGATATGGACACTAAGAGTTTCTACCAGCGCTGTGATATTTTCCAGAGAATCGAAAAACCATCACATCACAACGAGATGTTGCTTGCGCCACAATAACCCTTTAAGCCTTCGACAAGTGGGATGTTGATTTTGTTGGACCAATCAGTCCACCAGGGAAGAGGACTGGCACACGCTACATTATCACTGCAACAGACTATTTAACTAGATGGGATGAAGCCACACCTGTTAAATATTACACTGTCGCAATTGCGGCAAAGTTTTTATTTGAAAATGTGGTGACCATATTTGGCTGTCCAAAAATTATCCTAAGTGACCAAAGTACACATTTTGTTAACAAAATTATTGTTGAGCTTACTGCAGAGTTCCATATCCAACATAAGAATACGACACCCTATCATCCTCAAGCGAATGGAACAGTTGAGGCCTTCAACAAGATTCTGGAAAATGCATTAACCAAAGTATGCAAAGTGCGCCAAGATGATTGGGATCAAAAAGTTTCAGCTGTGCCATGGGCGTATCACACAACTTGCAAGCGACTGGAAAGGCACACCCCATTCAGACTGGTGTATGGACATGAAGATGTTGTGCCAATGGAATACATTGTGTTGAGCCTATGGATTGCATCACTGACGGAAATGACCAACGGAGATGTTGTCGACCAAAGGTTTTCGCAGCTCGTTCAAATGGAAGAGGAACACTTCGTCACAGGATTCCATTAGAGTATAGAGAAGCAAAGGAAGAAATCATGGCATGATCATCATATCTATATTAAGCCATTCAAATTCGAAGGACTTTTGTTGTTGTACGACAAAAAAAATTTCAAACATTCAGGGAAATTAAAGATGCATTCACTAGGGCCATATTTGATCGTGCATATCACTAACGCAAGTGCAGTGAAATTGAAGAAGATGGATGGGACATACGTCGAAGTATGGTAAATGGCAGTCACCTAAAACTTTACTTTGATGGTCGTGACATGCCTGGCTAAGGTCGTGCCAAGAAAAAAAAAGAGAAAGAAACTCTTTTGTCGCGCGGCGACGACAGAAGCATGCCAATTACTGCAAAAGCAGGAATGACAGGAAGGACTACATTAAAGTATGAATATCTGACAAAGATTGAGACAATTATGACAGTGAAGCGTTATTAATTTTACCTTGTACGAGGAGAATGGTGGCATGCTTTATGGTCCCATCATCCATCCTCGCCATAACTGCCATAATTGTCTTGACATGTACATCTCAGAACTCGTGTATATGAGATAATTAGGAATGCATCGACCGAGAATCCCATGTGATCAACACGACATTGATCTTCCATGCAATGATCACATGAGGCATGAGTGCACCTCTAGAAATATGAGGCTTCATCACCAAGAATTATTTTACATGCATAGAGAGAGAAAGAGAGAACTAAAGCTGATAGTTAACAAAGTTGAAAACCATGGTCATAGATATTTCTAGCACCAGTGAGCTATCAGATGTAACGTTTATGAAAACTCAACCAACAAAACCCAGTCGACAAGGGTTCCCACTCTGTCAACGCTCGACTCACCACAACCTCCCTGATCACCAGCCCAGATAGGTTTTACCTGATGTCGTAGGAGGAAACTATGCTGGCAAGGAAATTATGTGCAAGATATTGCAAGAAGGACTATGCTAGAAAACCATACATATGGACACTAAGAGTTTCTATCGGCATTGTTATATTTTCCAGAGAACCAGAAAATCGCTCCGTCGCGACGAGATGTCACTTGCGTTGCAATAACCCTTTAAGCCTTCAACAAGTGGGACATTGATTTTGTTAGACCAATCAATCCACCAAGGAAGAGGATTGGCGCCCACTACATTAACACTGCGACAGACTATTTAACTAGATGGGATGAAGCCACACCTATTAAAGATTGCACTTCCGCAACTACGGTGAAGTTTTTCTTTGAAAATGTGGTGACCATATTTGACTCTCTGAAAATTATCCTAAGTGACCAATGTACACATTTTGTTAACAAAATGATTGCTGAGCTTACTGCAGAGTTCCAGATCCAACATAAGAAGATGACACCCTATCATCCTTAGGCGAATGGAACGGTTGAAACCTTCAACAAGATTCTGGAGAATGCATTAACAAAAGTATGCAATGTGTGCCAAGATGATTGGGATCAGAAAGTTTCAGTAGTGCTATGGGCGTATCGCACAACTTGGAAGTGATTGGCAGGGCACACCCCATTCAGACTGGTGTATGGACAGGAAGTTGTTGTGCCAATGGAGTACATTGTGCCGAGCCTACGGATTGTTGCACTGATGGAAATGACCAACGAAGATGTTGTCGACCAAATTTTTTCGCATCTCGTTCAAATGGAAGAGGAACGCTTCGTCGCAGGATTCCATCAGAGTGTAGAGAAGCAAAGGAAGAAAGCATGGCATGATCTCCATATCTGGATTAAACCATTCAAATTCGGAGGACTTGTTTTGTTGTACGACAACAAATTTTTCAAACATCTAGGGAAATTAAAGAAGCATTGTCTAGGGCCATATTTGATCGTGGATATCACTAACGCGGGCGCAGTGAAATTGAACAAGATGGATGGGACATACGTATCAAGTATGGTAAATGGAAGTCACCTAAAACCTTACTATGATGGTCATGACATGCATGGCTAAGGTTGCACCAAGAAAAAAAAAGAGAGATAAAGAAATTCTTTTTGCGTGTGGGGGCGACAGAAGCATACCAATTATTGCAAAAGCAGGAATGACAGGCTAGACGACATTAAAATGTGAATATTCAACAAATATTGAGGCAATTATGACAGAGAAGCATCATTAATTCAACCTTGTACGAGGAGAATGGCGGTATGCTTTATGGTCCCATCAGTCGTCCTCTCCATAACTGCCATAATTGTCTTGACAGGTACATCTCAAAACTCGAGTATATGAGATAATGAGGAATGCATCGACCGAGAACCCCATGTGATCGACATGATTTCGATATGCCATGCAATGATCACATAAGGCATGAGAGCACCTCTATAAATACGAGGCTTCATCACCAAAAATTCTTTTATGTGCACAGAGAGAGTAAGAGCGAACCAAAGCTGATAGTTAACAGAGTTGAAACCCATGGTCATAGAGATTTCCAGTGCCGATGAGCTATTAGACGTAATGTTGGCACAAACTCAACCAACTAAACCTAGTCAATAGGGGTTCCCACTCTGTCGATGCTCGACTCAGCACAACCTCCCTAATCACCAGCCCAGACAGGTTTTACCCTGTCTGGCAAAACCCAGGAATTGGATGAAGTCGCACCCGAGATGTTCAAGGGAGAGATGTTAGAACCAAGTTTCTGTAGAATACAAGAGGACTATGGGCATAGACAATTCATCAACTTATCCAATAGATCTGACAAGTTACTTAATCATCAACAGAGCTAATCATCATTGCTACTATTGGATTGCATCATTCATTAACAGAACCAATCATACTGTTGTGCAAACAGATCCAGATAGATAACATCATTTAAAAGCAGAAAACATCGCATCATAGATCCTTGTCACACATTAAATTGCATTCACCATTGGATCATAGGAACAATAAGATAGAAAAAGGTAAAAGAAACAACAATTCATATCAACTCTCGGCTTATCATATTTCTTCTGCGCAATGATTCACAGATTCAAAAATAGTTCACAATTCAAGATCCAGACTTCTTCTCTTAAATCTCTTCTCTTCCTTCAGCTCCATTAACACTTGCAATTTTGCTTCTATTTATACGCTTGCACCTTAACATTCAAGGTCCACTTCTAACTAACTCTTAACCAATTCTTAACCGAATCTACAAAATAGTGACCAATATCCACAAAATATGGTCCAAAGTACAAAAAGTGACATAAAATACGTAAAATAGTCTATTTTTCACCTTGCATGCCATCTTGCACTTACGCAATGTATTTTGAGCTTGTGCGGCACTCATGATACCACGCAACTAACTTGTCCCAAAACCCTTGCCAACATGCCCCCAACACAATCTTGTGGCTCGCCCTCGAGCCATACTTAACTGAACATGGTGAACTCAACGATCTTGGCTTTGAAATCTGCAAAGTGCTGAGTGATCACTCTAAACTGCTCCTTGACATGTGCAGTAACCTCTTGGATCACCTTTAGATCATGGTTGACAGGGTGTTCAACCATCTTTGTAGCAATGTTTGTCTTTCCTTCTTGTGCGGTTTGGAGCGGAGAAACTGCTTTCACTAATAGTTATGCCCCAATAACCTAGAACTCGCCTAATTGTGCACTACACCGCTGCTACATTTCCCTTACGCTATCGACTTACTGCTACAGCTCCTTTAGCTCCAGCACCTTGGTGATCTGCATCATAAATGGAATTGCTTTGACGGATGTCTTTAGGGTCGCCAATTTCCCATCTGCTTCTTGGAACTTTGCAGTCAGTTGCTCTAGTTGTCTGTCCTGCACTATGCTACCCCAAACTTGCGTAGTGGCATCTGTGACTTTCTTGGCATCCTTCTCTAACTCATTGAGCTGTGTGTCCATCTCCTCTATCCCGATTCCCATCCTTCTTTGCAAATATCTGTTCTGGTAGGGTGGAGGGGTGTATCAAAGCATTCAAAATGTTGGTTTTGCTCTGTAACTTCTCAATAACAGCTCCAAGTTTCTTTGCTTTGGCTACCGCATCTAGCTCGGTGGTGCTCTCCAAGACATGCCGATAGGAATCTTCTACTTCCACTTCCAACTCCTTGTGCACTTTCCTCAAAACCTCTATCTCATGTTCCTTGTCTTCAATCAACTTCTCCTTGGCTCAGCGCAATTCTTCTATCTCTTTTTTCCTGGCTTCTGCTATCTCCTACGACCGCAAGTACTAGTAGTTGATGTTCTTCTCCCTATTGGCCAACTCCTGGTTGGCGATCTGGTGTATGTGTACTAAAGTCTAGGTAGAAAATATGTTGATGTCCAATGCAACATTTTGCAGCTGTTGTAGGGAGGTATTCAAGTCCTCCCATCTGGCATCAATCCCAGTTGGGGGAATTTGAACATTCCTGGCCCACAACTCGGTGCTAATTGATGCGTACTATTGTGCAGTTGTGCTCTCTGGTGCTTGTTTCAAAACAACATTGTAAATAGAACCTAATTTATCTCTTACCTCAGCAAACCCTTCCTGTATTGATTTCTTCATTTCTTTTGCAGCTGTATCAGTCACATCAGTAACATCCTTGACAAGTCTGTTCAGTTGTGCTTCCATTGCTGATACAGTGCTGCTACTCGCAGCCTGATCCTTGCATCTCTTTGATCTTATTTCCTGTAGTATGCGAAGTGCTTCTAGGTCAGTAGGTGTCTCTATTGATGATTCATCATATTATTGTTTGTTTTCTTTACGCACGGGATCCTCAGGTGCATTCGCCGATTTTTCTATTAAAGCTTCTGCTATACTAATCGATTCTCACCACTTCTCGAGCCATCCATTAATCACTGCCTCCAACTCTGCATCAGACACCTTATACCTCATTGGTATCAATTTCTTGGCAGGGTCACACCATGCATGAACGTAAATGGTGTGGGGTCCAATTGCAAAATGCACAATCCATCGATACTTCGTCGCGACTTCCTCAGTCAATCATGGAACTTTTACTGCCGCTGCCTGCAGCACTTCCCAGTAGATCCAAAATTGGATCAAGCAATATACCACTCTCTCTGCTTCCTTAACCCACCATAAGTTCTGATATCTGGCATCCCTGCATACCTCTACTACTTTGACATCCATCCCTTGGTAATCCTCTTGTTCCATCCAAGCTACTAGTGCAATCAAAATGAGGAGCCAACTGTATGTAAATGATCTTGCACCCACTAGTGCGGCCTCTCTATCTTCCACTAGATGGTTCATCAGAAAAAGGGACCAATTCATTCATGTGCCTTGCGCACATAACTCAACACAGGAAACCACCCCAGAATTACACTGAAACAGGCGGTTCTTCCCCATAATTTTACTAGCCAAAATCCTGGCACCAATACGGACCATGTGATTATTGATGCTGTCAATACGGTATGCCCTCCCATCGCGCTCTAGAGCATAGCGCTTCTTCAGAGTCATGACAAAATTTATGTCATTATCTTTGCCTTGGATATACTGTGAGGGGTCTAGCCCATCCTTGGGTAGCCCCATTATTGCTAAAAGAAATTCCACCATGACTGCAACCAGATCATCTAGCCATAAATACCCACCATGAAAACATGCCAAAATTTGTTTCATACATGCATTTTCCTTAGCTGGTCGCCCAAAGTGTGACATATTGATCACCCCGAGCAATCCATCTTTGTCTAGTCCGCTTGCCCAGTCCTGCAAAATGCACTCTATCGGGGCACCTTCTACTGATACTATTGGTCGATACGAGTCCTTCCTAACATCATCTAATGCAAGTAGGCCGTGGTCTAATGATCAGCTACTATGTCGATTCTAAACAGTTGCTCATTCAGCAGTCCCTCTTCAATATTTGTTGGCTCTTCACCTATCTCAATTTGTGGTAAATGATCGGGACCAGCATTCAAGTGACCTGGATTCACAATTATCTCAAAATCAAAATCCTGAAAAAGAATTAGCCAGCAACATATCTTCCCCCCCAACACAGACCTATTGACTAGGTACTTCAAAGCAGAATGGTTTGTAAATATCTTGAAATGACCTCCTAAGAGGTAATTCCTGAATTTATGTAGCGCATATACCATCACCATACCTTCTCTCTCTGTGGTTGTATAATTTTTCTCAGTAAATGACAACTTTCTACTAGTGAAAACGATCGGGTGATCAAGATCTCCTTCACTTGGTTGAGCAAGCACTACTCCTAGCGCAACAGACAATGCATCGACATGGACATGGAACTCCTTATTCTAGTATGGGAATACAAGTATTGGTGTCGAAGCCATCTTAGCCTTCAGTGTATCGAATATTTCTTGACATCCTTGACTCCATACAAATGCAGCGTCTTTCTTCAATAGCTTCTCCAAAGGGGCCATAATCGCAGCATAATCTCTGATGAATTTGCGATAATATCCTGTGTGCCCAGTTTTTCCCTAAGCATATTCACATTCATTGGTGGTGGAAAGCTCAAAATGAGTGTTATCTTCATAGGGTCGACCAACAATCCTTACTTGCAAACAATGTGACCTAGCAACATTACAAAGGGTGAACAGAAAATGCACTTCTTTGAGTTCAGAGAACTCTGATGTTGTCGACATATTTCCAGCATCATTTGTAGCTTTTCTAGATGATCCCTAATCAGACCATACACTGTCCAATCATCCATGTATACTTGAAGAAAATTCTGAATAAAATCTTTGAATGCAGCGACAACGACCCTAGAAAATATCGCAGGTGCATTCTTTAATCCAAAAGGCATTACTATGTACTGGAAACAACCCCATTCAGTAACAAATGTTATTTTATCCCGATCCTCCTTTGCAGGGATGATTTTAAGGAACCATACTTATTTAAAAGTGTATAAATGTTGGAGAATAGTACCAATTCTTAAAACGCCAACTATAAAATGATTGGCGATATTTTTCAAAAAATATTTTAATTTCCAAGGATTTTATATCGTTTATATAATAATTTGGCAATTTTTAGGGTGAAAATATTTTACCCCATCAAAATTGGGCGAAACAGGGCTTCAAAAAATGAAAAATGGAGAATCTTTTTTTGGGAGAAAAACATTGAACCACTTGGCTAAAATTCGCCCCTAAAATTATCCCTGCTCCTTTGCGATCCTAATCTGGTGATAACCATAGAATCCATATATGAAAGAATACATCTCCTGACCACCTACTCCTTCCAACACTTCATCTTTGAATGGTGTTAGGAATGGATCATGCATACAGGCAGCGTTCAATTTTCTCAGATCGACAAAGATCTAAACTTCACATGTTTTCTTGTCTTGGACCACCATAGGACTGATCCATTCTGATTCTTCGACTAAATCAATTATTCCAGCATCCAACATCCTATCCAACTCATCTTTAACCCTCTCCTTGTATCGTGGATTCAAGCGATATAGCCGATCTGCCTTATCAGTTTCACATCTGGTTTTAATGGAATCCTCATCTCTCCCAAATCGCCCGGTATCCCTTTCATTTCAAAGAATTTGGTTATAAACAAATCTTGAAATTCATGCAGCAGATCCATGATCTTTTCCATAGTCTCTTCATCCCAATAGTCCCCAACACTTGCAAATTTCGGGTTCTCCTCTATCCCAATGTTGACTTTTATAATATTCAGCGGCTGATTCATGGGATCGGTTGGTATATCTGGAGTTGTGACATCCCTACTCCCTTCTGTTTCTGGAATATTGATATTCCATAGCTCATCATCATCTTCAGGTCCACCAGACATGTTATAACATTCCAACATCGACTACATGTGGCAATGCGCATGTGGATCCACCAAATATGCAACGGGCACTACCTTCAACACCACATCATGGATGAGTTGAAGTGCATTATGGACATCCAGATTAGTATCCGCGGAATGAAAATTATGAGGAAAGAAGCCTATCATCTCTTCTAAAGTGGTTATTTCTCTACACAACTCCGCTAATACGTACCATGAACTTGGCATTTCATCCAATGTGTGTACAAAAGAATGGACCCATTCATCCTTTGGTC
Source organism: Pseudotsuga menziesii (assembly GCA_001517045.1). NCBI lineage: Eukaryota > Viridiplantae > Streptophyta > Pinopsida > Pinales > Pinaceae > Pseudotsuga > Pseudotsuga menziesii. The sequence continues at coordinate 339,090 of LPNX010473219.1, forward strand.
GTGATGCCCACAGAGTCTGACATTCCATTAAGTGACCACTAAGATCATTCTACCCGTCATACCTCCTAGTGTGATATATTTCTACATCGCTGAAGCGCATTGTCATCAACCATCCACATTGCGCCCATCCAGTAATCGTCTTTTTATGAGTTTCGCACTAGTGTTTTGGAGTATCTTTTAGTGCTTCCTCTAGTGCCAACAATCGCTGCAGTTAGAGAGCTTAGGAAGCCCCTCGTAGATTGGCAATTCGACAATCTCAGTCACAACATGGCACACCGACTGTGTGATCAGACCACACTTCCGGAATGACACCTTGTGCATGTTATTTTTCTAGCTTTCTAACGCATCATCAGAATCAGAAGACACAGAACTAGCACTACTCCAACCAAGTTCTCCATCAGTAGTTGGGTGGATGTAATACTCTGAAATATTGCAAGCATGATCCCATCCCCTGACAAATTCATCTTTCACAGGTTCAATATATCTCTGTCCTTTGTTTGGATCCATTAGAGCAATGACTTGGATGTCGTGATTTTTAAATGTCATCATCCACTTCTTGAAGTTAATTATTGCCATACTATCACTGGCCCATCCAATCCCTAGTAATGCGGGATAGGAGCCTCCACCATCAACAACTTCAATCACATCAAAATCAACGTAGGTCTTCATACCTTCAACATCTACAACCAAGTTTGACACATGTCTGATTAGTTGTACTTTGTCCTGATTAGCCAATCGCAGCTGCACTGGGGACCAACCCAATGTTGGCCTCCTCATATTTTTCCATGTCTGCTTTGTCAAGGTATTCACATCTGATCCTAGATCCATAATAACTGAGTCTGCTTTGTAGTCCCCAATATGAATGTTCATGCACATATTTTTTCTTGTATTTTTCTTATGTAAAGAGTTCATCGCGGAGTCCTTCCACTCCTTACTCATTCGGTGCAACATGTTCTCAATCTCAGCAAGGGCATCGATATATTTTGCAACCGATAAATAGTTCTCAAAAAAATTATGCAAGGTACCATGTTGTCGCAATGGTCCTACCTCCAACGAAGAATCAAAAGCAGAGGGCATTTCATAAATAGGTGACTTACTAGGATTTCTTTCGATCACGTCTCGTACCTCGAAGAATGTATCTCGATATGTAGTAATGTCAAATGGTACCTTCTTTTTTCCATCCAATCAAACATGTGGACAGGGACCATCCTCTCCTTTCATTGCACCTCCACGGGTGATTATAGCAACATCGACATCCTTTGTTCTGGGCTCTACTGAAATCGTCGCAACTGTTGATCTTTTATTTTGGTTCGCCGACATATTCTGGTTCATTGGTGTATTATGGTTTAATGGCAGGTTCATTGATTGATTCACAGTCTGATTCTGAAGTGGAATTTTATTATGAGCCTGGTTCTGCAACTGGTTATCGTTCTGTAGTTGATTCAACTAATTCTAGTTCTACAACTAAGGAACATTTCCTACATGCCATCTTGCGATTAATTGTGGACAATTCTTGACAGTGTGATAAATTGCGGTGCAGTATGTACATGAACACTGCAATTGTGGGAAATAGCTCTGATAATGTCCAAATACCCCACAATTGTAACACTGGACAGATCTGAGACCTCGTCCTCCTGCTCTACCAAATCCTCCTCCTTTTCCTTGGAATCCTCCATGAAATCCTCATTGTTGCTCGTACTACGGCTAAGCCAATTGCTGCGGTGGGGGATTTAGCTGTTGTTGAACGTAGTGTGTTGCTTGAACATAATATGGAATCGATAGAGCCGTCGACATCTTATTATACTACGACTATGGTGCGAACTGTGGCTGCGGCGCAAACTATGGTTGCGGCGCAAACTATGGTTGTGGCGCAAACTATGGTTGTGGTTGTGATAGTATAAACTTCATCTGCAGTGGTGGTGTATACTCCAGTTGAGGTACCACCTGAGGATGTGATTGTGATTATTGTATTGTGCGATGATCTTCACCTTTCACATAGTATGATTCATACATCCTTTCCTGAAGCAATTCATATGCGCGATAATCTTTATCTTCATGCCCCACAGATCGACAAAATGAGCAATATAAGTTTGTTGGCTTCATCACCATCTTCTGCATGTATCCACATTCTTCATGGCGATGCCCATAGACTTGGAATATGTGGCACCTTTGTACCTTGTCGCAACTCAGTAGGTTCGACGCCCCAGATAATAAATAATTTCAGAAGTCATGGAAAGTATCTTTGGTGTGTCCATCCGCGCGACATCAAGTGCACCACAGGTCTTCGCGATGTTCTTTCCCCTTCTTGATATCTTGTAGTTGAAGTGTTGATTTCGCCAACTGTGCCTGGATCTAGTTCATACCAGTTGTACTTTCCCCAATAGTTGAATCCTCTAACTTCATGGTGATCTCCAGAGCTTCTCTCTATTTTATGATATTCTGCTGCATCAGAGGTTGTTGGATATGAGATACCAACGTTGCGATAAACCACTCTTTGTGCTGAACATCATTGATATCAAAACGAATCTTGTCATTAGTGTCTTAAATATCTTGTCAAAGTCCCAAACAATTTCATTAGGAAATTTTTTAATCTCCTTTAACTCAGTATTATATTGCGCTTTAGATTTGGGCTTTCTGAATTATTCAATTAGTCCTTTCTTGAATTCATACATTTTTTTTGTAGGTGTCCCCATAGGAACTTGTATAAAATTCATGTACCGATCCAACACATGACCCCAAAGAGTGGTCACCAATTGACCCTTCTTAACATCATTGTCAATATTCTGTCTGATAGTCCATACTACCTCACATAATGAGTACTGCTAAGGATCATCGGTCTCGTTTCCATGGAACAAAGGTAGCTTTGTGTCACCACCCGCCATCCTGGTCCTTCTTCCTACAGATGTTGATCTACTACTAGAATGTTGCTGGCACATTGGGCAAGTCAAAACGGAACTTTTGTTTCTTCCTGAATGTGGAGTAGTGCACGGAGGCGTGGGTAGGTTACTGTTGGGGTTTTATCTTACTACTATCCTGGGCATAGTCGTACTCTTCGTCACTATAGGGTCACTTCGTCCTGTATGGCCTTCCTTCGTGGTCTTGTATTTCAATCACAATAAGACTTCCCCCTGTCATCTGCCTCTTCTCTTGTCGAAACCTTTCTCCTACCCTCGTAACACCACTTTCTTCCTCTTCTTCCCTCACAAGATCATCGAAACTTGCACCCATCCAGCCCACCTTATCTTCCCATTCATCTCCCCCCTTTTGTTGCAGTATTCACTGCCCCGGAACACCAGAGTTCTACTACTCAAGGTGCATCTTCAGTATTCCATTTTCACAGACAAGCATCTTAATTGACTATTGTAGAGACAACAAGAACCTACCTTTGGGTCCGTTGAAAAATTCCCTTTCTTCCTCGCTATAGGACTTGGTGGTGTCGACCGCGAACGTAGTGATATATCCTTCCAGGATACTATCCAACCAGGCTTCAACAACCCGTGATGCCTTGTTATAAGTATCCTGTAACTCCTATATTAGTTCAGGGGTCTAGGACATTGGCTCACCTCCTTGGTAATTTTTCTTGCAATAGGTGAATCCTGCCAACCACTCATATAAAATCATAGGGAATTCAGAGAAAAAGTACTCATGTGGACCGTCACGTATGTACCTTTCCAACCACTTGTCTGTCGTCAGTCCAAGGCTATGATTTTTTGCTTCAACAAATTCTAGTAGCTTCTGATTGAACCAATCTTGAATTTTTTGTCTTGTTGGATGCCACATATCCTCCTCTTAGTCGCTACAAGGTCCCGGCAATGGAACCATTTGTTGGCGCAAACCCAACCAACAAAATCCAATTGACAAGGGTTCCCACTCTGTCGACGCTCAACTCACCACAACCTCCCTAAGCATCGACCCAGACAGGTTTTACCCTGTCCGGTAACACCCGCGAAGCGGATGAAGTCTCACCCGATATGTTCAAGGGAGAGCTGTCGGAACCAAGTTTCCGCAGAATAGAAGAAGACTATAGGCATCAACAATTCATTAACTTATCCAACATATCTGACCAGTTACTTAATCATCAACAGATCTAATCATCATTGCTACTATTGGATTTCATAATTCATTAACAGAACCAATCGTGACTGTTGCACAAACAGATCCAGACGGATAACATCTTTAAAAGCAGAAACATCGCATCATAGATCCTTATCGCACATTAAATTGCATTCTTCGTTGGATCATAGGAACAATAAGACACAAAAAGGTAAAAGAAACAACAATTTAGATCAACTCTCGGCTTATCATATTACTTATGCACAATGATTCATAGATTCAAAAATAGTTCACAATTCAAGATCCAATCTTCTTCTCTAAAATCTCTTCTCTTCCTTCAGCTCCCTTAACACTTGAAATTCTACTTCTATTTATAGGCTTGTGCCTTTGAATTCAAGGTCCACTTCTAACTAACTCTTAACCAATTCTTAACCGAATCTACAAAATAATGACCAATATCCACAAAATATGGTCAAAAGTACAAAAAGTGACATAAAATACGTAAAATAGTCTATTTTCGCCTTGCACTTGCGCAATATATTTTGAGCTTGTGTGGCACTCGTGATATCACGCAAATAACTTGTCCAAAAACCCCTGCCAACACGTAACCATTGAATCACCGTGCCCGATTGTAGAAGATATTGACTCACCCGACTCACAGCAGCAAGAAGAAGAATCTGAAACCATGGTGAGACCCAATCCCCAAGCAGTTCTCGAGGTTGGCTCAGGACCTGCACCACCCTCTGGTTCGGCCCCGGCAGTGGCCTTGGTCCAAAATCCACCCAGTTCTGCCTCAGTTACAGGACCAACACCTTTCATCTCAGAAAGGGACATCCCAGGCACTTCCGCACCACCAGGAAGGGTGTCAAAGCCTTCAAAGAAAAAATGAAATTTTACTGAAGAAATACATATTAAGGAAGAACCAGAGTCGCCACCATGGAGAGATCTGAATGCCACCATTGAGGAACAGAACCTGCTGCCACCGTATATTCGGCCAAGGAGAGCTGAGGCGCATGAGGTAAAGCTTCCACTAAGAGCACACTCTTCCTTGGTCTCACCGCAGATCCTTGAGACAATACCACTACTAATAAACATAATCCCGAAGCTATTCAATCTTTAGTTTGAGGATTATGATACCCGCCACTAGCTGAGCTTTTAGAGAAAGAATTACATGGTCACGACACCCGCTATGCTACCTAACCCAGTACCAGTTGTTCCAATGCAATGGACTCGAGGTGTCGATGACATGGGATTACTCAACCTGCTGCTTATGCCGCACTTTGGTCACACCATGCAGGTAAGTATCTATGTGCGACAGCTTCTAGTGTATTCTCATGGTGGATACTTGTGCCTCGACCTCCCATATGTTGTGGATGTCGACCTGATTTCACTGATCATGAGTCTTTCACACCAAGCAGACGACCCCGCACTATATCTCCGGTCGAACAGGCACACCACCAAGATGAAGCAGAAGTATGACTTGCAATGCGCCGGAAGGGGGTTTCTCATTAACTCTATCAATGATAACATGGTGCGGTTCACCACAAATATCTTATATTGCAAGCTGTTACGCAAGATGCAGGATACAGAATGTACTGCAGGGGATGTTGAACTTGCAGAGCAATACGCTGCAGGAGTAAAGTTCAGTTGGTCACAATTTTTGTTGAACGAATTGATAGACGATGCAAAGCAAGCGCAAGTGGATGGTAAGGCCAAATTCACTACTCCTGGCTACTTATCTTGATCTCTTTCATTGTATGGTCAAGCCCACCAAATTACCAGGAACGGGATATCCCTGTACTTTTCCAAGGTGCAAAGTACTAGAACCTCTTGGAGAACAAGAAGGATGCAATCTGGAAGAAGGACAATAATATTGAGTTCTTTCTTAATGGTGAGGCACTGAGCGATGTAATAAGGAAGTCACATAGAATAAGTGCAGTGATAGTGCAAAGGTATTTTGCGTTCATAAACTTTTAGGCCAATGTCCATAACATTATTCTAGAGCCGAAGGAGGACTCGACCAAGAAGGCACACCCAGTGGGGTTTATAATCAAGAATGCAGATGTGGACACAATTATTCAGGACTGACCAGCAGAACGACGCGGTCCAGTTGAGGAGCAGATGGATGAAGAAGAAGACCCACCAGCTGACTAAGGTGGAAATTCCAATGTAGGTTCCAATGAGGAAAATGGCCAAGATACTAACCAAGGAAATGATGGAGGCGATGATAAGGGAAATCAGTCGCAGGAGGGGGAAGGAGAAGATGATGATGGTGGTGATGGTGGCTCTGATCGAGAAGATAGAGAAGAGACACCCACTGATGAGGATATCCACAACCACAAGCAAGAACAACAACAAAAGTGCGAGCCACTGTGCAAGAAGAGGAAAACTAGCAAAACGGTCAACGCAGACACATTGACCAAGGAGGATATTCGCTCGCTGGCAGACGTCGTAGCCGAAGTATCCAAGAACAACCTCATAGGTCTAAGTACACAGTAGGAACAAGTGGTTGGTTAAGTCGGTGAGCACCTCAATAAGCTCACAGAGGCCATTAATGAATTAAAAACCACTTTCAAGGATGAGACGTGTGGCGTGGACCCCGGAGACACTTTAGTCACGCTAATGTTTATACCACCCCTCAATATGGAATTACCAACACAAGCTCTACAGTCTGACACTGAAGAGCATGGCGTTGTGCTCAAGGCAATGGGGGAACTAACACTGGATTGTTCATATCTCCCATTGGGAAATGTATGCTCCCTTTAGTATACTACCACAATAGAGTTGTGGATCAGAGAAAATTTGGTGGCGTATCAAGCAACCAAGAAGACAAGGAAGGAAAAGGAGCACAAGTTCCTCCTTAAAGAGAAGGACCAAGAGATCGAGGCACGCGAATAGAGCAGGTGTACACTAGCAGAAGCCATGAAGAGCGCCATCGCAGAGTTCCCTCCAGAAGAAGGCCAAGAAGATGAGGATTCAGCTACTAAGGTTTCCTGGCTATCGCAGATTGCGGTGCAACTCAAAAAATAGGTCAAGGAATTACAAGCGTGGAAGACACCAAGCACACCTCGTGAAGTGCTTGTAGAGTGCAACAAAACGACCTCTGAGGCTGTTGAGAGGATAAGCCATGGAGAAAAAACACTCCACTGAGGCAGTTGAAGAAGGTTACAAAGATTGTCAAGGTAAAGCAGCTCCAGTAGGAAGTCCAATCTCTCCACGACCAAGAGCAGACTAGGAATAATGAAGTAGCAGCATGAGTTACATGGCTTATTCAGCCTGTATAGTAGAATGATCCGAAAACAAGATCTTTGCTACTCTATGACGTTAACATGAATTGCATAAAGAGCATGAATGAATCTCACAAATCCATAAGAAGAGAACCAAACAACATAGACAATACGCAAATAAAGACAACAAGTTGATAACGGAGTTCGTCCAGGATGGACTACGTCTCCAGGCCTGCTTCTCAATAGGAGGGCCGATCTATAATCTCAGCATAAGGCAAAATACATGGCAATGATACAATGATACCTTGGCGACAATGGTCAAGAAGAGAACCGCTGCCCAAAACACAACCAGACTGCTTCCAGCAACTCCAAAGCCTGAAGACGGTGTAAAACGAGTATAAACACTCGTACCTTCCTCCTGCAGAGCTACGCAATCTCCCTTCTCTCCTTTAGCTACAAAGTCTCCACTCCAAAGCATGCCCTCTAAATGGAAATTAAGTGGGTTTATATAGGCTTGGCTTGCCCCACTCCACATTCTCCTCATGATTCTTTAGTTACAACAAATTTTGCCCAAGAAGGCATATGGTTCCAACTCCCCACACTTGGTTAGGCTCTTCTTAAATTATATAGTTGACATAGTTACAACTATGCCAACCACATTTTATATTTTTAGAATATTACAATAAAATTCTTTTCCCCCAAAACCACATGGTTCATTGAACCCACAATATGGTTTTTTTTTAAAACAAAATTTGTTATAATGTAACTTGTTTTTAGATCCACTTATAACCCATTTTATATAGTGCAGTTAAAAGACATGTGTTGAAATAGAGCGCAGGCTCCCGTGCTAGTCGGAGCTCCCGGTCACGTTGGAGGAAGAACCAGGGTCGGGGCTAAGCCCCGGCCCCTTTGGGGCTCAAAATGCCAAAGCACACTTTAAATAAATTTATTTCCATACCTTAGAAATGGAACACCTTGTGGGCTAACGGTAAGGCGGAGCACTTATACAGGAGAGGTCACAGGGTTGAACCCCGTGGAGGCCACAAACATTTTGAAAGTTCTATTGCCCAATCTTGTTCTGCCACATGGAGTCTAGTGATTGTTTTACCTTTACCACCGTACTACCACTTGGCTGCTGACTGGACGTGTCATACTACTGGCTGGACAAGCCGTACTGCCACGTTGTTTTCCAATTCAGATTTCGTACGTGCCACGTGTCATCTTTTGGTTGGTCCGTACACCTGCCGTGTCATCTTGTTCGTACCATACGGATGCCATGTGTCACCCTATTAGTGGTGACACATCATCATGTTTGTACAGTATGGATGCCACGTGTCACCTTGTCAGTGGTGCCACGTGGCACCTCTTTTTGCCAATTTTGTCTGTTGACCTCATAGAACAGAACGCGATAACTTTCTCATACGGAGTCCATTTGAGGTGAAATGAATTCCATTGGAATCGTCTCGACGAGCCCTTCGATTTGGCGCTAGTTTTTCTAAGATTGGAGGACTTTGAAAATTTGGCCTTCCTAGATCCTCTTGGATCAAGAAGCTTCAACATATTACTTAGTCATTGGAAGCAGGACCGTCAGAACACATCAGCTCCGACCACGTGGAACAGTTGCAGAAACTAGCTGAAGAGGTCAGCGCAGACGTTGCATGGGTGTAGCAAATTTTGCAGGAGTTTTAGGACAAGGTTGGTCCTGTGGTGCAACCTGCGCCAGAGGCATGAGTTTTGCAAGACCCTAAATTTTGCAGAGCCATCATTTTTTCTTAATAGCTCAAGACGAGCCATAGGTGAGTGTTGGGGGCTTGTTGGGCCAGGAAAAGTGAACAAGGAAGAATATGACGTGCAAGTGTAAAAGAGGAAAAGAGGGCACACGACAGAGGAAAAGCAGGTAAAGGAAAAAGTGCGAGCACGGAGCAGAGGCACCTGCGATGAGGATTGGTGCGACGAGGAAAAGCACATCCAGAGTTAGTGGAAGAAGCAGCTAAAAGAGTAAAGGCTAGATAGGTGAAATTCAAGAAAGACTGCAGAAGGACGAACCAATAGAAGACTAAAGGACAGTTTTGTAGCTAGTTATGACCTGTACAAATAGGCCAAAAGACGTTTCTCTGGCTAGTTATGGTTGTGGTTAATGTAAGGAAGGACTTTAGCGGCTAGGCATGGGCATGTCATTAATGTAATAGAAGATATTTTGTAGCTACTTAAGTCTATAATAAATGATTTGTACTTAGTCGACCCTGCGTGGGCTTGTAAATACTATAAATAGGAGGAACCTGCTCTGTATAAGGGTTATATTCAGTTTGGTAGTTCAGAGAGTTAGATAGAGGAAGTTGTTAGTTCATTGTTGACTCAGAAGAGGAGTCTAGTAGAAATAGAAGGATCTGCAGCTGAGTGCACAAATTGTTTTGTAGGAGTAATCTGCAGCTCAGTGCATAGACAGTATTAGAAGATTCGATCCAGGTTGTGTGCGGATCAGTAGGAGTATATGGACGCAATAAACCAGAGAGCATGAGAGGAACAAAGAGTTGAGAAAAAGACATATCTTAAGAACAGTCTGTAAGTCGTAGACTGCAAGGTGCTACCTATATTTCTCATGCCAAATGAAGAGCACCTTGGTGGTTTTTCCCATATGGGTTTCCACGTTATTTCCTGTGTTGAGTGATTGAATACTTATGTAACTATTGAGTAATTGCTTATATTGTACTATTGATGGTTAGTGTTTGAATGTATGTTGCAATATTACCAATTAGTAAATGAATGAATGAATGTTTAAATATTTTTTGACATGTTACGTATGATTTCATGGTTAATCTGCTGAGTTACAATACAAGTTGCACACTATTATTATAATAAGTGAGGAATCAGCTGCGCCGCACAATTGCGCCAATTGTTAAGTGGTTAAGGACAAGGTTGTGTCACGTGTCGGTTGTGGCACATAGTTGCACCTCTGCCACGTAGTAAAAGACTCCATCCCTCCATCTCTATCAAGCACCTTGGCCGCGCGCCAAGGGACTATAATCCCTCACCAACTGCGGAAACATGGTTCTGGCAGTTACACATTAATATATCTCGAGTGAGACTGCTCCTGCTTCGCGGGTGTTGTCGATTGAGCTTGCTCTGTCAGGTCGATGTCTTTAGGTGTTTTGTTGGTATTGTGTTCTTCTTGAACCTCAGGTTGAGACAAGAAGGAAGATTAGGCCAACAGGGGGAGATGTGTAAGTCCTCTTGTGCTCATCCTAGAGCTCCTTTACAAAAAATAATGAAATGTTATACAAAATAACCTGTCCCCTCCATTTAGATTTAAAATATTTTTTACAACCACGTATATAAGACTACAAATTAAAACCATAAACATTATGTTCACATTTCCTCAACATTTCCACTCTTAAAAAAGGGTTTTGCAGTTGGAGAGATTTGATCCCTTTGGACACTTAGTAGATCCTTTTTAAGATGGATCTATGCCTATAGATAGTAAAAGCAAGAATTTGTAATTAAAGAATTGTTACAAGTGCACATTGTCATGAATTTTCAAGATCACATAGAAAAGGGAATATGGTTGATCGCTAGCAAAATCTCCCATAAACGCTAAACAACCTCCTAAAATTACAATTTAGAAATCTGGCAATTGAATCCCTAGATTATGCAAGGTACAAGATTAGGAAAATTGAGGAATCAACTTGCTAGTTGAGTGGCATTAAGTCCTAGGCAAAAACCTAGATAAAGAGTCCCTAGGGGTGAACATGACACTGTTCGGTGTATTGAGAAATACATGTTGCTAGTATGTTGCTGGAAAAGTATTGTCAAGGTTAAGTAGGACCACTTTTATTGAGTTGTTAAAGGTTTCTGGATGAATCGTTGCATGGAGACTGAGTTGTTTTGGATGTGTATTCACTCCCATGGTGCAATGACCAAGATCCTGGGTGAAAACTGACAACTAGTAAAGCTGGAAGTCAATTCCTAAGGTTGGGAAGAATGATTGAATCCAATTTGTTTTCCCAAATGATGGTGAACACATATACTTATTTACCCCTCTTTTTAGTTGTAAAAATATTGCTTAAGCTAGACATTATGTCTATAGTTTATATAATGAAGGAAAGCAAATACATATTAATGAGACAAAATAATTATGAACTTAACTGTAAGATTCTTGGGATTATATGTTAATAGGAATAAAATGCAAAATATTAACTATAAGATTCCTGGGGATTATTTGTTAATAGGAATAGAATGCGAAAAATGATCTATGTATCTTTGTACTTATGAATTCCAAATATTTGTGGTACGTAATAGTGCTCACACATACATGTTATTTATATAGATATAGAAGTACATAGATTCAGTATGCAAATCTTTATCGAAATGAACAAACATTGTAGGAAAAAGACAAGATATGTTTTAGAAAAACATGTTAATGCATTTATTGGCATTTAGGATACATGCCCCATATCATTATATTCATTGTAGGATCCAACAAAATTGTTAAGAGGCATTGCATTTATGAATGGAATGATATTGTTTTAATTACAACATAAAAAATTGAATTTATCCCTAAGAATAGACCATCATTGTAAGTCTATCATTATAGTTTGTATTCAACTCATAGTGGTTATGCCTGTTGCTGCCATTTTTTTAACAAAAGAAATCAATTTCCTCAGTTAAAATTATAAACAAAACAGAAAAGGTGGAAAAACCCTGAGCGATGACCTGATTTTAAAGTACACATTCATATGTATTAACACAAAATTCAAACCTATGTAAGGCACTAGTGTCCTACATGGCTCGACTCTCCTACACTCTGTTTAAAATAAAAGTAAATTAACATTAAGCAACTAAAGGCCTGGAACAATGCACATTAAGTAAAGTATATATATCCATGAAGTAGAATGGACTTGACATTATGAATATGTGTAAAATCATAAGGGTTCATAAAGCCAGGAGAGAAGGTAGGCATCCCCTGATTCAGAGAAACTTACTAAAAGTGATTTATGAGCACTATCATTTATGACATAGAATCATTTATGGTGAATCGATTGAAATAATCACGTGGAGACCTCAAATATTTAAATATGCGTACAAATCTTGACAGAGGACAACATATCTTATAACTGAATCAACCAGGAAGAGTTTTGAATTTTTTTAAACCTTTGGGCAACGGCCATAGGGGGAGCTATAAACTAATACATCGAAGTAAAATATCTTTCAAATGCAAACTAATTGTCATGGAAATAATGTTGTGTGTGCGGAAAGAACAATTGAAACATTATCGTAGATTAATGAAGACTCCATCGAGTGTATCTAACCAGTACGCTTGACCTTCTATATAGAAAGAACACAAGTTGTATGGAGTTATTCACCCCCTTAAGGTCTTCGATTAACACATAGAACACTAGAGGGAAAGAAAATAGATCCCAAGGGAAATTATTATGGTCGAAACCACACAAGTGACGAGAGCAAGAGCAAGTGGTAACTTGGTGCCCATTCCTTCAACCATCATATCAACTCAGCTCAGTACTAATGAGACCGAAGCCCCTTTAGTATAATGTGTTGGAAGAGGATGAGGATGATGAGGACATGGATGAGGATGATGAGGTTCCTCAATATAAAGACCCAGCCTATAACATAGGCCACATAAATGATATGACATCATTTATGTGCCATATCGTTAGTGTGTTTATCCTACTACAAAGGTGGAGGATTGCTCAAAGATATTATGATTCATCTGATGAGGGTGGTGATACTCCACCTCCTTCTCCTCACGAATCCGATCAACCACCTCCTCCTCCTCCTCCTCATCCTCGAGGAGTCGACTAACCACCATTTCCTCCTTTGTAAGTCAACCAACCCCTCTCCTCCTCACCCAACAGACCCACCGACATATCCTACTCCCCAGTTCGATCAACCACCCTCTCCTTCTCATTGAGTTAACCCACCACCATCTCCTCCTCCATAGATCGATCAACCACTCTCTCCTCCACACCGAGTAGATCGAACACAATCTCCTTCTCACCCATCTATCCCAGCACCATTTCATATACCATTGGACAGTTTGATAAATACTATAGTTGCTTCAGGTCATACAGATCCTCATAGAGAGATATATCAGTCGTTTTGTTCTACATTTTTATCTAGCACAAGTATTGATGCCTCTGACTTTGCTGGTGGAGGTACTAATGCCTTTGGTTCTGATGATGGGCCTGTTATAGTAGTTACTGAGCACATGTACATATATATGACTTTTATATTTGACTTAAGTTGTATATTTGACATATATTATGATTTTGATATTATTGATCATATATATTATGCTTGTTTCATATCACATCGATGTTTATGTTGATGCATATCATGTTGATATCATTCATGTATATTTATGTATTTTCATGCTATATTGTTATTATTTAATTCATAAAACATATTGTGGGTCACTGATCTAAATTAGAGATGCAATATAATGTTTGATTGTAGTTAAGATAACTTAATGTCATATTTATACAATAATAAATTTAACTATCTAACTATTTGTTTTAGAAATGGATTTTTTATTTGATTTATTTAGATAGCTAGCTTATTAAAGTTGCTTTTACTATGCTAATAGTTTATTTCAACAAAAAATTTAAAAAATATTTGGAATAGTTTATTGAAATTTATATACTAAATAATTTTATTTAAAAAGAAAGAGTGTAAATTAATGATGAATTCTTCAACATATAATAAATAATAATGATTTGAGAAAACAAATTTTAATTGTTTATATATATGTGTGAGAGAGAAAGACCTACCTATATAAACAAGAGCCACGTGGTGGCAATGTTCCCGACTTTGCCACTTGCTATGGGGAGGAGCTATTTGTATGTAGCTTTTGAAAATTGATGCATTTGAAGATGAATGGTTTAATTGTTATTTTGGTAAAAGATGAGAGATATGGATGTATATATTTCAAGATATAATACATTTTTACATTTCTTAAATATATTTTTTCATTCCATCTTTTATATATTTCAATGCCTAATATTTTATTTATGGATTCTTTAGATGATCATTTCAATGTTAGAATTCCTTCTTTTAAAATCTAGATGCACCAAAATAGTTACCTATGATGAAAATGATAGTCTATTTCTATTATTCTATTTGGATTTGTTTGTATTGGTGCTTAATTATATGTACACTAGCACAACCACACCTATATTATTTATATGAAATTGTATGTATTAGTGCATAATTATATGTACATTAGCACAACCACAAGTACATTATTTAAGTGTTTGCTCATAATTAAATAAACAAAATATATATAATTTGAGTGGTTTATTTATTTTAATTTAGCCACTCAAAGTTTAAGTACTTTAACTTTGAGAATGTTTTAAATGTGATTTAGTGATAATGTATTTTTCCTTCATGTAAAATAATATAATTTTAGTGTATCCGTGATTTTTCATTTTAGGTCACATTTAACACATTATGCATTATTGAGAGGATTTTTTAAAATTAGTTTAAATGTGATTTTCTACATTGTTATTGCATTGCAATTTGAAGGCATTGCATTTGTGATTTTCTAGTTGCATTGAATTTGAAGTCAGCATAGATGAGTTGCATTTGAGGCCACAATTATGGGAGCCTTTTTCTCTGTTTTAAAGCAGATGAAATTTCAGATCAACCATAATTTTTCATTCTTAATTATTTATATAATAGCAATTGTAGATTTCCCATGCCAAAGAACACTTGTAGAATATAAATTATTTTTCCACTAATCTCCTTTGATGAGATTTGATAATTCTGACAATAGGCAAGATTCAAAGAGGACTAGAGTTGTCTCTCGCAATTTATTGCCTAGAGGCTCCAGAAAATCTTTAAAAAATAAGACATAAAATCTCACTATACGAGAGCAACTCAGTACTTATCAAAGCATCTATTAATTTAACTAGAATTTGAGACTCACAAACAAGAAAAGGGTTAGCCAAAGTTAGGAGCATCTTAATTTTTCACTTCAAATTTATCCACACAATCAAATCTAGTTTGGCAAAGACATTCATGGCCTTGTACAACAATTTAATAGTTATCTTTTTTTTTAATTAAAAACCATGTGAAATCCTACATATAAAAGCAAAACAAAGTAGAATGTAAGATTGTTCAATAAGAACAGTATAATATTAAGAGTCTAGTCATAAAGTATGGAACGTAGCTCCAAACAACTTCAATATGCAAACTTCATGCTCATCAATGGTCTCTATTCTAGACTTGGCTAGGGCTCATGAGCCAGCTAGATCTCAATAGCTCACAACGCTCAACCAAAATGCAACAGTGGATAAGGTAGGGTATCAATGACCCCTTCACAAAGAAGATGGATTAGGGTAGAGATAGCAGCTTCAGTCTTCAACTACCAAAATCGCAACTACAGTTCCACAATCTCAGACACATTTTTAAAGAAAAAAAAATTAGAATGTAAGAATAAAATCGCAACAACAGTTCCACAATCTCAGACATATTTTTAAAGAAAAACAAATTAGAATGTAAGATTGTTTAATAGGAAAAGTATAATATTAAGCACACTAGACATACTTTTAGTTACATCCTCAAAAACAGAAGGTTTCATTCCTTAAATTTAATAGCAAAGCCCAACCTTTATGAAACCATAAACAACGCTTACAAAATCGGTCTAACAATATACACTCAGTAATACCAACAATTCACAACAAAAAAATTAAATAAAGAAAACACTCTATTGGAAGTATTGGTGTTGTACGAAGTGGGTCTGAGAACACCCATCCAATCAGTCAGTTGTACTCATTAATGAGCTAACATTATGTTTCCGCGTGGTTTTTAATACGAATATGCAACTCCCTATCAGGAGGATGTGGTTCTTGCTTCAAGCTAATCCCAACTTTTCTTTTTTGAAAGTGAAATTGGAACCATCTGTACATGGAAGCAGACCCATATGTGCTGGGCCATGACCATTGTTGTACCATTGCGTTGTGTTACCCAAGTATGTTTTGAATATTTGTTCGTCCCCAAATCAACTAAAACACTCTTTTCCCATTATTTTCAAAGGGTTGATTTTATTTAGACGGTCAATTTTTGCAATTAATAAATGGTTTCTAGATTTTCTAGATTTAGGATTAGTTCCTATTGTTTTACCATTAATAAATTAGGTTCTGTCTTTGCTCATTGCTTGGACAAGAGCCACTCAAAGTATTTCAACCAAGAGTTTAACTGAAACACCAAGTTTCATAAAAGCTAACAAATAGATATTAAGAGTTTATTTAACAACACTCTCTAATTCACATTTTAAATCCATTCAAAAGTTCAAAAAAACCTTTAATTAGCAAATCATCAAGGGACCCGGGATGCTAGCACTTTCTCTAACAGAAAACTTTATTTCATATTAGGTTTAATGATGAACCCAAAACTTTATTTCATATTAGGTTTAATGATGAAATAAAATTTACAAATATGTTAATAATATGTGTTTCCTATTTTTCTTAAAAGGTTATAAAAAATACTAAAAGATTATAAAAAGGACAAGGTATTATTTATATTTAGGTAAACCTTGACTATCTTCAATGAAAAATAGAATATATATATATATACTTTTAGACTTTAAGAGTCACTAACTGAATATCATAGTATCCCGAAAACAAACCAACAAACGATGTATACAAATTAAAATACCATTATTTTAAAAAAATGTTATTTCGATTTCTAATAATATAATTTAAAAAAAATGTTATTTCAATTTCTAACAAGTGGAATAAGCAACAAAGTTGCTTAGTACCTGCCTCCTAAGAAGAGATTGAAAATATATAGCAATAGGATAATTTTGCTATAAAAATATATGATAAAACAAATATAATTACAATTTGAAATAAATTAAAACAAAAATGAATTAAAAAATGTCCATTTAAATACGATATAGGTTATTGCAATGTAGCATAAAACAAGCATATTCAAGCTTCCTTACATACTTCTAGTAATATTCTTGACTTATGTTATAAAAATATGCAAGTTTCTTTATAGACTAGCATAAATAGGAAATGAGAAATAATAGCTTAAAAGACTATAAATTAATTTCATTGTTGTGAGAATAGTTTATTTATATTTTATTATAAATTTATAATGTTATACAAATATGCAAGTTTTTTTTATAGACTAGCATAAATAGGAAATGAGAAATAATAGCTTAAAAGACTATAAATTAATTTCATTGTTGTGAGAATAGTTTATTTATATTTTATTATAAATTTATAATTTAAATTTAAAATAAATTTAATTATTTTAAATTGAAAAAAAATATTTTTTAGTTAAATATTTTGAATAATGGATTTTCCAAGAATAATTTATAGATAGTTCAAAATAAACTATTGTTATCAAATAACATGCATATATCTACTTGTTGGGAAAAAACATGAAACTTAACATAAAAAAAGACATTTTTAAAAGAAAAATATGCTATACATTGGATTTTGTCTTTCATCTGGTTTTAAATACAATTTTCTTAAGTCCATTGTGCCCAATTTCTAGCATTCTTAGCCTTGCATGATGAGATTGTAGTCTATTATGAAAATTTTACTATTCTTCATTATCTAATACATTTTAGTTTTTTATTTGATGATGATGATGATGATGATGGTTAACGTCCCCCGAGACCAAAATTTGGTCTATCGGACCTTAAAAAGGAAATTAATCATTTATATAACTAAATATACATTTAAGTTATGATCGCAATTTGGATGTTTAATAAATACAAAATTGTATTATAAAATTTGGATAGTTTAAGAAAGAAATATAAATAAAATAATAATTTTTGATAATTTTTAATTATATTATAAATCTAGTTATCTAACATTCTATTTGCTATAAATATTGAAATGACAAATTTTATCTTGTTTTGATACTTTTCCATTTTCCAAATAAAAAAATAATATAAAAAATTATAAAATGACATCCATACCAAATAAATGTAAGTATATCATTTATATTTAATTAGTTTTGGATGTGTAAGTGAAATATGCTAGTACTAGTGACATCCATATTTAATTTGATATAAGTGATCACATAAATGGAAAAATCTAAAAACCTAGTTTCTCCGGCTCGTTAGTGTTTACTTTAGATTTTATTTTCAAAATAAGTTGAAATTTGATACTACAACAACGTAGATGAAGTTTGGGTTGATTGGGGCCGATTGGATTTCGTGGCAGTGTAGAGCCTCATAATCTATTTAAGGCTTTGCTTTGACTAACTTGTCCTCTCCTCTCATTTTCTTATCTAGGAAGAAAATGAAATTGTCCTCTTTAAATATTATATATAGTCAACTAGAATGAGAATAATCACAACACCCTATATATTTAGCCTTGCTTTTTTCTTAGCTCATGAGCTTCATTGTGATTCCCAGAGGATGGATAGAGTACCCATTCTAAAAGTAGGTTTTTTTAAAGTGTGACACAACGAAAATTCAAAAGAAGTAATAAGAATAACCAATTCTAAAAGTAGGTTTTTTTTAAAGTGTGACACAACGAAAATTCAAAAGAAATAATAAGAATGAGAATAAATTAAAAAGATATACAAATAAAATCAGAATAAATTTAAAAGAATCCAAACCATCTCGTAACATTAAATTTTAATATTTAAATCAATTCATATAATTTTAATGGATTATTATTATTTTTATTAGTGAGATATATATAATATGATTATTAACTCATTTTTATCCTCAAAAGTAACAGCAGCTCACTTTTACCACACCGAATATTATATTATAGTAAAATTATATAAATTATATTTAATATTAATTCTTTTCATATTCAACAATGAAAATTCATGTTTTTTTTCAGTTTTAATTATGCAATTATACCACACCGAATATTATATTATAGTAAAATTATATAAATTATATTTAATATTAATTCTTTTCATATTCAACAATGAAAATTCATGTTTTTTTTCAGTTTTAATTATGCAATTATTAACGAAGTTATTCACAGCAACGAGCATTCGCTAACTTAGTCCCTAACCCTCACTTCACTTCAAGGGCAGTACTGTTTCAAATTCAAATTTCCCTCATTTTTCATTATTAAAAATCACATTCCCTCCTTCCTTTCTGTTCAATTGTGCAGAGTATCAGATCGCAGTAGCAACAGCAGCAGCAGTGGTAATTGGACATCTACCATGGCTGGTTTTGCCAAGAAGCGCAAAGGAAATGCTGAAGACGGCAAGGTCAAAAAAGTATCGCCATACTTTAACTTCTACAAACTCAACAGAGAAAAGGTCAAGCAATCCCACCCCAACACGCCCGTAATGAAAGCTCTCTCACAGCTATGGAAATCCCTCATGGATGCACAGAAGGCAGAATACAACCAAACTCATCCCCATCCGAAGCCCTCCAAAGAAGATCGGCAACCACATCAACAACATGAACAGGAATCTCCTTCAATCAGAGCAGATTCTCCACAAAATAGTGAGACCCAGAAGGAGAACGAGGAGGAAGAGGCCGAGGAGGGTAATGAAAATTCAAATGCAAATGTGCTGCCGTTTCCTTTGGCTCGATTGAAGCGAATCATAAAGCTGGATAGAGACGTTCGTCAAGTGAGTGGCGAGGCCGTTTGGGTAATCGCAAGTGTTGTGCAGTCGTTCCTGGAAATTCTGATCGAGAGTGCTTGGGGAGACGCCGTGGAGAAGAAGCACAAGAGCATCAGATTGGATGATATCGCATCCACGATCTCCAGGCAGAGGAGAATGACGGACTTTCTTGAAGACTTGCTTTCCACCATCGGCAAAGGGGGCGGTAGTAGTGATAGCGAGGATGAAGAAGAACATCACACCAAACCCCCCAAAAAACACCAAAAGCTCCCGCCTCCTCCTGCAGGGACTTGCAGTATCAAGGATTTCTTCGCTTCTAAACCACAGGCTTGTTGATACTACAACAACGTAGATGAATTTTGGGTTGATTGGGGCCCATTGGATTTCGTGGCAGTGTTGTTTGACGGGAAATTTGGTGAGAGCAGATCGGAATGAAATCGGAATTAACATTGTTGTCATAAATATATATACTCAATGACGGAGGGATGGGAGATATGATCATGATCCAGGTAATGTCACGCGAGCATCCACGCAGGTATTATGATTCATTTTCGTTTTCATGTTATAAATTCCGCATATCCATGCTCTTTCTCTCACTTTCTCTCCTTTTCCCGCACTGCGCTGCGCTCGCAATCCCTGTGAATTATCGGTTTCCACCCCCACCCAACCCACGACCATATAACATGCATACTACTTTCCTCATCTTCGTCTTCCACCTACTCCATTTTTAACCATTTCCTCCTCTCCACGGTTTGTTTGTAAGTGTACTTCGCAAGCCTTCCATTAACGACCTGTTTACAAGCTGCTGCACTAACTTTGCCAGGTATTTTCTTTTCGTTGCTATTTGTGATATTGTAGTATTTTCTGCCATTGACCGCTATAACTTTCATTTTCATTTACCATTGTTGCAGAATAGTGTCCCCGAGACTTGAACCTTGGCCCAAGCGACCAAAGAATTCGAATTGCATCGCGTTACTCTTAAAGAAGCCTAGCGACCAAAGAATTCGAACTGCATCGCGTTACTCTTAAAGAAGCCTTTGGATAAGCTGAACTTTCCACTGAATTTGTCTCGTTGCTTTTCACATGAAACTTTAATTTTCTGCACTTGCTATAACATATGGCAATGGGATATAATTTTTATTTTTTTAATTTTATTATTATGATGTCACCTTGCCACATGTCAACTCAAATCCAGATACCAAATTCCAAAGTTTACATCATCTTCTATCCACCAATCAGCTGTTTACAAAATAGTTTTTTAACAAAATTAAAAAAAATATTTTACAAATCCCTAAGTCATACTTTGCAAAACAGATTTTAATTCTTTATACCTGCCTCAAAAGACACCAAGTCAAAAGAGTTTGACTTGCAATCGATTGCAATATACCTGCTGAGGCAGGTATAATAATATAATTTTTATATTATTAGAAATTTTTAGTTAACATATCACAACATTTAAAGTGAACTCTTGGCTTTCTTTTCCATTT
Source organism: Pseudotsuga menziesii (assembly GCA_001517045.1). NCBI lineage: Eukaryota > Viridiplantae > Streptophyta > Pinopsida > Pinales > Pinaceae > Pseudotsuga > Pseudotsuga menziesii. The sequence goes on from LPNX010473219.1 coordinate 360,433, forward strand.
GCACCATCTAGAATAGAGATATTTGGTGTTTTAATAATGATCGATATACAATTATATTAGTGTTGCAACAATGACACCATTTATTCTCTTTATTATTTTAAAATAAGATTTATTTTTTTTCAGAGGAAAGATCCACGGGAAACCCGGCAATACTTCCCCACATTAGTGGATGGTAGAGGTGGTAAACCGCCGGCCATCCTCGCAGATGGCCTAACCCCAAAAGACTCGAGGCTCGAACTCGTGACCTCTCCCCATACCGAGAGAGTGTGCGCACGTCTTGTCAATTGAGCTAACCCTTGGGGCTTATTTTAAAATAAGATTTAACACTAAATCTATTGTTTTTTTTAAATTGTTACCTTTATTATTATTCATTAAAAAAAACATTAAACCATTGCTTTTAGAAAATTTCATGCTATATTTTTCAAATCTAGTAGGAATAGTATTTGCAAGTAATGACGATAATAAAAACATGGAATCACCCATTGTATCAAGTGGATTTGTACATTGATATATTAGTGGCATGAATTTTAAAGCTGCCAGAATTTTAAAACAACAATTTTTAAATTGTCGGCAATGTTGTGCATGTTATCAACACCCGTGGGCACCCTTATCATGCTTTCAATACCTTAGCATAGAAATAATACACAAGGAAAATAGTATATACACAATTATATACAATAGTGTACTGCGTATTTTTACCTTGCTAAATGGTTCTGTATCAAGCAACACTATATCCTGGTAATTTCTCACTCCCGTATGAAGAATGCTGCGAAGACAGTAATATTCATTATTTAGTGAAAAAAAACATTCCTCTCTATCTATCTATCTATCTATCTATCTATCTATCTATATATATATATATATATATATATATATATCCACATTCAAGCTCGAAAATATCTGCGGTGTGAAAACAGGTTTACAAAATTTACTCATTTAGCCGGAAACACTTGTGAAAATTGTCTTCATTTTCTTCTTCATACCAAAAGCAATGGCGCCATCCCTCTCCGAGAGTGCGGTTTCGAATCCTTGACACTTCATTGGAAACGACCGCCATGGTAATCAGGTTGTCGTTCCCAGTATCATGATGAACTACATGACATCCGGTTGTCGTTCCCATTAACATGATGAACTGCATGAACGTTAGTAGTTCTGTTCCTGTTAACATATGCATTACTATACGATTGTTCGTTTCCATTGATGGGAACAACATGAAAAAAACACAGCATTTTAATTAGAGCCTAAGAAACTCCCACAAAAAGGGTGAGTGCATGAAGTTGGTGGACCTTTTAAATGCAACTGAATTTTTAGAAAACTAATTATGTTTATGCCATAATTTTTTTTTCTCAACCATTTCATAAGAAATTATATGTCACACTACTAGAGGCACTACTAGACACTGAACTCTACACACTATAAAAAATCCAATCCATCATCATTACACTAAGACCTTGAAAAGTTGCACTAAGACATTTCTTCCAATTTTTGAAGAAGCCCATGTTTACCCAATCATTACAGTGTGCTATGAAAAATCATTTTTGACGAAATATTAAACATAAATGGCACCTTTTATGGAGATTCTAAATATGTAATTTCTATTTCAAAATATTATATTTTTCTATTTTTTCATCATTTTTGACGAAATATTAAACATAAATGGCACCTTTTATGCATATTCTAAATATGCAATTTCTATTTCAAAATATTATGTTTTTCTATTTTTTTCAATTTCTATTGTGTTCTAACTCTTTGACTCAAAAAACTCATTGTTAGTGTTTTTTCCATAACTTTTTCAAATCTTGATAGTTTAAAAAAAACGTATGGTGCACTAGAAGACAATGAATTATACATTATATAAAAAACTCATTTCATTATTATCGCATTAAGACCTTCAAAGGCTGCACCCACAAAAGACGTACCATTTTCGAGGAATAATCACTTAGATAATTATTAAAAAAAATAAAAATAAAATACTAATTTTATTTTTGAAAAATAGTGTTGCACTAGCACAATATATTGTATACATGCATGCAATTTTTTGTAGCTTGAAATCATCATTTAGGCCCTCAAAGGCTGCACCCACAAAAACATATGCCTTATCATTTTCCTGAAAAATAAAATGTGATTGTTGGAAAAAATGAAACTTGACATAGGTATGGAAATTTTCAATTCATAAAACTTATATATTTAGAAATGTGATTCAATTTCCTAGATTTCATATTTGTTACTCAAAGCAAGATACTTTATGTAAGTATCTCAAAAAATCCAAGTAAGTTGAGGGATGCTTGATGTTTCTGTTTTCTATTGCATCTAACGCGCCAAAAGTGACCCTCATTAGCTTGCACTCACCCAAAGGTAAATGTAGAATTCTCTACATTTGCACGGCAGTGGGCACTGAAATCAAGGAAGTCATATATTCTTGTACTGAAATGCAAGCTATTCATTTCATCCTCTTTTGTCCTTATTTTGTCAACATATGTTCTTCCTTTCCCTTTTTTATTTCCCTGTTATGTCTATTCGATAATGATAACTCAAAGGAAAAGATCTGAGCAATAAATAATTGATGTCGCAGCCTTCGAGTCATATTTCTATTAATAACTTGGGAAGAGCACAAATAATCAAGCAAAAAAATATTTCTGTCAAGCTTGTCATGTTGTTGGCTAATTCAAAGGGTGTGGATAAACTATCAGTTTTCTAGAACTCTATGTCAATAGTTGATTGGATGAAGTTGAAGAGACAACCAAATAATATCACACGAAAGCCTATATATGAAAATCTTATAAGAATTGCAAGCTTATTTCAGGATACTAAATACCTCCATATATTCAAAGAAAGGAACACTGGGGTAGGTCATTTATCAAAGATGGTCCTTCAAGTGAGCGATTACATATGACATTTATGATAAATTACAAATGACCATCACTGAAAATGACCTAGGCCTACACCTTGGATAATCAAGGAATGCTACAAAAGATATATCCTATAGAGAATAAATGCTAAGTGCATGATATTATGTGTCAAATATTGCAGAAATAAAGATGAAATCATACATGATTTGTTAATGAAAATATATCCATTACATTATTTCTTGGAACCTAAGTTTTTTAAGATCGATGTATGCACTTGCTAAAGGTATCTATGTAATGGTCTTTATGACCATGAACAATGTGGTTCATTCACAAATATAATGAATTGCAATTTTTTTTTGAAAAAAAAACAATAATAACATTGACATGGCAAGCACATTCTTCTAAAAAAATCGAGAACAACTAATTTATGAATCCATTTTGGAGGAATATCTTGAACCTATTTAGTCATAGGAAGTCCATGCGCCTTAGAAAAGACAAATATGAAAATACATAGTTGCACAATGTATTTGATAGTTTTAATTATCCCCAAGACATTAGTGTGCCACTCCCAAGTGTGTTTTAAAAACCATAGCATTTTTGGTTAATAAAAAAATCAATTAAATTAGTTCAATTATTTAACTTATTATTGGTGAACATTTCTATGCATCAACTAAGAGTTATCCATGAGTTATCCATGCATGAATTACTAATTTTTTTTATATTTTATTTTTCAATTGTTTATTTTGAATTTAGAACTATTGACATAAAATCAATATAGACATTACACTTTTTTCAACTTTTACAATTTAGAAAAAACATATATGCTCTTCCACCTCAAAATATCAAATAAATACACCTATTACTATAATAACATATTAAGTAATAAAAAAATCATAAAAAATAAAATTGAAATTACAAAAACTGAAATTAAACTTGTACCGATATTTTAACAAACAATTTTGAACATCAAACTTTTAGTCATCGAATTTGAAGTTAGGGAATATGAAACTTCAATGGTCCGTGATATAAATGTGTTAGGGAAGACACTCTATAATTTCTATTCTGTCCTTCATTTCTTCCCTCTTCCTGCTGCCCTATGACCAAAAGTATCAGTCATTTTCCCTTATCTGCTTAGCTTCCAAAAGTAGATTGGTTGTTTGCAAAATTTATTTTTAAACATTTAGCTAATTTGTGAAAAGTTAATATTCTCATCGGAATATCAGATCAAGAATATTACATCTTATTTTAATAGTTTGTGGTAATCCAAAAGCACGTGTAATGGTTAAGGGTGAGCTAAGGAAAACCATGGGTATGTTGTAATGGTTATCGACAAGAAAAAGAAAACCCTATATAAGTTGATATTCCACTCCGCAGATCGGAAATTTCCTATTCCTGTAGTTCAAAAACTTACATCTCTCCCAGATCTAGACGCAATTAAACCCATCATGGGATCACTTTTGAAATGTAATTGTGATTTATGCTAGCAGGATGCTCCTACAGAGCAAAGAACCATGAGATGCTCAACATTTACCTGCAGTGATCTACCATCCTCTTCATTATCTATCACACTCATCTATTTATTTTGGAATCCCATAATTTTTTTCTTGGGGCAGTCACAAAGAATATCATCATGAGCGGCCTATTTTTGTCTACGAACTCATCTCGCAGATCTTCGCTTAAGCTACCAAATATCCGATTTAGGAGTTCCTGCAAGGCCAAAGCATTGTCTTTCTCAGTGCTTACATAGCATTCATTACCATATTCGTCCACATTGTTTGTGAGATGGCTGGTCATTTAATTTACAAGCTAGAAATGGGACTCTTCTGTGCCGGCTTCGTGTTGAGCTTGTCGGGGTGGCAGTGATATTTTAAGTATAATATTTGGAAATGTCTTTAAATTATATTTGAGAAACATGAAAAAGAGATATTCGATACTTTAAGAACGACATTTATAAAATCATTTTTTCCCATTATAATTGGATGGTTGAAACGTTGAAAAACGTATTTTTTTACATTTTTTTATTTTATTTTTATTTTTTATTTGTTTAAAACATAAAAAAAAATAAAGGATTATAAAAATTTTAAAATGATATATTTACATATATTTGAATTTTTAGAAATAAATATTTTTATAAATGATATGTATACATATATTTGAATTTTTAGAAATAAAAATTATTGTAAAATGGTATATCTACACTATTCATGGTGTCATTTATTTTTTTTTGATATTTTTTTAATATTTTTTGGATAGTGTTTTATGATGTGCTTTAAATAATTAAATTAGGATATATATAATTAAAAATAAAGATAAATTATATATTAAAATATATTTTTATAAAAGTTTATTATATAAAAAAAAAAATTTAATATTTTTTTATCAAAATTAAACTTTTATCATATTATATATATATATATATAATTATTTATCAGCTTTCTTTCTTTTTAGTTTTAGAAAGATAATGTATGAAAACATATAGCAAATCAATACTTTAACAACTAACAATTAGAGAAAGCTACCAACATATATATATATAATTTAGAATTAATTATATATATTATTAATATATATATAATTATTTATCAATATGTATATGATAAAGTGAACCTACAACATATTACTTAGAATTTTAGTTTTGAATGCCCAATAATTGATGTCTTCTTGCGGTGGCTTTAAGCCTAAAATTCCCAATCCTTGATTGAAGATGAAAATTTGTTATATAAAAGCTTAGAAAGGTTTGAATACTGAAAATTTACTAATAAAAGGCAAAAAGTATGTAACAAGAAAAAAAATGAAGGTAAAGCTAGAACTCACCTCTCCTTAATTTGTTCCTTAATACTTACTAACCATCATCATAATCAACTAAAGGAACAGGTGATACCCTTGATACCCTAAAATTTATGGTTTGTCGTATATCCTGTGTAAATCTAAAGGAAAAATAATTATGGAAATGCCCTTGAAAATGAAAACCAGTATGTCTCTCTTTATAGGTGTTTCTCTCACTCTACTTATGAGGACATAGTTGTTATTAAAAAATAATTTTTATAATTTTTTCGAAATAGAGTAAACTACAAAATATTACAAATATTATGGAATTTTTGAAGATAATGAATTCATCTATAGATTTATAATCAAGATTTATTAAAAGAAAATCTCCAAACAAGAAACTTGTCATAAACGTTTTCAATTGGAAACTTTTGGTTTTTTTCATTTTGTTCCAAGATTTATTAAAAGAAAATCTCCAAACAAGAAACTTGCAATAGACTTTTTCAATTCAATAACCAACATATTTAAAAGGACTGGAGGCTTTTATTTCACCAACATTATGGATATTTTGGATTATTGAAATATAAAATATAAATCTAGAGGTAGTAAAGATATATCCACTATTACTATAAATCTACAAATAGTAAAGATATAACCATGATTACCACTAATTTTTAAACCAAAAAAGAAATAAGAAAATATAAAAAGTTAAAAAAGTTGAAATTTCTATGTAAAGATTTCTAATTATTCTCTTATATTCTCTTAACAAAATGAGAAACCTTAAAATATTTATATTCTCCTAACAAAATAAGAAAGGTTTCTAAGAAGATTTCTAATTATTCCTTACAAAATACAATATTAAGCACATAAATTTAAAACTCATGCCCATTTATTGTGAACAAGAATATACTAAATTTAATTGAGTGAGCCTGCAATGGGCAAGGTAAATATACCCAGTACACTATCTAGAAATATGTAAAATAAAGATAGTGAATTACCTTTTATCTGAACATCAATAAGGCTGGTTTGCTTGCTTGTCAATAAGGCTGGCTTGTTTGCTTGTCATAAATATGTGGTTTGTTTGCTTGAATTAAAAACTATGATCCTTGCCCCCCATCTATGTTGGTGAAACGCAGAAAGGCTGTTGAAGGATTGGATCTGAATATAAGAGGAGATCAGGGTGCCCTGCCACAGCAAGGAATACAACTGGATTTGAATACATATGGTTGGGGAAGGTGAAGATATGTTGACTAATCTCTCGATTCACCTTCTCTGTACATATTTTCGAGACTTTGGTTTTGAAAGACAAGAGCAGTAACATAGAATAATTTTATGTTAGTACATTTCTTGCACATGTATTTGTAAGTCTGATAATCTCCTCCGTGATATGCCATGGAAACCTGAAATCTCAATCAGGATCCAGGGATGGATTTCATTGTTGAGAGTCAATTCTATTATAAGAGAATAATAATAATAATAAGTGTATTATTGATGAATAGCTTGTGCATTATGAGTGGAGAGTAACCCGGGGTTCGGGGTTTGTCTTACAGAGACAAGTACGTAGAAGATCCATATTTAGCTGGCTTTTTCATGACAGTATTTTGCATTTTTTAAGATAGCAAATTACTTCGTATTATGATTGAAAAACATTGGGATGGGGAACACATAATCAGAAAAAGATAGCAGAAATTGTTATAACCAAAAATACTGACACCAAATATGAGATTGAAAGGAACAAAGAGAAAGGGATGCCTATTTAGCTGCTCAAGAACATGTCCTTTCTTAAGATTGCCCTTAAAAGTTGAAACTGAGACTAAAACTGTTCAATGGCCTCTCTTAATGATATTAAAATTGTTGCTTGGCAATGACTGATTAACTTGTTTTATTGCCACCTGGATTTGCGTTCTTCCATCTGTGCTGCCAGATTCATTCCACAGTATGCATATTTTCGCCCCCTGAAAAACTAAAATGGCTACTCCTGAAGCAAACAAAGCTCCATCGTCTGAACCAAATGATTAATTTGAATATGTAAACAACAACAAATAGGCTGAAATGCAAAAATAGTAGCCGAAAATTCCAGGTCGTCAAGTTTGAAGTAATATTTATCAAAAAGTGAAAAGCTTAATCATGAAAGCACGAAGAAAAATGAAAATATAGTAGCGGGAAATTACAGGTCGTCTAGATCATAAACAGTGGTTCTCAAGTTTGAAGTAATATTTATCAAAAACTGAAAAGCTTAATCATGAAAATAAAAAGAACTGAATTTTTAGTGAAAATGATTAAAGTATTTCACCAAATACGATCAACACATTCGATATATTCAGGCCTAGAAAGAAAGGCATTCTTCCATTCTTTTAACAAAATTCTTTTAAGACAGATACAAAATTAGGAAGGCTGTGATTATGGAAAGCACGAGAAATCTTCACTCTTTGGTTGAAGTCGGGGAAGCAGCTGGAGGTTTAGGTTTATGAAAATCACTTCCAAATGGTCATCCCATCCAGCATTTTCCAAGCAGCCAGTTCCACATAAAAGAAACAATTTATATTCTTCCTTTGCAGCTCAACCTGACTGCCATGTTTGGAAACCTCTGCCTCCCCTTAAAAAAAAAGTGCTTACTCTTCCTTTGAAGGAGTGGGAGAAGATCGTTGTGACCAGTACAATACTCTCACTGTGACTGCAATACTCCAAATTATTCACCCGATTCACAAGAAAAGGTGACGGCCATGTCTGGAAACCTCTACCTCCCCAAGGTTACTACCATTCAAATTGGATGCTGCTGGTTTGATGGTGGACAGTCAAATTATTCATTTTATACCGCAGTGCCCCATACTCTAGTTACCCTATAAGCAAAATCTTTTGTCTCCTACAGATAAATACCTCTTGCAATTTATGAGAATGCTGCCAAAAACCTTACCTTAGAAAGCCTTATAGGGCAAAATTTAGGCTTTCCTCTCTGCTCTTACTTGAGCAAACACTCCCTTTTCTTCAGTGCAGTTATGGCCTGAAATCATCAATCAAGGATAATCTATTTTTTCAGGAAAAACACATTATTTGCCATATCCATTCAAACTTTGCGGATTTAACAGTAAGAATTGTAACAATGTTGAGAGATTTTTGTAAGCTACAACTGACCTACTCAATGTCGAGTTCTAGAGGTCAGTTTCTTGGAAAGTATGACATTCTCTTATCCTTCGCGCAGCAGGTCCCTTGATTTCAGCTGGCCTGGACGATGGTGAGAGCTTAGGCAGTGCTTGAAGCTGGCCATTCTCGCTTTCATAGCTTCTTACTCTTTTAACCAATTTTTAAACCTAATTGATCTTATGATGAAAGCAACTCTACTATCAAATAATTCAATCATTTAATTGTAAGAAATAGGACTGATACCAACCTGCAAAGCTGCAACAAATAATTCAATCATTTAGTGTAAGAAATGGGACTAATACCAACCTGCAGAGCTGCAACTTTCAGAACATAAAGAAATCACCTTTCTAATTCCTTGATAATTTAAACCCCAGGTCATTAAGTAGTTCCATGAGGGGAATTTTCCAAGGAGGCAGATGTCATTATGGCAGTTTTATCAAGCAAATTGCCCATGGGGGCTAGCAATGAATAATTTTGTGTATTGCTTTCCATGTTTACTGGGTTGTTGTAATTATTATTTGAAGCATTGTTGTCTTGGGAAAAAGACATGTGATTGTATTGCCATGGCACAAGCAATGAATAATCTTTGCATATTGCTTTCCATGTTTACTGGGTTGTTGTAATTATTATTTAAAGCATTGTTGTCTTGGGAAGAAGACATGTGATTGTATTGCCATGGCACAGGTTTTATGGTGGCACGGGTTTAAACATTTATTACCCATTGTACATCGGATGGATTGAACAAACTACTGCATAAAAACTTTAGTTGCATTAAAATTTTGTTGAGGATTTTTGAATTTATTACGAAGGCTCTCTGCTCAAAGAAATAGAAAATCATTTTTCAATACATGTCAATGGGAATGCTTAGGTCATCTAGTGGACGGGTCTTGGGGTACAAAGTCTCAAGCAAACGTCACCTGCAAAAGACCAATAAAAACTAAGTTAAATCAATATTTAAATAATTCAAGAAATACAAATTAATCCAAACTATAGTAAAAACATTTGAAAAATAAAAAATTTAAATATAGCTCTATTCATATATATTCCCTGTCGCGAACATAATAAGACGTCTAGTTAATGTGCTTAATTATTTACTTTTATGGTTATTATTTGACATTAATAAAATCATTTTTATCTTATTGTTATCTAAAAATTGTTTTCTTAAAAAAACATATAGGTTATTGTTTCCTAAGGGGTTAGAGCAATTGGTAGTAAGTAATTGAGATGAGAAGTTGTAAAATAGAAGGTTATGGTTCAAATCCCCTGTGGGTACTAGCTTCAAAAAAACATAAGTATTATTGTTGGGTCCCACACTAATGAGGTTAGTTGTTAGAAACCAATACAAATTACATTAATATATTAGACCGCTTGCCATGAAGGAAAATTGAACCATGAATGTATCTTGGAATTGGGAAGAGAGATTATTGTATTCTAACAATTCTCTTAAATATTACCTTACGTATTGATTTATTTTTTATTTAAAAACTTAGCCATTAAACCTTTAGAATATTATAAATTGTTGTATCCATTAAACTTTTAGAATATTATAAATTGTTGTATCAAGAATAGCGAGGTGCTCTACAACCTAATATGGGGGAGATGTTGTCACACAACATAATATTATGTACCAAAAATAAAAAGTAATTAAAAAATTTAAACCAAACAAAAAGTAATTATAAAAATTCATACCCCTCCTAAAATAAAAATTAAAAACCAACATAGATTCATCATAAACCTAGATTTATTAATCACATAGAAGGATCAAATTTCTTGAAATATAATTTCTTTTTATGTAAAAAATTTAGTCCCTCTCGGCTTTTGATAGATCCAATTTTAAGATAAATCTATACTGATAGTACTCCTTAAATTTATTAACAAAATTATAATAATAAATATCACATCAATATGAATAATTATAGCCTATTGAAATTAATTATAAACTATTAAAAAAATTAATTATGTAATACTTAATTCCTAGGATAAATGTGGTCCACTTGATCCCAAATAGACGTATTGATCTTGACGTCATATGAATTATTTTGTATTGCTTAGTTGATTTTATATTATCTTTATAAGAACATATGTGTGCTTCAATAATTGGATTTATCATAACAATAAAGTAATAAATTATAAATATATTTCATGGTTTGGTATGACCATAATTATATATATATAATTAATTTAATATATGCAAATAAGTTAAATGGTTAATTGAATAAAAAAAATAGCATGCATGTATGTGTGCATGCATGTACACATACATTTATGTCGAGAAGGTGCATTTGTATAGCTCGAGTGGAGGAGAAGTGTTCATCTGTCCCATAAAACAAATAGAATTAATATAAAAAAAAGAGTGCTTGCATCAGTGTATTATAGCATAGTGGTGAGAAGGATGTGAAGTGTAACTTTGTACTATAAAATATATATAAGAATGCATGCATTAGCTTGTTGCAACAGTGGTGAGAAGGATATGAAGTGTATATTGTACCATTAAAAACAATTTAATTTTAAAAAAAAGAATGCATGCATTAATGCGTTGTAGCAGAGTGGTGAGGGGGATGTGTGCTCTAGTTTAGTGGTGAAAGGTTTGCAATTTTGATCCCTCTCGGTGTGTTGTAGAACTAGAGTTACATGAAACTATATTGGATTTAGTGTGTGTTAACTTTTAATATCCAGCGTCATCATAAAATGAAGAAAAAAAATCATCAATTATAGATATCCATAATAAAGTTTCACAATCACCACATCAATGTCCAAATAAAACATGTGAATGTCATTATTTGTTGTCATTACAATGGTTATCTTCCTCAACACTTGGCATAATAACATTGTTGTCCTCAAAAAGATGTTTTGAGGTAGGATCATGTCTTAGTATGAACCATCAATACCTATCCAACACATCCGACTAAAAGAACACTTGGTTGCATTGTTTTGGGTAAACATAAGGCTCCTTTTCATCCCACATCTTTTAGAGTTGCTACATATCATAATGACTAATTTTATGGGCTATAGTAAGGTGGTTACAAAAATTTAGTGGGCTATTTCCATATATGGAAAGGGATTTGTTAGCACTATATTTGAATTTTTGAATTATGGACTTGAAAGGTTGGAAAATGATCTTATTTGAGGAATTTGGAGAGAGCACCTTTCGAGTTATCTGGTTACCAAGTTTTGTCATCAAGAGTCGTCGCATAGAGAGTGGATTCCGATCTATGGGGATAGATCAATCTATAGATCGAAACATGCCACGGCAGAATAGTGATAAAATGTGTCGAGTTTTGATGGTCTAGATGCAAGGTAATGAAGATCAACGGCGGAAAACAATTCCATGGATCGGAGATGTGAGGTAATATTTGGTTTTTAGAATTGCGGAGTCAGTTTAAGGGGAGAAATGTTGGAGGGTCAATATCGATGCAAAGCCATATCTATGGCCCTAGATGATTCTGCTCGATAAACATGCATGGAGGAAGAGACTTTTTCAAATCGCGGAATATGTTAAAGGGAGAAAGGATCGGATGGCTGCAATAAAAGTCGATATAGATCTACGGTTGCAGTCAATTCCGCGATATGAACTAGCACAGGTAAAGTTGAGATTTTGAATCGGGAAAAGTGGTAGGGGCTACATAAATCAATGGTCATGACATGAGTTCAGGGTTGATCGACGGATGTGGTAAATTCCGCGATGTAGAGATGCCCGATTGATTGAATGAGGGAAAATTGATGAAGTGTTAAGGTTCCCAAGTTGAATGGTCCCGATGAAGGTCGTCTACTGATCAAATATCGATATCGATTCTCCCAAATCAAGCTGTGCAGGTGGTTAGTGTTGGATTCTGGTGTGAAGATGTTGCATACCGAATGCTCAGATTGCAAAGGAAAGGATCCACATGGAGTTGAAATTTTTTGTTCCTTCTGGACTATGGTGCTAACGATAACTAAACTGAGTGTATGAAGCGCTAGCATGGACAAGATCAAAATACCACGCAAATGGACAAGGCGGGAATTCATGAACCCCTGAGTATTTTTCAAAATGGCAACAAGGGAAGGCTAGGTACACGTGTACGATGGATACATGGTCGGTTCAGATCGATGGTCTAGAATCTTTTCAACCGGGTAAAGGACATATCCTAGTCAGGTCTGGTACAGAAAGGATATCCTCACGTACGATCTGACCAATAATCATATCCCTCGATGCCATTTGTGACATGCCTTAGGTGAAAATGATGTCCACGGCATCACCAGCCCTCCCGACTCCAGAGATCCATCACGAGGCTAATGTAAGAAGCAGCAGGGGATCATGAAACCTGGATCTTTGAAGCAACGAATCTGGCCTTTACATGAAGCAAAGGGATACAACTAGCCAAAACCGTTATGAATACCAGCGTCAACATAGGTGAAAGGGCAAAGAATGTCAAGTCCAAATGTCATGATCCATATGGAAGGCAACGCAACATCAAAGTAGGCAGTACGACTGGATTATCAATAGAAAATGGAGATCCCCATCCACATGTCTACCCATGTAACCATTATGATGACCAACTAAAGAGTGTGCGATAATGCTGACCAGTCGTCTCCATTTACATCTTCATCATCCTATATAAATGCCACCGTCCTGAGCCGCTGAAGAGCAGGAGACGAGTTAATGCCGAGGAGAAAATTCGGAGCGTTAATTTGCATAAGGTCTTGAGTTTTCTGGCAAATTACAATGGTTGTTTGGTTTGAGAAGCTCATCTGTCAGGGAGTGTTGATGGTTAGCGAATGTGCCTTTACGTTCCTGTATCATCCTGGGTGCTTACACCATGAAAACACCAGGCATCGGGGGACATATGTGAATCACTTCAAGAGATATTCCTATTTTCAAATATCCAAACCTCCGGCTATGAGGTGCCTGGGTTTTCACGTCTTGTGGGGGTCCCTCCAGAACCCTTGGATGAAATCGTTGCCTCCGAATCCCCAGAACATGGTGACCATGTTTAGCAGCGACCAATAGGAGTGAATGCTCGTACTGGGGAGGTGGGTGTCCAAAGTCTTCATCACCGCCTTTGTGAATTCCACTTGCCAACTTTATCTGAGGTGGTGAGGAGGTCAAAGGCGTACCCCACCATATTGCATGTAGGAGAGCCCACCTAGGATGAGGTGAGGAGTACAAGAATGACAAGCCACTACAGAGACTTGTTTCTTCCAGAAGCAATGCGACCCTTCTTCAAGTCCCCTCGAATAACAATGTTACCCAGAGATGAGGGAGTTGTGAAGAAGGTTGAGCATGGGAAGGATATAAACTCATTTGCCAGCTTTGAAACCATGCAAAAAGGTTCCTTTGAGCACGAGACAAACACAAAAGGAAGGACATGTTGCTTACTCAACAAACAAATAGGGGGTCAAGCCCAGTTAGAAATGAGCTACCAGAAACATCCTGAGACATCGTTTTCATGACCCGCAAGCTCTGAAACAGAAGCAATGTGCTGCCATCCAAACACAACACCCGCATCAACTCCATGATGTCTGTTTAAATATATGTAAATCGTGGCGGAAGTACCATGCTCTAGTTGTTAGTTTGGATTGTGACTGTAAACAGTTTCAAATCCTATTTCGAGGATTAGCCTCAGGGGTCTGAGACATTATAAATAGACTCCCCACAGAGGGAGAGGGGTTGGGTTTTCAAGAGCGGAGAGGCTCTGCATTGTAATGGGTTTCAGTTTTCTCATAAATGAATAAAATTGCAGAGGAGGAATGTTAAACCTATCATGGCAAAGATTCTTGTGCCATCTTTTCTTCAATAAGTGATTTTCTTTATGTGACTATTTATCATGTTTTCACTCCATTTTGTATTTGCTTTCTTGTTTTAGCATCAGTGTATATGGACCAAAATTCATCTTGTATGCTCTAGGTCCATTGTTCAAACATTTTTAAAACATTTTCTTCTAAATTCTTGCAGAATTCTCCCCAGCTAGGTGCTCTGCTAGATGGGATGTCTCCTTCTGTCCGCTAATCAACCTGCTAAAACCTCTAGATTGAAGAAACGATGACTGTCTTGCCTCTATCCACAAACCTTTCGGACTTCCTACCTCCTGCAACCTACTTTCAGACCTGATTGTCAACTCCATTGCCCAATGGTCTCCTCCACAATTGTCTCACCAAACTTTATAAAAATAAACTTGTTCTATTAAAAAATCTAACCTTCTAACTATCCTTGATTGAATATTTTGAGCATGAAAACTTTGTAAATAATGAGATATCCCTCTTTGACTGTATTAGGTCATAAATACAGTCTAAACTGATTCTGATGTTACCTCAGGATTTACCTTTCACAACCTGGGTACATTCTGAGTGTTAACAAATGGGTGTCGTTCCCGGGGACGAAGCTTCAAATCCTCCCTGGGTATGAACGACATAGCTCCATATTTGGTTGTTGATGGTGAACAACAATCAGACCATCGATAAGGTTGGACGTCTTTCACTTGGTGACTCCATTATCAGAGAATCTAGCTTTCAGTGACTCCACTGGTGACACGACCCCGAGATCAAGTTTTCGAAGAGAACCGGCAGGCTCTAATGGGGAAATGAGCTCATTATAAAAATATAGAAATGCATGATCAAAGGATAAGGTACTAAAGTTGCAGTTACCTCGAAGATGTCTTATCCTCTTTTGTAAATCTTTTACTATCTTTTCCTAAGCTTGTCAAAACAATTTTTCATTATGCCTTGCACTCAAAACGAAACATGAATTTACTTCTGTATATCCTTATTTATGAACTGAAAGTACTTCATCTTTTCACACATCTGATTTTGATCAAGATCCTTCATTCGAAACACTTGACATAAAACATCACCCTTGGGAGCCTCATGACATCACAAATGATAATACACCCATTCCACATATATTTGTTTCTTCCAATATCCCTAACCGGTACATACCACTTCACTTACCTCTTATTCTTCATGATTTCCCTACAAAGCACTACAAGTACCTTCCTAGGTTTGATGGAGAAATCAGGAACCTTACAGCTGAAAAGTATTTACAATCCTTTGAGCATTTCCTTGACCTTTTTGAAGTAGAACATGTTGATGTCTGCATGAGAGCTTATTCCCAATCTTTGCAAGGAGTTGCTAAGGAATGGTTCAATAACTTGCAGCTTGAATCCATCAAGGAAATGAAAAAAGTTTTCTGACATATTTCTGAAATTTTTGGGTAAGAGAATGCCTTTGGACCAAATACTTTCGAAATTCTATTCCCTGAAGAAACAGGAGGATGAAACCATGTATATTTTTAACAGGAGATTTGAAAGCTTTTACTATAACATGCCAAAGGGGATCCAACCTCTTGAGAATGTTGTGAAGCTTCATTATGCAACTGCCTTTCATCCTAAAATGGCTTTGCTTCTTTTGGAAATAAATCTAGTCACATTGCAGCACATGTTCATGGATTGTTTGGAGGTCAAACATAACCTTAGGATGTCTAAAAAATTCTGAAACCAAGACAGTGATGATAAAATGGAAAAGGAATTAGACTTGGTTGAGCAACATAAACAAAAATAGACGTTCTCTGTGCATCTCAAACCCTCTCTTAGTAAACAGGGAAATGAGAAACCCAATGATGTAAAAGAAGATGTCTCTGCTAATCTGTTTTCTCAAGACTGCAATCAGCCTGTTATAAAGTCTAGTAGTGGTGATTTTAAAAAGGACTTCAGCATGCCCATATATGATGAATATGAGGATGAATGCCTGGATTTTATACCTAAAAAACCAGCTGTAAATTTGAGGCCTGCTAGTGAAGAAAAGCTTACTGTAATCCAAAATCAGCTGGATGAAAAAATAGAGGACAATGAGTTTGCTGAAGGTGATTGTTTACCTTTGTGTTGTTCTTCATTTGAACTGATAAGACAGAGACTTAAAGCCTCTAAACAAAAACATAAATTTGAGGATATGGTACATTTCATGAACTTGTTTGAGATAGAAGATGAGGAGGATGAACGACCATGCAGTCCATCTTAGCTAATGGATACATATGTGGTTTGCAATAAGGCATTAGATCACAAAGAAAGAGGTGAAGGTTCCCAAATAAACTCTTCTTTTAATCCCTCACATTCAGAAATTTTTATCCCATAAAGGAGGATGGTGTTTGCTTGATTTTGTTGGAGAAAATAATGATATGTCTGCTGAAGCATATGAAAAAAGGTGAAATTGTTAATTCAGAAATATTAAATAAAGTTGCTAATATATCATTTGAAAACAATCATGAGAGTCCCTTTCAAAGCTCCTTTGAAGATCAGTTTGACACAATGCTAGAAGAGTTACATTTTGGACAGCTTTCCTGTGGTAAGCAAAGGACAGAGCATGTTGAGAGTTGTCATGTCTTCTATGATCTGGTGGCAGAATACATGGATAGGATGGGTAATGGTAATGACTGGTTATATCCCTACTGTAAAGATCAATTTCTCTATTATAACCTTCTTCCATTAAGTTTGTCATCTCTGTTCTAATCAAACATGGAGAAGAAATAGAATTATGGGATTGATTGCTTGATTGGCTTCATTGGAAGTCAGAGTTCACTTAATTGGGTATTTGTGCTCAGTTAAGTAGGATAGGTAGGCATGAATAAGCTCGACTTTTCGAGTATTTTCTTTCAACAGTTTTTGGTTTAATTTCAGTTTTAAAATCAATCCAGTTACAAGTTAAAGTTTACAGTTACAGTCATTATCAGTTTTCAGAGTGTGGTCGGGTGACAATTTACGGAGTGACAGGAATTTGCTTGCAGAGTGGTTCAGTTTATGGTTCAACCCAAATCAGATTAAGGGTCCCAGAGAAAAACTGAGAGCAGCCCAATGGACCTGGCACCTGATCTATGGGATTCTTTGCTACCTCGCTAGGAGGATAGCATCCCTAATGGAGCCAATTGTTAGCACTATATTTGAATTTTTGAATTATGGACTTGAAAGGTTGGAAAATGATCTTATTTGACGAATTTGGCGAGAGCACTTTCGGATTATCTGGTTAGAAAGTTTTGTCATCAAGAGTCGTCGGATAGAGAGTGGCTATAATCTACGTGGATAAATCAATCTATAGATCGAAACATGCCATGGTGGAATAGTGATAAAATGTGTCGAGTTTCGATGGTCCAGATGCAAGGTGATGAAGCTCAACAGCGGAAAACAATTTCATGGATCAGAGATGCGAGGTAATATTTGGTTTTTAGAATTGCAGAGTCAGTTAAAGGGGAGAAATGTTGGAGGGTCGAGATCGATGGCCCTGGATTATTCCGCTCGATAAACATGTGTGGAGGAAGAGACTTTTCAAAATTGTGGAATATGTTAAAGGGAGAAAGGATCATATGGCTGCGATAAAAGCAGATATAGATCTGTGATCGGAGTCAATTCCACGATCTCAACTAGCACAGGTAAAGTTGAGATTTGGAATTGTGAAAAGTGGTAGGGGCTACATAAATCAACGATCGCGACACGAGGTCAGGGTTGATCGACGGATGTGGTAAATTTCGTAATGTAGAGATGCCCGATCGATTGAATGAGGGAAAATTGATGAAGTGTTAAGGTCACCCATGTTGAATGGTCCTGATGAAGGTCGTCTACTGATCAATGGTCCATATCGATTCTCTCGAATCAATCCATGCAGGTGGTTAGTGTTGGATTCTGGCATGAAGATGATGCATACCAAATGCTTAGATTGTAAGGGAAAGGATCCATGTGGAGTTGAAAAGGTTTGTTCCTTCTGGACTATGGAGCTAATGATAACTCGACTGAGTGTATGAAGCGCCAGCATGGACAAGATAAAAATATCGTGCAAATGGAAAAGGCATCCATTCATGAACCACTGATTATTTCTGAAAATGGAAACGAGGCAAGGCCAGGTACACGTGTATGATGGATACATGGTCGGTTCAGATCGATGTTCTAGAATCTTTTCAACCAGGTAAAGGACATATCTTGGTCAAGTATTGTACAGAAAGGATATCCTCACGTACGATCTGACCAATAATCATATCCCTCGACACCATTTGTGACATACCTTAGGTGAAAATTATGTCCATGGCATCACTAGCCCTCCCGACTCCAGAGATCCGTCACGAGGCTTACGTAAGAAGCAGCAGGGGATCATGAAACCTAGATCTTTGAAGCAACAAATATGGCCTTTACACTAAGCAAAAGGATACATCTAGCCAAAACCATTATGAATACCATCATCAACATAGGTGAAAGGGCAAAGAATTTCAAGTCCAAATGACATGATCCATATGGAAGGTAATGCTACATCATAGGAGGTGGCATAACCGGATTCTCAACAACAAATGGAGATCCCCATCCACGTGTCTACTCGTTTAACCATTATGATGACCAACTAAAGAGTATGCGATGATCTTGACCAGTCATCTCTGTTTCCATCTTCATCATCCTATATAAATGCCAACCTCATGAGCCATTGACGAGCAGGAGACGAGTGAACGCTGAGGAGAAAATTCAGAGCGTTAATTTGTATAAGGTCTTGAGTTTTCTGGCAAATTGCAATGGCTGTTTGGTTTGAGAAGATTGTCTATCAGGGAGTGTTGATGGTTGGCGAACGTGCCTTTACGTTCCTGTATCATCCTGGGTGTTTACACCAGGAAAATGCCATCCATCGGGGGACAAATGTGAATAACTTTGAGAGATATGCATGTTTTCAGATAGCCATACCTCCTGCTGCACAATGCCTGGGTTTTCATGTCCTGTGGGGGTCCCTCCAGAACCCCTAGATGCAATCGCTGCCTCCAAAGCCCTAATACATTGCGACCATGTTTAGCAGTGACCAGTAGGAGCGAATGCTCGTACTAGGGGGGTGGGTTTCCAAATTCTTCATCACCACCTTTGTGAATTCCACTTGTCAACTTTATCTGAGGTGGTGACGAGGTCAAAGGTGCACCCCACTATATTGCCTTTAGGAGAGCCCACCTAGGAGGAGGTGAGGAGTACAAGAATGACAAGCCACTACAGAGGCTTGTCTCTGCCAGGAGCAATGTGGCCCTTCTTCAAGTCCCCTCGAACAACAGTGTTACCTGGAGAGGAGGGAGTTGGGAAGAAGGCTAAGAATGGGATGGATATAAACTCCTTTTCCAGCTCTGAAACCATGCAGAAAGGTGCCTTTAACCACGATATGAACACAAAAGGAAGGACACATTGCTGACTCGACAAACAGACAAGGGATCAAGCCCAGTCATAAATGAGCCACCAGAAACATCCTAAGACGTCATTTTCACGACCCATAAACTCAGAACTAGAAGAGACGTGCCACCATCCAGACCGAGCACGCACATCAGCTCCATGATGTCTATTTAAATAAATGTAAATCGTGGCAGAATTACCACACTCTAGTTGTTAGTTTGGATTGTGACTGGAAACAGTTTCAAATCCTATTTTGAGGATTAGCCTCGGGGGTTTGAGACATTATAAATAGACTCCCCACAGAGGGGAGAGGGTTGGGTTTTCAGGAGCGGAGAGGATCTGCATTGTAATGGGTTTCAGTTTTCTCAGAGATAAATAAAATTGCAGAGGAGGAATGAAAAACCTCTCATGGGAGAGATTCCTGTGCCATCTTTTCTTCAATAAGTGATTTTCTTTATGTGACTGTTTATCCTGTTTTCACTCCATTTTGTATTTGCTTTCGTGTTTGAGAATTAGTGTATATGGACCAGAATTCATCTCATATTCTCTAATTCCATTGTTCAAGCATTTTTAAAACATTTTCTTCTAAAGTCTTGCAGAATTCGCCCCAGTTAGGTGCTATGCTAGATGGGTTGTCTCCTTCTGTTCGCTAATCAACCTACTAAAACCTCCAGATTGAAGAAACAGTGATTGTCTTGCCTCTATCCACAAACCTTTCAAACTTCCTACTTTCAGACCTGATTATCGAATCCATTGCCCAATGGTCTCCTCCACGATTGTCCCACCAAACTTTATAAAAACAAACTTGTTCTATTCAAAAATCTGACCTTCTGACATTGATACAAACACCTCCTCAGTTTATCTAAGAAAAAATAGTCTTTAACAAAGTAGTTCTAATGATATGCATGATGGTGCATTAATGTGATTTCTATTCTTATTAGTGTATGTTCTTATTTCTAATAACCATTGCAAGTTTCTAACTAACTCTAAAAATTCTAAATCAAATGACATGATTCATATTTTGATTGTCAACAAAAGAAAGGAAAAAGTGGCATCCATATCTTTAAACAAATAAGCAGGCTATTTTTTTCTTAAAGGGTAGCTTAAAAATGGGAAATTTGGAAAATAAGCTAATTGGGAATTAATACACCATATTAAGGTTGTGGGTCTTGATAATACTACACATTGTAACAATAGTTTGTGGGTTCCATAATCACTCCACATTGTAAAGTGTTCAATTCTACCAGTTTGTCGGTATGTTAAGATTTGGGACCCCACATTTCCTTTGGATAGTTAAGGGACAAGATAAAAAGTGGAGTTGCCACTTTCCTTGAATCTAGTTAGTGTAGTTATGTTTCACCAACACATCCAGTTGTGAGTGACCAAATACTACTTGTGAAATACCTCCTCTCCTCATTCATGCATTTGTTCATTTGAGGGTCTAGGAGTTGAGATATTCAAGCTCTAGTATATGCTCTTCTATTGCGCTACCTTAGTAATATGAAAAATCAAAAGTTGAGTCTTCCTAGCAAAAGATTCACTAAGACATTACAAGATTTTATAATTTGATGAAAGATTTTCCAAGTTCTTACAATATTTTATAATTCAACGAAATATTCACCAAGATTTTAAAATAACTTATAGTTTAGTGAAAGTTTCGCTAATATTTTACAAGATTATATAATAGAATGAAAGATTATCCAAAAATTTATATAAACATATTATATTATTGATAAAATAGCTTTCAACTTTTCCTATCTATTAGGTAGATTCTCCCATTTGCTATATATATAAATTTTGGGGGTGTTCTTAAAATTATCCCTACATATCATCCCACTATCAAGAATTTCCTTTACATTATTATGGTCAAAAGTATCCCACCACTTGCACCTAAAAATAACACATTGAAAATATTGGAAATCTACTTGCATGATCTCTTGTATATTTTTGACATATGCACATCTCTAAGTGCTTGGATTTCTCTTATTTTATAGCAATAGTGCTTGTAAGGGCTTCATCTAATGAAAGAAAAATATTCTTTAGGTTTCGTATCATGATTAAGGAATCTCCAAAAACGAGCATGGTCTCTATTTTGGCAATTTTTGCCATCCTAAATTCTTGCAATAGAGCATACACTTCCTCTTGATTGTTTATCACTGTTACTAGCCCAAAAGCATAGTTTTTTTCTTGAATTCCTGCAAGATCAAGAATAATACCACCATCCCTGCCACTCCTTTGATTATAATGAATCTCTTAATAATAACTATAGAAACTGTTTGTTCAACTTCCATTTAAATATTGAGATTCCAAGGTTGTTCATGCACCTACATTTGCGAGTGGAACACGTGCTATTTTCTTTCTCTCTATTAATGGGGTGGGACATTGTTGAATTTGTTTGTGAAGTGAGAAATGTTATGTTGGAGGATAATAGGCTCATATATTGTAATATTCTCCATTGTATCTTACAGTTAAGGGATTGGTTGATTGAAAAAAAATATCATTTAGATTACTAATATATCATTTAGTGCATCACAAACTTGTAGATTTCACACCACTTACTAGAGTAATATATATTCACCATTTGTCATTTGCATTGCAAATGATGGTTTTGGGAAGGTCAATATTGTTAGGCATAGCTAATTTTTTTATTAGTTTATAGGGGCTTCTTCATGCATAATTACGATTCTAATAAAATTCCTCGTTGTGTTGGTTATTAGAAGGTCAAAACATTGCACGAACGATGTCTCATGTCCCAAAAACAAATGGGTCACATACCTTAAAATTAGATTATTATTATGATTAGCTGTTCATAAAATTTCTTCCATGTTTAAAAAAATTGATAAATATCCCCAAGTGAGTTGACATTTAGGAGCATTCCTAACCTTGATTTCATTTTCTTTGAGTAATTATCAGGATTTGAACCATTTAGAAGTGAACACTTCAAAAAAATCTAAGCCTTGACC
Source organism: Pseudotsuga menziesii (assembly GCA_001517045.1). Classification (NCBI taxonomy): domain Eukaryota; kingdom Viridiplantae; phylum Streptophyta; class Pinopsida; order Pinales; family Pinaceae; genus Pseudotsuga; species Pseudotsuga menziesii. Next base: position 383,296 of record LPNX010473219.1, read on the forward strand.
TTTCATTCATAAAGTTTCAAGTAGGTGTCAAATCCTTTTGAAGGTGACATGGGACTCAATTTTTTTCAGGAAAACCTTGCGAGAGCACCCCCCCCAAACTTCTGACCTAAATTATTCAAATGGAGCGTGACTAAACCAGTAGCCATAATGCAAACTAGTAACCCCCAGGGACTTGATTGGATTTTAACATGTGACCTATGGACTCCCCATTGGAAATAGATCCTAGGTGGATGATTCATCTGATTAAGTTATCCCTCGAGGCTACCATGGGTTGTATTTGCAAATAATTTGGCTATATTTGGTCCAATACTTCCTTCTAGGTGCCTTATTATGCCATAATGCTAGATAGATATACATGTTGAATAGTCCCTTTTGAATTTATCACTTTATTCGCTAGTCAATCTATTACTTGATTTTCCAAATATCTAGATGTGAATGCACTTAACCCCACAAAATTTTGATGCACATCCTCAACCCAATCGAGTTTCCCTCCTAATTTCCAAGATGGGCTATTTTATTTTTATTAAGGAAGTTTATTCATATTTTTTAGTCTCCTTCTATTTTAATATCCTTTATTACAAAATCATGATAGTGAACCTTAATTGTATTTCTTCATTGAAGGAATTAATGATCATATTTAATCATTTATCCTAATTTTATTTTTTATAGTAATAATTAGGAATTTGTGCTAAAATGGGTGCACCCAAACCTTTCAACTACATATTACAAAATGAGAGCTAGGGATGGAGGGCTTACCCCTGAAAATTTTGTTACATATGTTCCATTAAATAAATTACATTTATTTGTCCAAAAACACATGAATAAAGAACCACAAGTGTATTGCTTAACATTACTAACCTATTAAGAAAACAAAATTCCAATATATGTTAAGAACAAGAATAATTAATGCTAAGAGATTCACTTATCCTAGATAGGGATTTTACATTTAGATTCATTTGTAATGTTGAATGTTCATGTTTCATTGCCACAATGCCAATGATGATCCATAAAGGTACTAGGTATGTCAGAGGAGACAAAATCCACAAAGGTGTGTATATCACTAGGTGGAGGAGATTACATAAGAGTAGGAGGAAGGTTGAAGTGGGACCCTACATGTCCTACCAAACACTATAGAGACACAATACTGGAGGCCATATCCACTTGCTTCCCATAGTATATAATCATGAATGCATAAGAATCCACTTCCCACTCTCTCAAACAAAGGATGTGTTCCCCAATTATACTAGCAGAATTATCCTAATATTATAATTTTCCTGCAATGAGCTCTCAAATCCTTCTCTTTAATGAGTCCATTCCAATCTCAAATAGACAATGTTTCCATTTGTTTCGACCACATTCTTATCACACTCTTCATCCCTTCCTGTGGGTCGTTCAATTTGAGACAACAATAATTGTAACAATGGCAATGCACCATGGATAGGTGCACACAATAATCGAGAATTCCTTAAATCATTATGCACATAGATGGATGGAATTCTAGACTATTCCCTAATAATAAGCAATGTCATCTACCTCCATCATAACCTGATTTAACTATCCAAATTGCAAGTTCATCCCAAATGCACTATCTCCATTGGTGTATAACTAATAACTTCATCGAAGGGAGTGGGGTAGATAGTATAAGACATGAGGTGATGTCATGTGAAAAATTTCCTTCTCGCCATCTACATGCTAGGGCATGTTGTAATACCCTAGTTTTGATTTTTGGAATCCATTAAATTAGATTATGTAAAATGATGTAAATATGTAAGTAAGAATTCTTAGTCTAGAGTTCAAGGCCAAGGAATGACTAGTTAATAACAATGCATGCATGATATAAATATCCATATATGGGCCATATGGTTGTCTTATCACAATGATGTAAAGCTATGTAAATAGTATTTTTGAAAATAATAAAATGGTCTAAGATGTATGTGTAAAGAGCATTGAAGGAGATATGATTTCACTATAGGGGGAAAGAGGAAAGGGGCTATATAAGAGTAAATACTCTTTTTCCAATTATCAGCCTTATACCTCATCCATTTTATTCCATCTACCTTAAATAATCTATTTACTTCTCTTGACTTGTCAAATCCAATCATTCAATGCATGTGTGAGGTTGGTGGGAAAGTCTTCTCATTAGTTATGGAAGTAGGGGATGAATATAGTTTTTCTGACAATTGTAAGAGTCCTTCACTCTATGGTCAAAACTAATATCAGTTTTCTTTTAACCAAACCTCATGTTTCCATTGGAGTCTCTCACTCATTTTCCATGCATAATTCATACACTATGTAGTTTTTTTTTCATGTTGTTCTATCCATTGCCAATTAAGTACTTGATAAATGAACTAGAATTAGGACTATGAAGAGGAAAAAATGCTTAAATTAGTTGTGATTATGAATCTTGGACTCCATGGGATGAAATTTTGTATAAGGAAATTCATAGCTACCCATTCTATGGCTAGACTGTTGTATGGGGACATTACACATGTGTTGTATGGTTGGTATATATCTATATTGGAATTATGGCAAGGAATTCATGGTGTGAATTGAAATTCTCTCCACCCTTAACACCCCCTTGTCACATACCTCGTAGCCTCTTTACTATGTTGATGCCATGAGATACTCAAATCCATGTATAAATTATGCTCTTCATACCATTATTTTGAATTTACTTTCCATTAATTGTCTATAATACAAAATTTTAATGGAAG
>LPNX010473219.1:386089-442661 GCA_001517045.1 Pseudotsuga menziesii
AAATATAAACTAAGGCAATCATTCACAATTGGAATTTATATTATGAAAGTCCTCCTATAAACTGCAAGTGAAGGACATTCCTCTCCTTTGTAGGCACTTTTTCAAGCCGTCTCTTTCTTTGACAGATGCCACTCTTGAGTTGGGGCTATGAGTCTACAAGGATCAAATTATGTTTTTCGGTCTTCAACACAACCACACCCAACCCGAAGGCACTAACTCAACCCAAATGCATTCACACACTACAAAAAGGTGCAGAAACTCCGTCCATAATTATTCCCACCCCTACACACATTCCCAATCAACCAACACAATATAAGGGTTGGAACCCCCTTCTATACTCTGCAGTCCCTCAGGTTGTCTCCAACCCCTTCCAATGCTCTAGCATAGGCCATATAGGAATTATATTTGTGAGGGTCCCAAGTAATCGAATTGCAGGCCAAGTCTTTTTTACAATCCACCAAGTTGAAATGCACATGTTTATCAGGGTAAGATGTGTCAGTTTATTAGGGTTCTTCCTTGAGTGTGAAGGTAGACTTTGTGACCAAATAAATTCCTTCTCAATGGTAACTTCCATTCCTCTCCATGACAGAACTAAATATTAAATGAGTGAATAAAAAACACCTTAAATATCAATTCCTAACAAGATATATGCATCATAATAGCTTGAAAAGTGGTTCCCCAAAATTATCCACTTCCCCTTTTTAATCTCACTTAGGATAACTAATACCAAAATTAATAATTAAAGTGACACTCCAAAGTTAAGGAGTTTTGGTTAAAAATATAAATGAAGGTTTAGGTTATTATCTAGAGTTATTTCCCCTTAACCTTTCTCACTTAACCTACTTATGGAATCATAGCCCCCATCTCATTTTCGTCCTTCTTCACTTGAAACTATTAGGGATTTTTATATTAAAATCATATACATCATTTACAATATCCACAGTATCTTAGACCATATAAGTACGACATATAACCTTTGAAAATTACATTGCATTTACATCTTGGAGTAAACAACAGAGTGCTGCATTCCCCTCCCCCTTAATTTATGCACCATCCTCAATGGATATCAACACTATGTACATGTACAAAAATTTTACAACAAAAAATATCAAAATAGTTGTGGGCATGCCTCCCACATTACATCCTCCAATTCCTGCATTGCTTCTTTAGGGTCGTAATGTGTCCATTGGACCTTTACCTACCATATGTCTCTATTTTTTATATGCATTACCTTTACATCGAGGATGCATATTGATTACACTAGAATATATCTTTCTAGTTCCACCTGAATCACAACCATATCAATAATGTGGTTAGGACCAAGTATATACTTTTTCAATAATGACACATGAAAACATTACACACTTTTATGCGAGCGAGAAATACAATCCCATATGCAACAGACCCTATCCTAGCTAATATTTCAAATGGTCCACAATATCTAGGCGCTAACTTAAGACAAATTTTGAGTTTTATGAGCTCTTCTTTGGACTAACTTTTAGTTACACATGTTCACCAACTTTGAATTCTACTTTTACTCTACCCTTGTTTGCAAAACTTTTCTGCATATCCTGTGTCATCTTTAAATTTTGTCTGATATTTATAGCATGATCTTCCATTTTCCTAAGTAATTATGTCCTAATTACTATTATGTCTATTGGATTGTCCCAACTAATTGGAGTATTTCATTATCTACCATACAAGTCTTCAAATGGACTCATCTTTAGTAAAGCATGATACTCATTGTTGTATGCAAACTCCACCAACTACAAGTAATCTTCCCATTTAGATGGTTGAATCATCACATACATTATGAGCATATCTTCAATAACTTGATTAACTATCTCAATCTACCCATCTTCCTGTGGGTCATATGATTTACTCAAAGTTAGATTTGTTCCAAATCCTTTGAATAACCCTTTTGAAAAGGTCAAAATAAACTTTGGATCTTTTCATGAAACAATGGCCTTTGCTATCCCATGCAATTCGACAACTCTTTCATGCAAATATTTGATATGTTAGCTTCCTTATGAATTAACTTTATTGGATTAAATTGGGAAGCCTTTGTTAACTTCTTCACCACTACCATGATGGAATCATGTTACTTTATTGTCCTGAGAAATTTAGTGATGAAATCAATAGTCGCCACATACCATTTCCACTCAAGCATTGGTAATGGATGTGGTAAACATGTTGGATGTTTGTGCTCCACTTTTACTCTATGGCATTCTGTGCACCTAGATATGTACTCAACAACATCTTTCTTCGTTCTTGGATAAAAGTATTTACTTCTCACTTCTACAATTGTCTTTTGGTATCCAGGGTATCCTGCATATGGAACCTTATGCATCTCATTCATTATCAGTTTCCTTAATTCAATATATTTAGGATCATAAATTGTATTTTTATGCGTGGGATTTCCCTCACCTTCCAATTTGTATGCTCCATATTTCTATTGTACATTTTCCTATTGTTATCCTTCATTTACATGTAAATAATTCTCATCTAAGATAGCATCCTCAATCATTTTTGTTCTTAAATCTTATTTACACGTGCTAATGGTTGTAGCAAGCATTACATGTACTCTCCTATTGAGTGCATCGGGAACCTTTTTCTCTTTCCATTTTAAATGTTTGATATCAAAATCAAACTCACAAATAAATTCCAACCATCTTGTCTGCCTAGCATTTAAAGTTTGTTTTTCAATTAAGTACTTCAACCACTATGATTTGTCCTTATTTCAAATTTCTCTCCCATGAGATAACATATCCACATTTTTAAGGCATTAACTATAGAATCAAACTCTAAATTATGTGTGGCATAATATTCTCATGTTCCTTCAACTTCCTAGACTTATAACAAACCGTGCTCCCATTTTGCACAAGCACTCCACCAATTTCTTCTTTGCAAGCATCTATGCATACCATAAAATATTCATTTGGATCAACAATTTGATAATTTGAGTACTAGTGACCAATATCTTTAATTGCTCAAAAAATTCTTCACAATGTAGAATCCATTCAAATTTAACCCCTTTCTTTTGTAATGAGGTAATCGGATCTACTGCTTTTGAGAATTCTTCTATGAATGTTTTGTAATACCGAGTCAATCCCATAAATGATTTTACCTCAGATACATTCTTGGGTGTATTCCATCCCATGATAGCTTCAATTTTCCTTGGTTCTACTTCTATTCGTTCCTCGAATATGATATGTCCCAAGTACTAAATCCTCTTTTGTTCAAATGAGCATTTACTCAACTTAGCATAAAGTTGATTCTCTATGAATACTTGTTGTACTAATCTCAAATGCTCCTAATGCTACTTTACCAATTTTGAATAAATAAGATTTCATCTAAGAATAAAATGGCAAACTTATACAAATACAATCTAACTATGTCATTCATTAAGCACATAAAGTATACGGTGCATTTGTTAATCCATATGGAAATACTTATGGAATCATACCGCCCAACTCATTTTCGGCCTTCTTCACTTTCAACTACTAGGGATTTTTATATTAAAAGCATATACATCATTTACAATATCCATGGTATTTTAGACCATATAAGTCTGACATATAGCCCTTGATAATTACATTACATTTACATCTTGGAGTAAACAACAAAGTGTTGAATTCCCCTCCCCGTTAATTTATGCACCGTCCTCAATGGATATCAACACTATGTACATGTACAAAAAATTTACAACAAAAATTTTCAAAATAAGACATTCCTCCCACACTACATCCTCCAATTCCCAAGTTGCTTCTTTAGGGTCGTAATGTGTCCATTGGACATTTACCTACTCTATGGATCTATCCCTGATCTGCATTACCTTTATGTCAAGGATTCATATTGATTGCACTAGAATATATCCTTCTGGTTCCACCTGAATCACAACCATATCAATAATGTGGTTAGGACCAAGTATATATTTTTTCAATAATGACACATGTGAAACGTTACGTACTTTTATGCAAGAAAGAAATATAATCCCATATGCAACAAGCCCTATCCTAGCTAATATTTCAAATGGTCCACAATATGTAGGCACTAGCTTAAGAAAAAAATTGAGTTTTAATAAACTCTTACTTGGACTGAATTTTAATTACACGTGTTCACCAACTTTGAATTCTATTTTTACTCTACCCTTGTATGCATAAATTTCTCCCTATCCTGTGTCATCTTTAAATTTTTTCTGATCTTTACAACATGCCCTTCCATTCCCTAAGTAATTATTTCCTAACTACTATTATGTCTATTAGATCGACCCAACTAATTGGAGCATTGCATTTTCTACCATACAAGTCGTCAAATGGACTCATCTTTAGTGAAGCATGACACCCATTGTTGTATGCAAACTTCATTAAGTACAAGTAATATTCCCATTTAGATGGTTGAACCATCACATACATTCTGAGCATATCTTCAATAATTTAATTAACTTTCTCAATCTTCCCATCTTCATGTGGGTGATATGATGTACTCAAATTTAGATTTGTTACAAATACTTTAAATAACCCTTTCAAAAAGGTTGAAATAAACTTTGGATCATTTTATGAAACAATGGCATTTGCTATCCCATGCAATCTGGCAATCTCTTTATTCAAATATTTGATATGTTAGCTTCCTTATGCATTAACTTGATTGGATTAAAGTGGGGAACCTTTGTTACCTTCTTCACCACTACCACGATGGAATAATGTTTCTTTATTGTCCTTAGAAATTTAGTGATGAAATCAATGGTCACCACATCCCATTACCACTCGAGCATTGGTATGGATGTAGTAAACATGTTGGATGTTTGTGCTCCACTTTTACTCTATGTTATTATGTGAACCTAGCTATGTACTCAACAACATCTTTCTTCGTTCTTGGATAAAAGTATTGACTTCTCACTGCTGCAATTGTCTTTTGGTATCTAGGGTGTCCTACATATGGAACCTTATGCATCTCATTCATAATCAATTTCCTTAATTCAAAAGATTTAGGAACATAAATTGTATTTTTATCCATGGGAATTCCCTCACCTTCCAATTTCTATTCTCCATATTTCCGTTGTACATTTTCCTATTCATATCCTTCATTTACATGTAAATAATGCTCATTTAAGATAACGAAGTCAATAATTTTGGTTCTTAAGTATTATTTACACATGCTAATGGTTGTAGCACACATTACATGTACTCTTCTACTGAGTGCATTTGCAACCTTTTTCTCTTTCCCTTTTATATGTTTGATATCAAAATCAAACTCAGAAACAAATTCCAAGCATATTGTCTTCCAAGCATTTAAAGTTTGTTTTTCAATTGAGTACTTCAACCACTATGATTTGTCCTTAATTCAAATTTCCCGCCCATGAGATAATATCTCCACATTTTTAAGGCATGAACTATAGAATCCAACTCTAAATTATTTTTGACATAATATTTCTCATGTTCCTTCAACTTCTTGGACTCATAACAAACCGCGTTCCCATTTTTCACAAGCACTCCAATTCCTTCTTTGCAAGCATCTATGCATACCATAAAATCTTCATTTGGATCAACAATTTTGAGAATTGGTGTACTAGTGACCAATCTCTTTAATTGTTTGAATTTCATAAAGTGTAATTTGTCTCACCCATGGAAAGTTAAGAGTCACTTGGGGAGTGAAGAGACAAAGTAACTTGGGGAGTGAAGCGACAAAGTAACTTGGGAAAGTGAAGAGACTAGAACACAACAAGAAAATGGTGTGTCAGAAAGGATGAATAGAACGATCATGGAGCGTGCAAGGTGTATGAGATTATATGCAGGGTTGATTTCTTCACAATGTAGAGTCCATTCGAATTTAACTCCTTTTTTTGTAATGAGGTAATCGAATGTGCTACCTTTGAGAATCCTTCTATGAATCTTCTGTAATATCCATCCAATCCCATAAATGATCTTACCTCAGATACATTCTTGGGTGTATGTGATCCCATGATAGCTTCAATATTCCTTGGTTCTACTGCTATTCCTTCCTTGAATATGATGTGTCCAAAGTACTAAATCCTCTTTTGGTCAAATGAGCATTTACTCAACTTAGCAGAACGTTTATTCTCTCTAAATACTTGTTGTACTAATCTCAAATGTTCTTGATGCTCCTCCACCAATTTTTAATAAATAAGAATGAAATCTAAACATAAAATGACAAACTTATACAAATACTATCTAAATATGTCATTCATTAAGAACATAAAAGTAGTCGGTGCATTTGTTAATCCAAATGGCAATACTACAAACTCATAATCACCATATCAGGTTCTGAAAGTTGTTTTATTGATATCTTCATCTTTTATTATCACTTGATGAAAACCTAATCTAAAATTTATCTTGGAGTAAATCATTTTTTCTTTCAGTTGATCAAACAAGTCATAAATTATGTGAAAATGTTATTTGTTCTTCATGGTGAATTTGTTTTAACTACCTAAACTCAATACACAACCTCCATGTTCCACCCTCCTTCTTACAGAGTACCGGTGCTCCCCAAGGAGACACACTTTAAAGTATCTATCCTTTCTTCAATAGTTCTTCTAGTTGCATCCGTAATTCCTTCAACTCAAGTGTACTCATTCTATATGGAATTTTAGAAACTAGGGCAGATCCAAGTACCAAGTCAATAGAAAAATCAATGTCTCTTTTAGGTGGAAAACCCAGTATTTCCTCAAACACATATGTGAATTGTTGTAATACTAGAAAATATTCTAGGTTGGGGCCTTTACCCTTTTCTATCTCCTCCACATGATCTGCATACAACTAACATCCTTTCTTGAAACACATTTTTAATTGTACAACTGAAATCTACCTTATAGAAATAGGCCTTTGGATGCCTCTCACTATCTTTTTCTTTCCTTCTTCATCAAGGAAAGTGAGAGTCTTGGTATGGAAATCCAAAATAACATGGTGGGCATCCAACAAATCCATCACTATAAGCACATCATAAGAACCAAGAGATATTATGTTCAAATATGAAAATGTATGGAGTCCATTCATATCTAATGGACAACCTTTACTATTTCATTGATTCTTCATTTGGTTCTAGTAGCGAACTAAACCACATGATTTATCATGCTTACTTTTATTTAATTGAAATCCTTCAACCATATTGGGAGCAATATAACTATGACTTGGCCTAAAATCAATTAAATAGCAATATGTTGATCGATAATCTTACCTTCAACCTCAATCATATTGGACTGGTGTGTTGCATGTCTATTATCCAAGGTTGCATAAATTCCAGGAATGTCCTTATCTACATCCTCCATTGTTCTTACTTCTTGAATGGTGTGCATGGTTCCCATTCTATCTCCCTTATGAGAACAATATTTGTGTGTATGATCCCTTTCACATCCCCAGCACTGAGTTGTTTCCTTATTCCTTTTTCTCAAGACTACGATTATGGGTCCTTGCTAAGTCACTTTACTTTGCTAATATGAACTTGTATGATTCCTGAAAAATGGTGTCTTAGATCCCCTTTTCCTCTGATCTTGCGTGTCTCTCTTACTATCTATTCAAAACTTCTATAAATAAACATTTCCTTTGCTCTGGTCATACATGCATTTGGCCTTTTGAATTACTTCTTAGAGGGTCTTGAGTTCATCAAGTTGAATTCTATGTCTATTAAATTGTAATAACTCGTATGTTAAGCCCCATACATATGTAATTTGTAATTGTTAATTATTGTGCACATGGTGTCGGAAAAATGGTCTTTAAGGACCTAGAGACATTATTATTATTTTGTAAATAATTAATTAATGAAAACAATTGGCATATCGGAGACCACTAAAAGTGTATGGGAGGCCTAGATCCATAATGTGAGGGGGAATGAGGACATTCCTAGCACTTTAAAACTTGTTTGGTTGCTCCTGGTCCATATTTATGCCTTGGTGGCTTTATTAATTGATGATCACCCAAACATCGTACAAATGACCCAAATTTTGATTAATTTATCCTATGTTGGTATTATCGAGCCTAATTCATGATTTAGTGGGCCTCATTAATGTTTGGGTGGGTCCACTTGTTGATTGAGCCCCTTTGGTGGTTTTGTAACTCCTTTTTGGAGGTTACACTTGGTTTTGTAACTCCCATTTGCAGAAGTGTTTCCTCGCTGTCTATTTTTAGCCTTAACACCTCAAAAATTGTGTAAATACTTATGTAACTCCTTGTGTAAATACTTGTGTAAATCCTTGTGTAACCCCCTTTTCTATTTTGGGAAGATTCCTTGGCTTGTGTGACACCTCACCTCACTAATTTTGATTCCTCTTCATGGATGATGTGTCCACACATGAACGGGAATTGGGTAAAGTGGCTTGCAATCACTTTCCTTGAAATTATAATTGCTTGGGTTGGATTAGAGTTAACCTCTTAATATTGGGTTATCCCCCTTAAATTGACTCAATTTGGCTTACCATGGTTTGATTTTGACCCATTGAGTTAGAATTACCTTCTTTGGTCTATAAATCCATGTTTGATATCCTTGGTTAGGGGGTTGTTTTTTTTTGTTTTTTTTAATGGTTGGTCATACCTTTGATGTTCCTCCATTTCCACTCATTTCCTTTGTCCTGGACCTACATATAAATCATGATGGTGAATGGCGATATCTCAATGGCCTAGGGAGTCTACATTACCATTGCAACTAGTAGTGGGGTGGAATAGAAAGTATGTGGTGAGGAATAGAGTTTTGTATTGTCAAGATTATACTTGAGTTATTCTTAAATTCAAATCTATTGTGGATCTATGGCCTCAGCATGGGGGTGGCCTAACAAAGTGAGATTTGGCTTGGCAATGCCAAAGGCTGGGTGGAATGTGGTCCGAATGATGCCAATTGTGCATTGATAAGATAAGTGATTTATCTCATGTTTATTTTATTTAATTGGATATGATATGATTTATTTATGGATGCACATGAAATTTTTGATGAAACGTGCGAGTTATTTATGGAAGAAATTTCTCATAGAATTCAATCTATTTATGCAAGTAAATTTTATGAAGGAATTGAAAACTAGTTTTTGGGATTCTGTGCACAAATTGTTTAAGGAAAAAATTATTTGGTACCTCTGCTACAGCACTGATATTTATTCCCATGTTCCTTATATATTATGTAATTTGAAGTCACACTATCCTCAAAATGGTTTAAGGCACTTCTCTTTAATGCTTCTACCTTATTCGAAAACTAGTTCTTCGATCAGACTGTTTGGCATAGTTTGGATAATTATCACACGAAGTGTTTGTAAAAATTCCTAAGTGTTAATTTTATGCTTATGTTCGATAAATATTTTGAAATGTGTGTGAGAATGTGAGGAGAAATGTTCTTGGTAGTGTTGGCAAAATGTCTACCGAAATTCTAGATCAATTTCCAATTTCTAGCTCTTTCAATGGAATTGTTTTGAGTAGATTTGTGACTTTGCATAGGAAGTGTTTGACAAAATGTTATAATGAGATATACATCTGTTGTGAATGATAAACCATGTTATTTAGAGCTGTAATTGCATTTAAATTATTGTATGAGTTGGGGATTTAAATATTCTAGTGAATCCTAGAATTACTAGTCAATTTCGATGAGTAGAATTAATTTATTTTGTGGATTGTTTAATGGAATGTATATGGGTGGAAAGCTACAGCCATATGACTGTAATTGATCCCTGGTATGCTTTCCATGAGGTACAATAGTCATATTTTTCTCTTTATTTGGAATTTGGAAAGTTCAATTGAAAACTAGGTACATTGCAGTGAAATTGGCAAATAGTTTTTGGATTTGAATCTTTGTTTTTGGTAAAAGATGAATGTACAGACATATGCTATGTTATTGGTGATTTACTTGTGTTGTAGAATGTTATTTTCCATATTTGTACCTTCGCCTATGTGTTCCTCGAAACTCGGTACAATTGGTTTGATTGAATTCATGGCAGCATTTATTAACTAGTTGTATAGATTGGACTTGAAATATCCTTCGTTTACGTACTTGGATCATATCTACAAAAGTACTTTATTTTTATGTGGATGCATTCTTAAATTTGTGTATAATGGTTGTAGGTTCATTAGCATGGTTGTGTGTCGAAGTTGTGCAAGACTAGTTGTTAGTATTAAACAACTAGTTAACTAGTTCTTGTGGAATCATTTCATAATTACTATGTTTTAGTTTAATTAATCGGAAAATGGTAATTAGCCCTGATTTAGATGTTATTAGATGTTAATTAGCCATTGGACTTGATAAACCATGGTTAAGTGATAAACAAATGAAATTATAATAAGTATCATCAATTATGTGCTAATTGTCATCAAGTATTGTAATTGGAACACTAGTTACTAATTAATCATGCTTGAGAGTAAAGGGCATTTAGATGTGGAATTTATGTCTGAGTTGGATTGGAATGGATATGTGATGTTTCTAGGTGTTAGTAATCATTTCCAACCCTTGGATCAAAAGTTGGAATAATTATTTAATTTATTTTAATTTATTTGTAATTAAAGGTACTTTGTCATGAAACAAATATTGAAAAATGAATTTTAATACTTGTTTAACTAATCCATTGTGCTAAAATTATCTAATTAGCCTTAGAGAGCTAATGATATGTCCCTCGAACCCTTTCGTATCCACAGGGGACATTACAAGTGGTATCAGAGCTTAGGTTCCAACACTACGGCTGTTGGGCCTTCTATAGAGTTATTATCTTATGTATATGTGCATTTGGAGTTTACAAATGTGCTTAGTAAGATTAAATCAACCTCCCTTATGTTAATAGAAGAATAAGAATATTAGTTAGTTGTACTCCTTAGAATTAATTAATATTGAATATTGGTTATTCAATAGATTGATTGGTAAGTATTATGTGGTGCATATCTAATAATTGACTCTAACTTGATTGGTTGATGCTTGTGCATTTCCTCTTTTATTGCTCATTGAATTGTTAATATCTAAATGCTTCTTGTAGTATGACTTAGTTACTCGTACATTATGATTATGAATTGATAAGTACATAAATGGCATTATAATGGTATGTATTGTGTACCATTATCAATATTAATTTAATACTAAGTTATTAAGATGATATAGTCTTATTATTATTAAATATTATTATGATTTATTAAGTGACATTTATACCCTATATGAATTTTGTATTTTCTATGGATTATATGTTTTTATAGTCTTATTTATGCCAACATGGATGAGTAACTCCTTGGTTATTTTAGGAATGGGACACTTATCTAAATTGTGTATCTCATTCTCTTTTATTTTATGCATGTAGTATGTTTTTATACTATTTATTAATTATTACTATGCTAACTTATCTAATTAGTTAGTGGTGGAATTTCCACTTGGAGGTAAGCATATCTATGGGATATTTTTGTATTCTATTATTTAATTAATTTATTTTGGGGTTAGTGGTAACATTATTATTATATTAGCTATCTTATTGATCTATTTATTGAGTGGAGAAAATGAGCCACTTGTCCCCTAATGGTTCATATTCTCTTTTATTTTATTTATTTTGTTTATGGAGATGTAACTCCTTATCTATTTTGGAGGATAATGAGCCACTTGCCTCTAATGGTTCATATTCTCTTTTATTTTAATTATTTTATTTATTTTACTTATGGAGATGTAACTCCCAGTCTATTTTTGGAGGAAATGAGCCACTTGCCTTTAATGAATCATATTCTCTTAATATTATTTATTTCATTTTGAGTATAAGTAGTATTGTAGTGTAAGATAATATTATATATATGACATCGACATAAATATGTATAATATGATATGGGTGACATGTATAGTTGTTGAAATTATATATAAGAATAGATGTATATATATATGAATGCTTGTATGTTTGTATATACTATAATATGTATTTTATTATATGTAATCGTTATTAGTATTACATGTATGTAATATTGTGAATATACTATATGTATAGAGGTGAACATATGTAATGACATAAGTGTGAAATTTGGAGGTGTTTGGAAGTGTTTGAATGTTTGGAGGTGTTTGGAGGTATTTGGAAGTGTTTGGAAGTATATGGAAGTATTTGAAAGTGTCTGGGAGTATTTGGGAATATTTGAAAGTGCTTGGAAGTATTTCGGAGTTTGGAAATATTAGGAAGTATAGTGTGATCAAGAGTGTTATGCTAGTATATATGTTATAATACGTATCTAATATGACAGTATTGGGTTATGCAATTATTGATATAATTGTATTGATATTATGGTATAACATAATAATTCTATGAGTATATTAAATATAAAATATATAGGTTAAATGACTAATATGTTGTGTATAAGATTAATTTAATAATATTATATATAATTGAAGAATTATAATATGTATGTAAACAAAACAAATGTAGGTATATAAAACACAGTTATAGTAAATATGGTATATGGTATGAGTCTATGATAATGTGTTGTATAGCTAGTAATTATTTTACTATAGATTATTAGAAGATTTTGGTGGTAGGATATTTGGTTGTTTGAGGTGACTATGTATTTACTTTGCTAAGTAATGCACTACGTGTAAATAATTAGTAATGTAATGTATTATTATATATATCCTCATGTGCTAATAATTCTATGTAATAATATGATAAATAATAACTGCTCGATACGATTTCTATAGTTGATGTATGTTGTTTGATACTATTGGTTGTTATTGGATGTTATTGATTGACATTGGTTGATTAATTGTTGATACTTGAATGACATTGTCAACATTGTATGTATGGCTATTATTGGTTGTCCTTGGTTGTTATGGTTGTTACGTGTAGGATTGATGCATCTTTATTGATGTATTCTTGATGATGTATTTTGATTGATGTATCATGATCATTGTCTTCTGCTTGATGAATCTTGGTTGATGTTTTATGTTTGTGTATTTTGATTAATGTATTCCAATTGATGTATGGTGGTTGATGTATTATGACAATTGTCTTGTGTTTGATGAACACTAGTTAATATATTATGATTGTGTATTCTAATTGATGTATTATGATTAATGTATTCTAATTGATGTATAATGGTTGATGTGTTTTGATTGGTGTACTATGATTGATGCTTGTATGGTTAGTTGATTCATGTATGGTTTTCTTTGGTTGATATTACATTATCGATATATGATTGATATAGGTTTAGATATTACGAATTGATGATCAATGTTTGTATGGATGATGCATGCATGATGGTCGTTGTATA
This sequence comes from Pseudotsuga menziesii, assembly GCA_001517045.1. Taxonomy (NCBI): domain Eukaryota; kingdom Viridiplantae; phylum Streptophyta; class Pinopsida; order Pinales; family Pinaceae; genus Pseudotsuga; species Pseudotsuga menziesii. Next base: position 399,292 of record LPNX010473219.1, read on the forward strand.
ATTGATATTAGTTGATGAATAATGGCTTTTTGAATGATCTCTAAGAAAAATTATGCTTTGTGTTGAGATGAAAAGTAATATGTTGTTATGGCCCTTTTTGGTTCTTAGTTAGATTAGAACTATTATGATGCAGGAGCATCATGGCATGACAGCAATGTGATGAGTTGGTCACATGTTGCGGAATATTTTTGGTTTTTTTGTCGAGTCATAGTTTGTTAACGCCGATAGGAATGATGGCGGATCATGACTCCCTGTGAGGAGATCAAGCCGCAAGTTGTTTTTGTGATAGAGACATTTCATCATGCTTTGTAGTTGTTTGTTTTCAGTTGCAGGATCACTCGGTGGGGGAGGTAACAATTTACCTTAAATAGGCAGGTTACAGAAGTGTGAGGGGTTCTGCTCTTCAGTGTGAGAATTCCAATTTGCAGAGAGAAGGTTGAACCTACGTCCGGTTCCACTTGTAAATATTTTGAAAAGACTAAAGAAGGAGATCCGAGTTATGTGTTTTTTCTATTGCTTAATAAAAGGATTAGCTGTGTGTTTGTAGTGTTGTTTGAACTATGCATCCGTACAGAGCCGACATCAGCGGTTTCCTGAACATCTATGTATTTCTATGAAATCGTTGATTCACGCATTAAATTGTTGCTTGAATAGTTGAAATAGGGCGTAGATGCATGCATAGAAGTGTTAGGATAATGAATCGTGAATATCGAAGGCTGGATTTATCGATCCTCTGATCAATCGGCGCAGAACACGGATTGTTTTCCTTTAATGTGTCTTGCTGAGAATGGATGGTGGGGATTGAATCCGCAGAAGAAGATCTGACGGTCCAGGAGAGATCCGTAACAAAAGTTGCGAGGATGATAACGGATCTGCAAAGATCTATGAGACCTATATCAAGGAGTAGATCGATAGCTGTGGTGAAGGCCACATAGATTGGATGGTTGTACAAAAATTGTGGGAGACAAGTTGCAGGGGAACGACATGGAAAGTTCACATCCCGCATCCCACAACCCGCATGTGGAAATCCTATTGTGGCCATAGAGTTGCGAAAAAATTGTTGTGGGAAGGAAACTATGGAGAGGTAATTTTAGAGTCGAATTTGGTCGAAGGTTAAATTTGGTAATCCTGCTAAGTGTAGGAGCGATCAGATCCTATAGGTGTTGGTTGGGTTGGTTGTGGTTGATCCGACCTACACCAATTTTGGTATTAGATTAAGGAGAAGCTCGTGTGAGAGAGAATTGTAACAGTAGAATCCTGGAAGGAACAAAGAAGAGTGCTCAAGAGGTTATAGATAGAGGAACAGCGTTACCAAAAGACCAAGTACAGAGAAGGGTCTTGGTGAGGTAAGTTATATTATTGTGAAAGAGAACTATTATTACAGAGGCTTAGTGCAAGAGGATGGTTGCACACGTAGGCAGAGCAAGAGGTCGTGACAGAGGTCGACCAGCGGTGAACGCAAAAGTTATGGAGGAAATGAGGGAGCTACAAGCACATCTGGAAGCCATGGAGACAGACAGATGAAGAGACCCAAAAGAAGGGAATGTAAGTGAACCCGAGGATGAAGAGAAAAGACAAGAAGCTGCACCTATGTAGGAAACACCTGAGCTAAGTTATTTCAGATCGATTCTAGGAGCAACTTCAAGGTCGAAACCTGAGTTGTCTACTTATGATGGAAGTATCATTGTTGAGAATCTCATTGATTGGATCAGTGAGCTGGATAAGTACTTTGAGTACGATGAGATTCAAGAAGACAAGAGAGTCAGATTGGTTGTGACAAGGTTGAAAGGGCATGCATCCTTGTGGTGGGATAGTGTGCAAGCAGAAAGAAGGAGGAAGAACAATTCATTGATAAAGAGATGGGATAGGATGGTAGCAAAGATGAGGGATAAGTTCTTTCCCAAATATTACCAGTTAATTCTATATAGACAGGTACATAACCTTAGACAAAGATTGTTAACAATGAGAGAGTACACTGAAGAGTTCTATAAGGTAAACCTAAGGGCGGGATATGTGGAAGAGTCAGCAAAAAAGGTTGCTAGATATGTTAATGGTATAAGGATGGATATCCAAGAAGAGTTCAACATGATATCACTTACAACAATGGAGGAGGTGTATCAATGTGCCTTAAGGGCAGAAGAAAAGATAGCAAGGAATCATAACTTCAACCAGAGGAAGAGGACAAGCAGCTAGAAGAGGAAGATTTTGAGCATAGAGGGGAGAGTCCAGTAACTCTAACCAGCAAGAGCGGCATGGTAGAGGAGGCGACTCTAGAAGAAGAGGACCTTGCCAAGGAGGTAGAGGTAGAGAAAGAGGCAGAGGAACTGTCTATAGGTGCTACAAATGCAACCAGTTGGGGCATAGATCGTTTGAATGTCCAGGTAAGGAAGACATAGGGAGCCTATGTAGCTCAGAATGACCAGCAGCAAGAACAGTCAACAGTGGAGGAAGTTTTTCCAGAGATAGGAGAGGCTTTGATGATGAATAAGGTCTTGTTGAAGCCTAAGAAAGAGTAAGCAGAGCCTACTCAAAGAAAATCTTTATTCAGGACCATGTGTAAAGTCCAAGGGAAGTGTTGTAAGATGGTGATTGACAATGGGAGCACTGACAATCTTGTTTCCACAGAGATGGTGGAGAAGTTGAGTTTAAAGAGGACCAAGCATCCTATTCCATACAAAGTATCTTGGTTACATAAATGACATCAAATCCTGGTAAGGGAGCAGTGTGAAGTTGATTTCCAAATAGGTCCATATAAGGACAAGATTATGTGCGATGTTATGCCCATGGATGTTTGTCATATATTGTTAGGAAGACCGTGGCAATTTGATAAGAAAATGATTCATCGTGGTAGGAGTAATTGTCATAGTTTTGAGCAGAATGGGATAATACATGTACTTCACCCTTTACAAGAAGGTGGTACAATAGGACAGTTAGCACCCAAAATCCTGATGTTGTCAGGAAAAGAATATTTGCAACAAATTGAGAAGGAAGAGTTGAACTATGTTGTGGTATGCAAATCGAGAGCGGTGATAATGAAGACTAACGTGACAGGTCTACCTGAGGAGATTCAAGAGATGTTGAGTGAGTTTAGTGACATCGTGGTGGATGATTTACCCAATGAGTTACCACTAGGGAGGGATATAAGCCATCAAATTGATTTTATTCCAGGATCCTATTTACCAAACAAGGCAGCGTATAAGTTGACACCTCAAGAGAATGAAGAAGTGAGGATACAGGTCCAAGGATTGTTGGACAAAGGATTGGTCCAGAAGAGTCTGAGTCCATGTGCAGTACCAACAGTATTAACACCAAAGAAGGATGGTGAGTGGAGGATGTGTACTGACTCCAGAGCAATTAACAAGATTACTATCCAATATAGGTTTCCATTACCAAGGATTGATGACATGATGGATTTCCTAAGTGGGGCAGCATGCTTTTCAAAAATGGATTTGAAAAGTGGGTATCGTCATATAAGGATCAGAGAAGGAGATGAGTGGAAGACAGCCTTTAAGACAAATGATTGGTTGTATGAGTGGTTGGTCATGCCATTTGGATTGTCCAACGCACCAGGCACTTTTATGAGATTGATGAATGAATTCTTGAGAGATTTCATAGGTAAGTTTGTGATAGTTTACCTAGATGAAATTTTGGTTTTCATCCAAACAGAAGAAGAGCATCTGAAGCATCTAAGATATGTTTTAGATAGGCTGCAACAGGAAAAATTGCTAGTAAATGTGAATAAGTGTACATTTATGAAGCCAAAGATAGTATATTTAGGTTTTGTTATCTCAAGAGATGGGTTGAAGAATGATCCAGAAAAGATGCAAGCAATGATTGATTTGGACTTCACCTAGGAACATATTTGAGGTAAGAAGTTTTCATGAATTGGCAATTTTTTATAGGAAATTTATAAAGAATTTCAATGGTATTTGTGCATCTATTGTCAAGACAATTAAGAAGGATAAACAACCATTTCAATGGACAACAGAGGCTGAAAGGAGTTTTCAGCTCTTGAAGAAGAAGATCACTCAACAACCAGTATTGAAGTTATCAGACTTCAAACAACATTTCCAAGTAAAGTGTGACGCTAGTGGAGTAGCAATCGGAGTTGTGCCCAGTCAGGAGGACAGGCCTATAGTGTATTTCAGTGAGAATATGAATGATGCAAAGCAGAAGTATTCATCTTATGGAAAGGAGTTTTATGCTATTGTTCAAGCAATGAAGCATTGGAGACATTATTTGATGCCTAGAGAATTTTTGTTATATTTTGATAACCATGCATTGCAGTACATTATGCAGCAACCTAAGTTGAACCTAAAACATGTCAAATGGGTTGAGTTCTTATAGAGATTTACCTTTGTGTTGAAGCACATAAGTGGACAGTCAAACAAAGTAGTTGATGCCTTAAGTAGGAGATTGTTGATTGTGCAAGAGAATCAAATCCAAGTCTTGGGATTTGAGCATTTAAGGGATTTGTATGAGACTGACATTGATTTCCAAGAGGCTTACCAAGATTGTAAGAATCCAGTGGAGGTGTACAGAGAGCAATGGATGGAGTATACGCTACAAGATGGTTTACTCTTTAGAAACAGTAAATTGTGTATACCAAAGTGTTCCATGAGAGAGAAATTGATACAGGAAAAACATAATGGAGGTATGGCAGGTCACTTTGGAAGTAATAAAACCTTTGGGAAGTTAGGTCATTTCTATTTTTGGCCAAGGATGAGGTCTAAAGTTGAGAATTTTGTAAGCAAATGTAGAGTATGCCAGCATGCTAAAGGAAGAAGCCAGAACATAGGGTTGTATACACCATTTCCTATTCCAACTAGGCCTTGGGATTCTGTGAGTATGGACTTCATTATGGGTTTACCAAGAACTCAGAAGGGATATGATTCTATCTTCATAGTTTTTGAGAGATTCACTAAGATGACGCATTTCATTCCATGCTACAAGACTAGTGATGCTACACACATTGCTAACTTGTTTTTCAATGAAGTTGAGAAGCTACATGGTTTGCCTAGAAGCCTTGTATCAGACAAAGATGTGAAGTTCAAAGGTCATTTCCGGAGGACCTTGTGGAAGAATTTGGGTACCATACTGGATTTCAGTTCAGGATATCACCCACAGTCTGATGGACAAACAGAGGTAGTAAATAGGAGTCTGGGGAACCTATTGAGAAGTCTGATTGGAGAGAGTCCGAAGTAGTGTGACAGAGTATTAGCTCAAGCTGATTTTGCCTATAATGATTCACCAAACATAAGTACAGGGATGAGTCCATTTCAAATTATGTATGGAATGCATCCAAGAGGATTCTGTGAACTTCGTGACTTAGGTCAATTGGAAGAAAGGAGTGACTATGGAGAAGGGTTTGCAACGAGGATCATTGAACTACAGGAGCAAGTGAAAGCAAGGTTACAGTAGAGTAACACCAATTACAAGGCTAGAGAAGATTCCAAAAGGAGAGAGAAGAATTATGAAGTAGGAGATTTGGTCTTAGCATACCTAAAGAGAGAAATATTTCCAAAAGGAGAGTATAACAAGTTGAAGATGAAGAAGATTGGACCCTTCATGATACTCAGCAAATGCTTATGAGTTAGAGATGCCTACCGAAGTGGGTATTTCACCAATCTTTAATGTTGCAGATCTATATCCATATGTAGCAGGTGATACTGGACCCTTTGCAGAAGGTGAGAACTGAAGACCTATCATGGGTGAGGCAGACGCCTGTGGCACAGCCATTGGAAGTTAAGGCCATTTTGGACACTAAAGTGGTAAAGAGTACAAGGAAGAAGGACTATCTGGAGTATTTGGTCAAATGCAAGAAGCGACCAACAAAGGATTCTACTTGGATGAGCGTTTTAGAGTTGGAAGCCAAGGGTTTCACTTGAGCTGATCTAATGAACAGAGGTTCATAATTTTTTTCACCCTTGCGAGTCTAATGCAGGAGCATCATGGCATGCCAGAAATGTGATGAGTTGGTCACATGTTGTGGCATATTTTTGGTTGTTTTTATTGAGTCATATTTTGTTAGCACCGATAGGAATGATGGCGGATCATGACTCCCTGCAAGGAGATCAAGCCGCAAGTTGTTTTTGTGATAGGGATGTTTCATCATGCTTTGTAGTTGTTTGTTTTCGGTTGTAGGACCACTCGATGGGGGAGGTAATAGTTTAGCTTAAATAGGTAGGTTAGAGAAGTGTGAGTGGTTTTGCTCTTTAGTGTAAGAATTCCAATTTGCAGAGAAAAGGTCAGACCTGCGTCTGGTTCCACTTGTAAATATTTTGAAAAGACTGAAGAAGGAGAGCCGAGTTGTGTGTTTGTTATATTACTTAATAGAAGGATTAGCTGTGTATTTGCAGTGTTGTTAGCTTATATGCATGCGATGTTTGAATTGTGTATTCGTGCAGAGCCGAATTCGGAGGTTTTCTAAACATATGTGTATTTCCGTGAAATTGTTGATTCATGCATTAAATTGTTGCTTGAATATTTGAAATAGGTCGTAGATGCATGCATAGAAGTGTTAGGATAATGAATCGTGAGGATCGAAGGCTGTATTAATAGATCCTATGATCAATCAGTACAGAACGTGGATTGTCTGCCATTAACGTGTCTTGACAAGAATGAACGGCGAGGATTGAATCCATAAAAGAAGATCTGACGGTCCATGAGAGATCTGCAACAGAAGTTGTGAGGACGATAAAAGATCTGCAAAGATATGTAAGTTCCGCATCAAAGAGTAGATCGACGGTCATGGTGAAGGTTGCACGGATCGGACAGTCGTAAAAAAATTGCGGGAGAAAAAATGCAGGAGACAAGTTGCGAGGTAACAACTTGGAAAGTTGACATCCCACATCCCGCATCCCACAACCTACATGCAGAAATCCTATTGCGAAAACAGAATTGTGGAAAAGTTGTGGTGGGAAGGAAACTACGGGGAGGTAATTTTAGAGCCGAATTTGGACGAAGGTTAAATTTGGTAATCCTACTAAGTGTAGGAGCGACCAGATCGTGTAAGTGTTGATTGGGTTGCTTGTAGTTGATCCGACATGCACCATATTGCATATAACTTCGCTTTGCTTGTTACATTAAAATAAAAAAGTATTTAGGTGATATTTGAAAATATTCATCCTTGTGATCTTCATTAGAAAAGTATCTTGTGTCATTATTGAAAGGTATATTAGTAATAACTTGGTGGTATTTCATATATTGTTGTTGAAAAGTAAGTACTAATCCTGTAACTGATTAAGCATGATACAGGTACATTTATTGAAGATGAACTTCATGTATCCTTATATATTCAATACTAATAGTGTAGAATGTGGTACTAGTATCTTTATTACGAAACTATCCAAGGATCTTGTTGAAAGAAAATATATCCTTGTGATCTTTGTTGAAAGTATGTTGCTAGGGTATCCTTGTATTATATCAAATACCTTTGTTGAAATGCATCTTTGTAGAATATCATAGTGATAGTTCATGCATCTTGTTGGAAAATATCTTAATGACACTTCATGCATCCTTGTAGGAAAATTATTTGAGTGATAAATCATGCAAAAGCATCTTGGTAATGCATATCATGTGATTGACTTATCTGAACACATTTCATGTATATTAGATGCATTTCATATTATTGAAATTGATTAGAATAAGATTCAGTTAGATGCATTTCAAGAATTTTTTTGAAGTATATATATCTAGAGTACCTTGCACATACTGAAGTATTTCATGTAATTAATTAGAAATTTCATTTTTTTTAAAGATGTATTTTAAGAATCTTTTTGAACAGTATATATGTTTATTGCTAACCATGTGTCTGTTGGGAATATGAAAAAGCATCTTGTTAAAGAAGCATCTCTATTTTCAAGTATCTTTATTGAAGAATATGGTTTAGCTGTTGGGACTGAGTTCCTGGATTCCCTCAGATAGCAGTCTAGTATCCATTTCTAGAGAGGTAGTCTGGTGGATTGTCACCCCTTTGCTCCCATCATATCACTCTACTAGTTTAGTTTCTCGCACAGGAAGCCAGGAAATGAGATGGTGACCCCATAGGCAGTGGAGACAGACATGAAAGTAGTTATAGTGGGAAGCATTGTGGTTCTCAGAAGAGTTAGTTATGAGAGTTTCTAAACTGATTGTGATCTTCTTATGGGAGGAACATTGTCTTGTTGAAGCTAGTTGCTTGGATTTGAGATAAGTATTCTCTCATGTGCTATTCATGTTGTTGTATTCTGTATAGGTTCCATGGTGGTTGATTTATGTTATCTTTAAGTTCATGGATCAGCTGTTAAAGAATACTCTTATATCATGTATCGTATATTTTTGTACTTGATGTTAATCATATGGTTGATTGAAATGATTTTTAGGTGAATGTATCTTTGTTGATATTTGAAGACCCTATAATGGGGATTGAAGATTCACCCTTGCGGCTAGTCTTGGTTCTCGCACGGGAATCCAAGAAATGGGATGTTGATATCTTGAGGAACAAGTTAGGTGAAGGGAGTCACATCCCATAAGAAATGGAGACAGACATGAAGGTAGGAATGGGAGGTATTGTGGTTTCTCGGAAGACGAGTTTCAAGAAAGACTACTTGAAAGCTAATAGTAGTGATCCTTTTGAAAGTTGTAAAAGCATGTATATATTATGCATTGAGGACGATGCATGGTTTAAGGGGGAGAGGATTTAATACCTCATGTGTTAAGCCCCAGACATATGTAATTTGTAATTTTTTTATTATTGTGGCACATGGTGTCAGAAAAAGGGTCTTCAAGGACCTAGAGACATTATTATTATTTTGTAAATAAGAAATTAATGAAAACAACTGGCACATCGGAGACCACTAAAAGAGTATGGGAGGCCTAGATCCACAATGTGAGGGGGAATGGGGACATTCCTAGCACTTTAGAACTTGTTTGGTTGATCTTGGTCCATATTTATGCCTTAGTGGATTTATTAATTGATGATCACCCAAACATTGTACAAATGACCCAACTTTTGATTAATTTATCCTATGTTGGTATTATTGATCCTAATTCATTATTTAGTGGGCCTCCTTAGTGTTTGGGTGGGTGCCACTTGTTGATTGATCCCCTTTAGTGGTTTTGTAACTCCTTTGTGGAGGTTACACTTGGTTTTGTAACTCCCATTTGCACAAGTGTTCCCTCACTCGCTATTTTTTAGCCTTAACACCTCAAAATTTGTGTAAATACTTATGTAATGTAAATCCTTGTGTAATCCCCCTTTTCTATTTTGGGAAGATTCCTTTGCTTGTGTGACACCTTACCTCACTAATTTTGATTCCTCTTCATGGATGATGTGTCCACACATGAATGAGAATTGGGTAGAGTGGCTTGGATTCACTCTCCTTGAAATTAGAATTGCTTGGGTTGGATTAGAGTTAACCTATTAAGGCTGTTACCCCCCTTAAATTGACTCAAGTTGGCTTACCATGGTTTGATTTTTACCCATTGAGTTAGAATCACCTTCTTTCGTTTATAAATCCATGTTTGATATCCTTGGTTAAGGGGTTGTTTTTCATGTTTTTTTTTAATGGTTGTTGATTATGGTTGTTCATACCTTTGGTCTTCCTCTGTTTCCACTACTTTCCTTTATCCTAAACTTGAACATAAATCATGATGGTGAATGATGATATCTCGATGGCCTAGGGAGTCTGGATTACCATTGCACTTGGTAGTGGGGTGGAAGAGGAAGTATGTGGTGAGGAATAGAGATTTGTATTCTCAAGATGATACTTGAGTTATTCTTCAGTGCACCTCTATTGTGGATCCATGGCCTCGGCTCGGGGATGGCCTGTCAAAGTGAAATTTGGCTTGGCATTGCCAAAGGCTGGTTGGAATGTGGTCCGGATGATGCCAGTTGCACATTGATAAGATAAGTGATTTATCTCGTGTTTATTTAATTTACTTGGATCTGATATGATTTATTTATGGATGCACATGAAATGTTTGATGAAACGTATGAGTTATTCATGGAATAAATTTCTCATAGAATTCAATCTATTTATGCAAGTAAATTTTATGAAGGAATTGGAAACTAGCTTTTGGGATTTTTTGCACAAATTGTTTGAGGAAATAATTATTTGGTACCTTTTCTACAGAACTGATATTTCTGCCCCCGTTCCTTATATATTGTGTATTTTGATGGTACAGTATCCTCAGAATGGTTTAATACACTTCTCTTTGATGCTTCCACCTTTTATTCGAAAACTAGTTCCGATCGGACTGTTTGGCATAGTTTGGAGAATTATCAAATGAAGTGCTTGTAAAATTGCCTGAGTGTTAATTTTTGCTTATGTCCGATAAATAATATTGAAATGGTGTTAGAATGTGAGGAGAAATCTTCTTGGTAGTGTTGGAGAAATGTCTACCAAAATTCCAGATCAATTTCCAATTTCTAGCTCTTTCAATGGAATTGTTTTGAGTAGATTTGTGACTTTGCATATGAAGTGTTTGAAAAAATGTTAGAATGAGATATACCTCTGTTATGACTGATAAAACATGTTATTTAGAGTTGTAATTGCATTTGAATTATTCTATGAACTGTGAATTTAAATATTCTAGTGATTCCTAGAATACTAGTCAATTCTGATGAGTAGAATTAACTTATTTTGTGGATTGTTTAATGGAATGTATATGGGTGGAAAGCTACAACCATATGACTGTAAGTGATCCATGATATGCTTTCCATGAGATACAATAGTCATATTTCTCTTTATTTGGAATTTGGAAATTTCAATTGAAAACTAGGTACATTGCAGTGAAATTGGCAAATAGATTTTGGATTTGAATCTTTGTTTTTGCTAAAAGATGAATGTACAACCATATGCTTTCTCATTGTTGCTTTACTTGTGTTGTAGAATGTTATTTTCCAGATATGTACCTTCACCTCTATGTGTCTCGAAACTCGGTAAGATTGGTTTGATTGAATTCTTGGCACTGTTTATTAACTAGTTGTATTGATTGAACTTGAAGTATCCTTCATTTATGTACTTGGATCAGATCTACAAAAGTACTTTATTTTTATGTACATGCATGCTTAAATATGTATATAATGGTTGTAGATTCACTTTTTGGTTCATTACCATGGTTGTGTGTCGAATTTGTGCAAGACTAGTTGTTAGTATTGAACAACTAGTTAACTAGTTCTTGTGGAATCATTTTCATAATAACTATGTTTCAGTTTAATTAATCGAAAAATGGTAATTAGACCTGATTTACATGTTATTAGGTCTTAATTAGCCATTGGACTTGATAAACAGTGGTTACGTGATAAACAAATGAAATTATAATAAGTACCATCAATTATGCGCTAATTGTCGTTAAGTATTGTAATTGGAACAATAGTTACTAATTAATCATGATTAAGAGCAAATGTCATTTAGATGTGTAATTTATGTCTGAATTGGATTGGAATGAATAAGTGATTTTTCTAGAAGGTGTTAGTAATTTTTTCCAGACCTTAGATCATACATTTGAATAAATATTGAATTTGTTTTAATTTATTTGTAATTAAAGGGACTTTGTCATGAAACAAATATTGAAAAATGTATTTTAATATTTGTTTAACTAATCCATTGTGCTAAAATTATCTAATTAGCCTTAGAGAGCTAACAATATGTCCCTCAGACCCATTGATATCCCCAGGAGACATTACATACATGAACATAATCCACTTAAAAATATATGTATGTTTATCTTCTCATCTTTAAAAAACCCACCATAGAGAGCTAACGATATGTCCCTCAGACCCATTGATATCCCCAGGAGACATTACATAAATGAACATAATCCACTTAAAAATATATGTATGTTTATCTTCTCATCTTTAAAAAACCCACCATACTTGAGCAATTCCAAAAAATTCCTTTCATACTCTTCCATAGTCATGTTTCCAAGCTTGAGTTCAAAGAACTCCTCCATCTTCTTCTCATAATACTTCTTGAATTTCTTTTGTGTGATCTTCATTTTCATTAATTTGCTTTATTTTGGACTAGTTGATCCCACCCAATGGAAGTCTTTCCCTATAAATTCTAAATGGCAATTGTTGCTTCCATATTAGAGGAGTAGCTATGTAACTGGAGATATTTTCTCATTCCCTATAATCAAGCTTTAACATCCTCTCCCTTCTTATGCTCGCCATCAAATGTGGGTGGCTTAAAGTTCCTCCTGTTACATAGCTACTCCTCTAATATGGAAACAAGAATTGCCAGTTACAGGAGTAGTAGCTATGTAACTTTATGCTAACTGAGTGGGTGGCTTAGAGGAGTAGCTATGTAACTTAATTCTAATTGGAGGTTGCAAAGGACATTATATAATTCAATTGTGTTAAATTCCTCTCTATGGAGATCATTCATTGATAGAGTTTTGGAAGAGGTAGACTAGACAAGTGTGTCTCATAGTGTAGTGATTTTATGATTTTCGTATAGTCACCAATCATTGTGACTCTACTAACTCCTTTGTGTTTAATGACAATGAGGCCTTATAGTACAACAAGCACTTTCACTTCATTGTTTGTGGCAGTACCAAATCTCCATACATATTCCCCCTTACACATACCTCCCTTATTTATCCTAAATTACAAAACCTTAAAACATGATGTCATAATTTAATAATTATGTATTGATTAAGATCTACAATAAAATTAATATCATTCTTCATTTTTCTTTTACCAATAATAAAATAAAATGTTAAATAACATCTATATGTGTTGCTCTCCTTTTTACCATTCTTCATAATTCATTTCTTTCTTCAAGGTTGTAAACAACCCCTTTATATACACCTCCCTTATTCATCCTAAATTACAAAACCTTAAAACACATTATCATAATTTAACAATTTATTTTAATTAAGATTTATAATGTATTCTTCTTCCTCTTTTCTTTATTAAATAACATAATACAATCTTAAATCAAAATTATGCTCTCCTCTCCTTTTAAAGATTCTTCATAATTATATTAAATCTAAATTTATTTCTTTTTATTATCCATAAGAAATTAATGTCATGAAAATTCCACGTTCCTTTATTAGAAATTCAAATTTACATATTAAAAACTATTTAGGTTTAATAAACAATATTAAAAAATTATATTAATATTTATATTTTTTTCTCAATTTTATAATAATAAATATAAAAAATTAATGTTGATACAATATATTTTTTTTAAATTAATATTATCCAAAACAATAATTTAAAAATTGATGTGATATAAAAGTTAGATAACAAAAACATTGTTAAAAATGTTTAACCAAATAAACTACAACTTTTCATTATTTTATTATAGTTTATTTCTTTTCATTATTTTATTATAGTTTATTTTTTAATTAATAATGAGCTCTTTTATTATTACGTACTAGCTTTCTTCTCTTTTATTTTTATTTATTATTTTAATATTCAATTTAAAAATCACAAGTTGTAACTATTTAATAATAAAACAAATATATTTCAAAATGCCATGGTTTCCTACTCACCATCTTTTTTTTTCAGAGGAAATCTCCACGGAAAACCCAGCAATACTTCCCCACATTAGTGGATGGTAGAGGTGGTAAACCGCCGGCCATCCTCATAGATGGCCTAACCCCAAAGGACTCAAGGCTCGAACCCGTGACCTCTCCCCGTACCGAGAGAGTGTGCGCACGTCTTACCAATTGAGCTAACCCTTGGGGCTTCCTACTCACCATCCTTATGGATTCATGCGTTCAAGATAAGCAATTAGGATCCGTGTACATGTGGTGAATCATTTGGCTAAAGCATTTTCCATTGAGTCAAGCGAGGAGACAAATCATATTATTTGTAGAAAACGTTAAAACAGATGCCTTGACAAATACGCCATTTCATGCACCCCCTCTTTTCACGCCATCATCATCTATTTTATTATTGAAGTTGTGGAAAAATCAAAATATTCTACCATGTTTATCAGATCCTCTGTTCTGTTCTACTCTATATAGTACTGGACAATATTTGCCTATGTGCAGGGAATCGACTGATCGTTTGAGTGGAAATGGATAATGAAGTATCGGCAGCTAAAAGTCGTCCGCTGGGAACAACAGAAGCGAATTGGTGCAGAGCTTTGGATGGTGGGACAGGCACCGGAATTTTAGGTATTCTCTTGGCCAAATCCATAGGAGTTGCGCCCATTCAAGCATCTCTTTCACTCATTTTAGCTGCCCAACCACTTCTCAGAGCTCAAATCGTTGATGAACAAGGCCGGCTATGCTTTGATATCAATGATAATGTATTACTGGATATTGAAATCATAAACCAGGAGGCCCTGCAGCCTGTGGAAAACACAGACAGAAGTGCTCAAGAGCCATGGTTACAGATAATAGAAGACGAGATGAATACCACTTTTCCTCAACAGAAGCCATTCAGAGTTATCGAAGCTCGTCTCTATCGTTTTCCCAATACAGACAGTTTAATCATAATGAAACTGCATCCTGCAGCAGCAGACGATGTTTCTACAGTGAGTGTCTTTTCTCAGTTCCTGAAGCATTTACAGGACTTTGTTATGGCTGAGGAGAATGGAGAAGATTTGCAGGAATTGATAAATAGAAGGCTGAGTGTTGAGATGGAGAAACGTTTGGAGATGGTTGAAGAGGTTCCGCCATGTGTGGAAGATGCCATTCCTCCTGGAATGGCCAGTAAACCATTCTGGGCTCGTGGCCTTGACGTTTTGGGATATGGGTTGTCTTCTTTCCGCCATGCTCTTATTCCCTTGGAAAATGTGATTGACAACAACAGAAAGTCTCGTATCATTATAACTGACTTTGGTGAATCTGATACCAGCAAAATTCTTCAAGTAATTCCGGGGCCTACTTCGTTTTTTTTTGCTTTGGGTACTGTTTGCGTGTTTGTTTTTCAAACAAAACTACTGATAAGCTATTTTAGGAATCTTGAATATAGTCTCTGATTCTTGTTATGACTTTTTCTGATATTTGAGCTTCTTTAATGTTTATATGGATTAATTGTTGGAATATCTTGCTTCTTTTAATTATTAAAATGAGCAAAGTAAAACATTTTATACCTAAAAAAATCTGGTAGCATCAAGCAACCTTTGCTAACAGCTGGTAGAAACCTTTAGCCTGAGTGAAAATGCTTATTTTAACTAATAAAATGAGCAAAGTAAGGCATTTTATACCTTGAAAAAAAACTGGCAACAGCCTTTATAAGCTAATAGCCTCTAGAACTTTTAGTGCAGAGCCTTTATAAGCTAATAGCCTCTAGAACTTTTAGTGCAGAAAAGCCTTAAAGATAAGTACATCAAAAAAATAAAGCCTGCACAGTCCATCCATCAACAAAACATAATTTATGCAGCAGCAATCATGCCTCACTGGTGGGTTATCTTTGTTCTTGGAAGGTGGCCATGCATCCACCACAGGTTTTGGGCCTGTGCTGATGGCAATGTCTATCTACCATGAAGACTTTCTGCTCGGAATCTTTAAGTGACCCGAAACCTTGAAAACCTCAAGGTCCCACTTACCCTAACCCAAAACCTCAAAGATCCCACCTGCCATACCTGTTACTTCAAGGTTCCAGGCAGACAGTCAGCATGATAGATAGACATTGCCTGTGAGTATGCGCGCTCTCACCCATCCTTTCCCGAGGCTTTTCAGCCTCTGAAATGACTAGAGAAAACCACCAGAACTTGCCAGCCATGGTGTGTCTCCCCGATCTAGAACAGCTCGTAGGGACTAGCGAGAAAGGCCTTAGGGGGCAGTATAATAATCAGCTGGTTCCCGTTTTTTAATTGTTTCAAAGGTGCGTTTCAGAGATAATGTTTAAATACCTTTTTCAATGCAGATGTGTGAGAGTAAATCATCAGATTTAAATGGATTGCTAATTGCTGCATCCTTGAAAGCCGTTGCAAAGTCGAAAAGCACAGGAAACAGAGGAGAGCATTATGCATCAGTTATTCTGCTCAACTGCAGGTCCATGTTGGAGCCAGTGATACCAGATTCCACCGCAGGTATTCTTCCATCCAAGATGGTCTTGAAAACTATTTTGTATGTTTGTTTTTGACAATGACAAGAATTAACCTTTTTTATTTTTTTTGCTTTTTCTGTTTCTAGACTTTGGGATTCTGGGTTTGTTTTCTTTGGTCCTTTCAGTCCATGCTTTCCTCCTTATAAACTGTATACAAATGAAATCGTGGCACTAGACCTGGATTTACAAGTACACTTTTAAGCTATTTCTGTCGTTTATATGGCTTCATGCCCCTTTTTCTGCAAAGAGATTATGTGCAAATTAAGAAACTGAAATCTTCATAGCCTGCACTAACAAATCAAGGTTTCAATTGATAACATAGGTTTTTTACCTCAATTGATTGATTGCCTGCAGGTTTCTACCATTCAGGCATTTTGAAAACATTCCATGCCACTGAAATAGAACCCTTGTGGAAGATTGCAACAAGGATCACCAAACATGTAAATAAAGCAGTGAAGAACAGGAAGCACTTCACAGATATGGGCGATTTAAACATGCTGATGGCTCAGGCCATAGCTCACCCTGCTTTAACTCCTTCAGCATCAATGCGTACAGCGCTCGTAACCAATGTGCGTGAGGTTCCTTGCTATGATGTAGATAAAGAATCAACCTCGTATTTAAACTTGAGGGACTGGGTTACCTGTTCTTCCATAAATGGAGTTGGACCTTGTCTTGCACTGTTTCCTGACTTAAGATATGGTTGCCTTAGGGTTTCCTTTGTATACTGCAGTCCCCTCTTCTCTGCAGAAACCATGCATAAATTGGTGGACGGTATATCGTCCATGCTTAACAATCTGGATGACGAAATGTAAAAGGAGAGGCTTCAAGTCTTTGGATAGAGGATTTAGATTTACATTTAATTATAGGAGCATCTTGTTCTTTCTTGTCTTAAGAGCAAAAGAGCTTTTGATATGTGGCAAATATTATAAGAAGTCCATAATTATTATTCCCTTTGAAAAGCAAAACTCACGAAGGTCTTCATAGCAACAAAGCAAACAGAGACATTTTTTCATAACATCATTCATATTTCAAAATCACAAATCCATTTAAGTATTTAATCAATTGCCATAAAATGATAAATCCCTCTTGTTCTTGGTCACCTATGCTTCAATTATGCTTTCAATCTGCTCGTTATCTGTATTTGTTGCCTGAGCATTCAGACTTTTTACTGGTTCTAACTGTGTGGTTGGATTTGGTCACCATTATATCAAACAAACTAAACAAGGTTAAAAAAGGCCTTCAGGAAAATCAAGAACATAAGCATCTTGTTGCTGGTACTCGGTGTGCATCATCACCAAATCCCCCACATTATAGCATTGTATCTTTGTTTCAACTAAGTTTAATAGTTTTATCCCCATGCCTTGGATTGAAGCAAACCTTTTTCTAATTTCATTTTGAAGATTCTATGCCATCTTTGCTTCAATCTAAGGCATGGGAAAAAAACTCAGTTCAAAGAAAGAACATTACTTTAATGTTACATTAGAGTTGGTCGCCGAGTTTAATACTATGTGGATCTCCTCCTCCTATAAAGTTTATAGTCTCATTTTCGGTCGATTGTTCAGAAACGAAGCTCAAGGAAAGCATTGAGCTTGGATTGTTTCTTGGATTAGCTCGGTATTGTCAGAGGTTTCTTGAAGTTGGTGACCTTATGTTCCATTAGCTCGTAGTGGTGAACTTTCATTTCATTTCTAGCTCGTAGTTCCCTTTGCCTGCCTAATCTCTTGTAGTGCACCAATATCTTTTGCTAATATATATCAATACCTCAAGGGAAACAAAGATACTAGGGTTGATAAGGGTTTCTATGGGATGATGCATATTGGCTTTCTAATGCGTATGAATCTTGGTGGGCTCTTGTTTGCATTCGTCCTTGTGCTCTCGGGGACAATCACTTATGGTGAGACTGTTTTTTTGGTGTGGTAAGCTCTTTTCATGTTGTAGGAAGCATGGAATGAGTTTGTAGTTTCCCTATTAAGTCTGGAAGAAAAAGAAACCCTATTTAATGCTTTACTGTTGCAATATTTAGCGTTGGTTATGGTCTTCAAGCAAGGGTTGTGCCTCAGTTTGGTTTTCCTGGTTGTTTGGTGAATGCTATTGTCTAGACTGCTGCATGGCTAAATCTTGTTGTCTTGGAGAGGAGGCACACTCACTGGTTATTTGCATTTGTTGTTATGTGGCTGCGTTTAACTCAAGTGGAGGTATGTACTTGCCTTGTTCTACAAAAGATGAAATAAATGTGTGTGTTTTCCCATATGAAAGGTTGTGTTGCTAGAATTGATGAATTCCTTCCACCCTTTGATTCAAAATGGATTCCATGCATGGCTATACTTAAAATATTGTTACACGACTTATTGCAAGTAGAAAAGACATTTTGTTTGCTCTTCCAGTGCCTCATAATGTTACTTCAATTTTTTGCTTGCTTGATTATATTGGTTTTAGGTTCAATTTATTTAAGTAGAGGGTAATTACTTCAAATTTGAATTTTCAAGTCTTGATATAGCTAGAAGAAAAGGATAAAGGTTGTGCTCTAAACCTTGAATTTGCAAGGAGGTTGGTTTCTTATGTTTTTCCTCTCGAAATGGTTTGGTGTTTCTTGAATTGGGAAATGCCTTCAACCCATGGTTGTTTTATCTTGCAATATTCTGTTAATATTCTTTGTATGTGGTGGAGACTTGTTTAGTTTGGGTTTCTAGTGAACCTTGGTGTCAATTTGTTAGGGTTCTACCCTAACCCCTCTAATTATAAGTACATAGGTTTCCATGTGTTAGTTAATTAATGTACAATGGTCATCCTCTTTGAATAAGGCCCACTAGGTAATCAATATCGATAATGAATGTGACTAGTCATTAATGTAGAGGCCTATACTATCCCTAATTTTGACTTGGAATGTATTTAGCCAAAATTATGTAAATGATGTAAGTATGCTAGTAAGGATTCCTAGTGTGGGGCTCAAGGCCAAGGCTCGACTAGTGAATGGTTAGGCATGTATGTTGTATATATTGTTATTTGGACCTTGTGGTGGCTTGTCATGCTAACTCGAAATATATGTAAATTATTTGTTGCATAAATAATAAATGGTCCAAAATGGTTGTGTAAAGAACACTAGAGGGGCTATGATTCCACCAAAGGGGAAGAGGAAAGGGTGCCTCTGGGAGACTAAATCTTTTACTATTAAGTGTTAACCTTAGAATTCATCCAAATTATGCCATGTAATTTAAATGAACCAATTACCTTATTTTGACTATTTCCAATCATTGAATGCATGTGTGAGGTTGGTGGGGAAAGTCACCTGATGTAGTTATTGAAGCATGGGGTTGAGAGCACTTTTGTGACAGTTTTGTCAAATGTTAGAAGCTGGCTCTGCAGTTGCTAGAAGTATTTTTTTCTATTGTCAAAAGATATGTCAATTATCTTTTCACCATCATCGCTTATCCCTTGGAGACAACACTCATTCTATCATGTAGATCTACACTATGTAGCGCTCCCCATTAAAGTTCATGACAATTACCAGAATATGTATAACCTAGAAATTCAAATTTAGAGATATGACTACAAATTTCAAGGGAAAATAGATGGTTGTAGGTGAGCACAGAGGTTGGGCAAGCTAGGGATTGTTACCCATTGATTTCTGCTACTTTTGCATGCTTGATAAGCAATGCGTTGAGGCTATAGGTGGTTCTCCAACATCACATATCCAATTAGTCTCCCTCTATGCACACGTTGGAAGCACCTCGCAAGATGGATCGCCCAAGAGAACCATGAATTGATGAAGGGTATGCCTAAGCCTAGAAGGGTGTTGTGTGGGGCAAGTATTGTTGGAGCTAAGGCCGCGATGGCTGAGTGAGATCCATGTAGAGCTCTGTATGAGCATTTGGCTAAGCATAGAGAGCATAATTGGTTGTGAGTTGAGAGAGAATCCTATAGGTGTTTCCTTTGCCCTAGTGGCCTCATAGTTCGGCTTGGGGGTGGCCTCTTAGAAGAAAGAGTATATGTTGCATTGAGTTCCTATGGTTGAATGGAAATCACTCTTACACAACTAATTGCTTGGATCTCCTTTGTTTAAAGATAAGTATTAATCTCTTGTTTTTAATATGCAATGTTTATAATTGATGCCCATGATAATCATGCTTATATATGCATAATATATGTGTGTGGATCAAGTTTAATTCTGCTATGTATTTTTATCATGCATCTGCACACGCATTTTAAATGTTATGAATTCGTAATATGATTACGGGGTGAAATTTAGAAGCCCGTAAATCTTTCATGTCCCTCTCTATTGGTCAGATTCATGGATGGGGATGTGACAAGTCCATTTGTGGTTAGGGTTTGGGGTAGATAAAAAATATTTATAAAGGTTGATGTAATCTTTTATTAAAAATTATCATTATGTTGGAGCTCTACTCATTTGGTGGTTTCCCCCTCAAAAAGGCATGTGGACATTTCTCATCTTTCGAAATATCAATAAACGATTACTTATTAATCCTTGTTTGGTTTCATTTACGCTTTTGTAATTTGAATTTCCTCGGATATTGCTTTTAATTATCAATTTCTATTATATAAGTACACTACAAGTTGTATTAGAGTACTTTCCTATGCTAACACATGCCCAAATTTCAAATTATTTTTTAAGGCCAAAGACATGTGTTGGCATCTATAAACACGGAGATCTATTGTTCAGTAAGTAAAACTATAGCTAGGAAGCATACACATAGTGAATACAAGTGGAGTCACTTGATTGGATGCACTTGTACACCTTTGTTGGTACTAGTCATGAGTAGTACCACACTACACGTAATCTATTCAAGTATTCAACCTTCAACAACTCCTCGAATATATCGAAATCCCCCTAGGAATACACGAGACCATACCTACAAATATATTTCGGTCATTTGTTTCTATAGTACACCCAACCAAAATACTCAAGGAGGTCGCTTGCATGTACCTAGGAATTACGGTAGTACAATTAATGGTATAGTTGATCCTTTTTAGTGTCATGCAAAACTAGCTGAGTATTATTGTTGAAAACCTCAAGATATATTTGAGAGATATAACACCTCACATTCCCTTGCACATGTTGTAAGTTTTAAACTCATTTAAGTGGAGTAATGTGCACAAATTCTTAAGCAAAACATAAGTAAACAATGGCATATACACACAATGCACAAAGATTTACCCCAAAAACTCTTAATCTAAAAAAACTAACAAAACTTAAAGGTGCACCTCATTCTTCTTCGTTGTATGAACTTCATCATTCATAATAAAATATTTAAGTATCACACAGAATTCAAACGCATAATTCATTCACTTAGATTATATTACAACCCTAAGTGGGATTAAATTACAATGGATTGAAAACCATTGACAAAAAAACACATAAAACAATAAAAAACAAACTTGAAAATAATTCTCTCAAGAGCTCCATCCTTGAACCCCGAATGGGGGGCCTCTTGGTGCCACACACACACCCCAAACTCCCTTTCCTTGGGATGAGACTAAGTCTAGTTGAAAAGAGTACAACACATATCCAACACTTATGACCCTATTGAACCTCTACAACATAAGGAGCTAAAATTTCTACAAAACTTAAAATGTCTAGAAGTTGAAAATTTTGCCAATACATATATTTGACAATGAAAAAAGAATAGAGAGGTTCTGTTGGATCTGAGATCCACAGAGAAAATAATACGCAGGATTAAATAAGAGACATTTAATATGAACACAGAAGTTTACTATGGTAAAACCCCCAACAGGGAAACATCCACAGAGCAATGGTATCGATCTTCTTATTATTCAATAAATGAAGATTACAACAGCTTACAACTCTCCAACTCCTTCTTTACGAGAATACAAGAAATATATTCATTTCTTTCACGGTTACTCTTAACTGTACAAACTAAATTATTTCAGTAATTCCATTATGCATCCACCGAGAGAACGGTTTTCACATGTTTCCAACAATCTCCACCTTGACAACAATTTACCTGATACCTTGCTCATTGCTCTATTCATCACCTTTCCTGCAAGCCTATAGAAGCTAGGCACCACCGTAGCTTCTCTAAAGTAACCGGCTTCGTGAACATGTCTGCACTATTCTTTTTAGTGTGAACTTTTTCAAGAACCACTCCACCTTCAACAACAACATGTCTAACAAAATGGTATTTTGCATGAATATGCTTTGTCTTACTGTGATAAGCTGGATTTTTAGCCAAATGAATAGCACTTTGACCATCACAAAAAACTTTTATAGTGTTTTGAACTTTTCCTAACTCACCCAGCAAACCTTTTAACCAGGATGCCTCTTTGCAAGCATGTGAAGTAGCTATATATTCTACTTCTATAGTGGATAAAGCAACAATATTCTGAAGCTTTGACATCCAACTAATAGCTCCACCTGCAAGAGTAAAGACATAACCTGAAGTGGACCTCCTCTTGTCCAAATCACCTGCAAAATCAAAATCAACATAACCACAGACTTCGTCACTACAACCATCAAAAGTAATACAATAGTCGTTCGTGCCTCTAAGATACCGAAGCACCCATTTACCTGATACCTTGCTCTATTCATCACCGTTCCTGCAAGCCTATAGAAGCTAGGCACCACCGTAGCTTCTCTAAAGTAACCAGCTTCGTGAACATGTCTGCATTATTCTTTTTAGTGTGAACTTTTTCAAGAACCACTCCACCTTCATCAGCAACATGTCTAACAAAATGGTATTTTGCGTGAATATGCTTTGTCTTACTGAGATAAGCTATTTTTTTAGCCAAATGAATAGCACTTTGACTATCACAAAAAACTTTTATAGTGTTTTGAACTTTTCCTAACTCACCCAGCGAACCTTTTAACCAAGATGCCTCTTTGCAAGCATGTGAAGCAGCTATATATTCTACTTCTATAGTGGATAAAGCAACAATATTCTGAAGCTTTGACATCCAACTAATAGCTCCACCTGCAAGAGTAAAGACATAACCTGAAGTGGACCTCCTCTTGTCCAAATCACCTGCAAAATCAAAATCAACATAACCACAGACTTCGTCACTACAACCATAAAAAGCGATACAATAGTCGCTCGTGCCTCTAAGATACCGAAGCACCCATTTACCTGATACCTTGCTCTATTCATCACCGTTCCTGCAAGCCTATAGAAGCTAGGCACCACCGTAGCTTCTCTAAAGTAACCGGCTTCGTGAACATGTCTGCACTATTCTTTTTAATGTGAACTTTTTCAAGAACCACTCCACCTTCATCAACAACATGTCTAACAAAATGGTATTTTGCATGAATATGCTTTGTCTTACTGTGATAAGCTGGATTTTTAGCCAAATGAATAGCACTTTGACTAACACAAAAAACTCTTACAGTGTTCTGAACTTTTCCTAACTCACCCAACAAACCTTTTAACTAGGATACCTCTTTGCAAGCATGTGAAGCAGCTATATATTCTACTTCTATAGTGGATAAAGCAACAATATTCTGAAGCTTTGACATCCAAATAATAGCTCCACCTGCAAGAGTAAAGACATAACCTGAAGTGGACCTCCTCTTGTCCAAATTATCTGCAAAATCAAAATCAACATAACCACAGACTTCGTCACTACAACCATCAAAAGCGATACAATAGTCGCTCATGCCTCTAAGATACCAAAGCACCCATTTCACTGCTGCCCAATGCTCTTTTCCTAGATTTGTCATGTATCCACTGACAACACCCACTGCATGTGAAATATCTAGTCTTGTACTTATCAGCGCATACATTAGACTTCCTACTGCATTAGCAAATGGAATATGAGACATATACTGCTTTTCTTCATCATTTTAGGACTCAAACCTGAAGAAAGCTTGAAATGAGAAGCTAAAGGGATATTAACAGGTTTCACCTTATTCATACTGAATCTCTGAAGTATTTTCTCCACATACGTTATTTGTGATAACCACAGCTTGTCATTTTTCCTATCTCTGTGTATCTGCATGCCCAAGCTCTGATTTGTTGCTCCTAGATCCTTCATATCAAATGTCCTAGCCAACTGAGCCTTTAACCTGCGGATTTCAAACATGCTCTTGCTTGCGACAAGCATATCATCAACATATAACACCAAAATAATGAACATGTCATTTTCCAACTTTTTAAAGTACACACAATGATCATACTCACTCTTGGTTAAATTCTGGCTCACCGTGAAAGAATCAAATTTCTTGTACCATTGCTTGGGAGACTGCCTCAGGCCATTTAATGATTTTTTGAGCTTGCAAACAAACCTCTTGTTGCGATTCTAAACGAACCCTTCTGGTTGTTCCATGAAAATTTCCTCATCTAAATCTCCATGTAAGAAAGTTGTTTTGACATCTAGCTGCTCTAACTCCAAATCATACGAGGCAACTAGTGCTAACAAAATTCTGATAGAAACAAGTTTTACAACTGGTGAAAAAATCTCATGAAAGTCAATACCTGCTTTCTAATAAAACCCTTTTGCAACCAATCTCGCTTTATACTTCGTTACAGTGTCATCAGCTCCTTTCTTCAGTTTGTACACACATTTGCAGCCAACCACTTTCCTACTCTCTAGAAGTTCCACAAGATCCCATGTCTTGTTCTTTGCCAAAGAATCCATTTCTTCTTTCAATACAAGTTTCCATTTGTCACTGTCAGACACTTTCAATGCTTCCTGATAACTGTCAAGTTCTCCTTCATTAGAAATGAAAGCAACAGATGTGACAAAATCACCATACCTCTTTGGAAAATTTATGTCCTGTGTAAATCTTTGTAAAGATTGTTGTGTTATTTCCTCTATTTTTGTTTGCTCATCCTCTTCCTGAGGAGTGTCCTCGTGAATATCCTCTTCCTGGACATCCTCACGATTCCCCTTCATACATGACTGAGTATCAAACTGAATTTGCTAAAACTGTGGTACGTTAGCATGTTTCAAATCATTACTCACATCTAAATTTGATAGAGAAAGTTCATTAAATGTCACATATTTGTTTATGATGATATTGTGGACAATAGGATTCCACAATCTATATCCTTTAACACCATCACCATATCCAACAAAGATCAATTTGCTTGATTTAGGATCTAGTTTGGAACGTTGATTTTTGGGAATAAGAGCATATGCTTCACAACCAAATACTCTAAGATTAGAATAATCACATTGTTGACATGTTCATACCTATTCCAGAATTTTGCAGTCAATGGTTGTTGATGGTGATCGATTGACCAGGTAACAAGCTGTAAGCAATGCCTCTCCCCACAATTCTTGCTGCAACTTTGCATTACTAAGCATACTCCTTGCTCTTTCAAGAAGAGTCATGTTCATGCGTTCAGCAATGCCATTCTGCTACGAAGTGTAAAGAGTGGTCTTATGCCTCTCGATCCCATCCTTCTTGCAATAATTATCAAATTCCTTAGAAGTAAACTCGGTTCCATTATCTGTTCTAAGACATTTGATGAACCTGCTAGTGCTCTTTTCAACCAAAGCTCTAAACTGCTTAAATATATCAAATAGATCTAGACTTTCCTCAAGTAATCATCTATAAAACTGACGAAATATGATGATCCCCCATAAGAAATTTTAGGAGATGGTCCCCATAGATCAGAATGAATATATTCTAGGATACCTTTACTAGTGTGTTTTCCATATTTAATTTTTTGTCTAGCTTGTTTACCATAAATACAATGCTCACAAAACTTCAAATCTACAGATTTTAAACTAGGAAGCAACTTCCGATCACCAAGTACCTTCATTCCTCTTTCACTGATATGACCTAACCATTGATGCCATAGACGAGTAAATTCTGTTGCACCAACTGATGCTACTGTTGCGTGATCAATTTATGTTCTCCATTGAAGTTTATACAGGTTCCCAACTCTGTTTTCCTTCATAACAATGAAGCTACCTTTCGATATCTTCATAACTCCACCTTGAACCGCAAATTTGTAACCAACATCATCAAGAACTCCCATTGATATCAAGTTCTTCCTTAGTTCAGGTACATGTCTCACATCTGTTAGAGTCCTAACAATCTCATCATACATTTTAATTCGGATACTCCCTATCCAAACAGTTTTACATGTAACATTATTTCCCATATAAACTATCCCGTCATCTACAGATTGGTATGTGTGATACCAACTTCTATGAAGACACATGTGATGAGATGCTCCAAAATCAATTAACCAGCCATAATGATATTCTGAGACAGTAGAAGTAGTTAATACCTTATCAATCATACCTGAATCATTTTCTTCTATGTTTGCCTCCTTTGTAGAGTTCTCCTCCCTAGAAACTTGCTTGCATTTCCAGCTATCTTTCTTAAGATGTCCTGCTTTATTGCAAAACCAACACTTCAATTTACTTTTTTTCCCTTCGAATTTGATCTTGATGTACCCCTTGAATGTTGTCCATTGGTTCTTCCCTTGGCCACCATTACTTCTGATGTTGAGTTTTCAAGACTAGATTTATTTTGAGTTTCCTCAGAAATTAAG
The DNA here is from genome assembly GCA_001517045.1 of Pseudotsuga menziesii. NCBI lineage: Eukaryota > Viridiplantae > Streptophyta > Pinopsida > Pinales > Pinaceae > Pseudotsuga > Pseudotsuga menziesii. Next base: position 425,770 of record LPNX010473219.1, read on the forward strand.
GTCCCACAACATCGTCAAAGGTAATAGACTCAATAGAACTAAAACTGAGAGAGGTTACAAAACGTGCCCATGACTCAAGCAGAGAGCACAACATTAAAATCGTCTTATCTTCAGATTCAATAATATCTTCCATACTAGACAACTAACAAACAAGAGTATTGAACTCATTCAAGTGATCAGAAATATTTGTACCTTCTTTCATACGCAAGGTAAATAACTGTCACTCCAGGAGGATTTTATTTGTCAAGGAATTAGTCATATACAGACTTTCCAGTTTTGTCCAGAGACCTACTATTGTAGTTTCAAACACAATGTTAAATAAAACATCATCGGCCAAGCATAAACGAATAGCACTCAGAGCTTTTTCATCTATCTCGTTCCAGTCTTCATTTGACATATCATAGGGTCTCTTGGTTTTCCCTACCAATGCCTTCACCACTCCTTGTTGTATCAACATATCCCTCATCTTGACCTTCCACAACTCGAAATTGTTGCTCCCATTGAATTTTTCAATTTCAAATTTAAAACTTTGAGTTTTCGCCATTTTCTCAAGAAAATTTTAATGAACCAATTTCAGCCTTCCAATATATTCTAGAAAAAAAATTCTCAGAAATTTATTCTTTTAATATTTTAATATCAGAAAAAATACCTTTCAATCTCCAGCCTCCGCACAACCATGGCTTCCTCCCTCCGGTCGTCTCCATCTTAGATCTGTTGTTGTTCACAAGCTTTCACGATCCAGACTCCTTTACGTAGCTGGTTGCTTGTCTTCACGTGGGCTAGCTACTTCTCTCGGTCAGTCTCCTTTACCTCTGAGCAACCGCACAGCCTTCACGGCTGGGTCTTCCTCTACCTCTATGCACGGCACAGCCTTCACGGCTAGTCTCTACCTCTGCGCACGGCACAACCTTCACTTCCACCTGCTCTGATACCACTTGTTGTATCTGAGATCCACAAAGAAAATAATACGCAGGATTAAATAAGAGACATTTAATATGAACATAGAAGTTTACTGTGGTAAAACCCCCGAGAGGGAAACATCCATGGAGCAATGGTATCGATCTTCTTATTATTCAATAAATGAAGATCACAACAGCTTACAACTCTCTGACTCCTTCTCTATGAGAATACAATAAATATATACATTTCTTTCATGGTTACTCTTAACTGTACAAACTAAAATGTTTCGGTAAGTCTGTTATGCTTCCACCGAGAGAATGGTTGTCACCCATTTCCAACGGGTTCCAATATGACATAAACCATTGTGAGTGACCTATCTTAAAAGAGATATCATGTGACACTAATCGCATTGGTCTATCACATCAGTAACCCTTCCAGCTTACCCATGCAGTCCCATGATTGCCTCTACAAACATGATCATGGATATAAGGATCATTCAATTGGAATTCAAGGTCTCGTACAATTCCCAAACAGTATAGTCCATCCTTCATTTAAACGTGCAACTTCAAAACAACATGTCCACATTTCAAACTTAGCAACATTAACAATTAAATGAATGCTTGGAATGATAGGTTGGGGTAGATGGAAAGTGTTGAATTTTCATCAAATAACAATTGTAGCCCTTGGACACCCTTTCGTGACAGTCAACCTAATATGATGCATAGGTTGCCTATGGAATATATGAATAATTTTGATGGATCTGATCCATTTGGATGGGTTGGTTAGATGGAACAATAATTTTCTCTCTAGTGGATTGATGGTGATCAATTGAAACTCTTTGTGGGTGTTATGTCTAGATAGGCAACATTGGTAGTGTTGGCAATGGCATAAGAAGGAATATAAGAGGTATAATTCTTGGAACTAGTTTATGAAGGTCCTCTACACATTATTTGAAATTGATACTAATTTTACGAATATGCTTACCAAGTTGTGCTGCACCAATGTAGTGGAAGAATATATTGCTTCTTTTGAGCATGTCGTGACTTGAATACAACATTTGAAATTATGTGTTTTTCAAGGATTTTTTATTAGTGGTCACAAAGAGAGATGAAAGCGCGAACTAAGATGTATCACCCAACTACCTAGTTGGATATTGATAGGCCCATGATATATCTATTAATTGCACTCATAAACCCCCTTTCTATTGTTATAGAGCAATTATTTAGTATAAGATAACCCCTCTATGTAGGCTAGGTTATGATTGTAGTCGATTTTAAAGTAATGATGGCTATGTGGTAATATTTCCTTGCTTAGTGTGCTTTAAAGAGATCTAACAAGGGTTTCAATATCACATGTGATTAAATGAAGGTTGGTTGCAATTGTCAAGTCAACAGATCACATCTTTTTTTGAGCTAAGAATAAGAAAACTTGGCAAAGTAAGTTCCAGTTGTCCACATGAAGGAATGGAGAAGATAGAGATCAATTTAAGAGACTACAAGTCTTTCCTGATTTTCAAAGAATGGAGACGCTAAAGAGATTGATCTCGAGATTTCCAACGTAAATATTTTTTTGATGATGTTTTTAAATTTTGTAATAAATAGAGACTCTTGCCTCATGCGAGAGGTTAGACATAGTTACATACATTTCACAACATACTTTTTAATACATTACAACATTCAAAGTTTGTATTTTGGATTATGAATTCTTCAAGAAGATAATGGAAGAATCGTGGTTTACAACATTTGTGAGTTTATAGTTTAGATCGACTCCTTTAATGTGCTTTGAGGTGGGCCCCCTCATCATATTGAGCAATAGTTTTGTGTTCCTTTTCATTTTAGTTTTAAAGCATTTTTCTGTTTTGATTAAGTATATAGTTGCAATTCATTTAAATATTATTGTTGCTTTGATTTACACCTTGGAATAGGTTTATGGAAATACCATGTTTTCTTCTGTAGATTTGCATAACGGTGTCTGTAGTTTGAATATATGATGTATGTAATCTTGTAGGTTGATTTCGTAAAGCACGGTTTAGTCATATTTACATTTCATGAAACAACGCATTTCAATTTTGTTTAGATTAATTCCTTTGTGATTTCTTAGTTTAAACATTATTGCTTTCATAGAGTTATCTCAATTACCTTAGATCATATTTCCAAAACATTTCTTAGAATAGACTTTCATGTTCTATTAGATTAATCATTTCTTGCTTTTGTAGTTTAATTTTGGTCTTGTGAATCAAATCATTTATTTCATTAAGTAGATGCATTCTTTAAACATGTCTCCATGCTTTCATAGATCATATTTGTATGCTTTTATGGAACAATTCACATAATAGATTTTCCTTGCTTAGAAGTCATTTTTTATTTCATAGAGTAGATCTTTAGATAGAATTCTCTCAGCAGTTGCACATATAGTGCCTAGTGCCTCTTAAATTTGTACGATCCCTGGTTGATAATTAAAGTAGGATTCCTGAACTATGAGCCCGTAAAAGGGTTAGCATATCAGTAGCTCACCAAATATCTCTCAGCAAACTTGTCGCACACAAATTGTGGCAACTATCCAATCCAAATGCCCTAATTTTTTTCAACAATCAAATCCTAACTTTGTGCAACCTCCACATCCCTTTTGACGTATTCAAGTCCACAAGTTGAATATGTGTGTTGAAATGGCGGAATGTAAAATTCAATGTATTTTCTATAATTGTGACGAAAAATATTTATGAGGGAATAAATGTAAGGTACAAAAATGATTTTCCATTGATATGGTCGGCCTATTTGGTAATTTCAAAGGAATTTCAAATGACGACACAATCAAGATGGATCACTTAGAGATTACACCTTGTACTAATGAATACCCCACTCAAGAGGATCCTTGTGAGGAACCCCAAATCTCAATTCATGCTTTCATGAGCATTACATCTCCAAAGAGATTGAAGTTGGTAGGATATAACAAGCACAAGAAGGTGATTGTCTTAATAGACAACAACAATACCCAAAGTTTATTTTCATCGTCGAGTAACAAAAGAAATATATCACTGCGTCCATGTCAATTACAATTTTAAAATCATGATAGCCAATGGGGGCACTTTGAAATGTGATGGTGGGTTTGACAATGTAAAATTCATCCAGGAGGATCTTTGAGATCGATAAAAAATAAATTCTTCACAATGCGAACAAAATCTTGCAGCTACGTAGATCTCGTTGAGAGCTTTTCAGCAATGTTCGTTTCATGCAAAACGGACTCCGAACGTGAAAGTATTTAGTTCTAAACTTTTGGTAAAAACATGTAAAATGACAAGAAAATGGCCCACGTGGCACACCCACAAGGTGCCACATGGCATGCATAGTGGGAATATATAGTTAGAAAGAAGGTGACGTGGCAGCTCCGTAGGAGGCCACATGGTAAGATGAGTACAGGTGGCATGCGTCCATGTCAATTACAATTTTAAAATCATGATAGCCAATGGGGGCACTTTGAAATGTGATGGTGGGTTTGACAATGTAAAATTGATCCAGGAGGATCTTTGAGATCGATAAAAAATAAATTCTTCACAATGCGAACAGAATCTTGCAGCTACGTAGATCTCGTCGAGAGCTTTTCAGCAATGTTCATTTCATGCAAAACAGACTCCAGACGTGAAAGTGTTTAGTTCTAAACTTTTGGTAAAAACATGTAAAATGACAAGAAAACGGGCACGTGGCACACCCACAAGGTGCCACATGGCATGCACAGTGGGCATATATAGTTAGAAAGAAGGTGACGTGGCAGCTCCGTAGGAGGCCACATGGTAAGATGAGTACAGGTGGCATGCACAATTCGCAGGTGTGATCCCACGTGGTGGTGAGTTGGCAGTATATTTGGTAGCCATGTGGACCAACTAGAGGCTGCCACGTGGCAGTCCAGTTGGCCACCTTATAGCTAGGTTTACCAATAATTTGGTGGATTCAGGGAGGATCAAATCCCCGACCTCCTTAGCCGCCAACGATCCCACTCCACCTTCCTTACCATTACTTCTGCTCTGTGTTCCTTAACCCGTATGAATAGAACTTCTATTTAACTTTGCAAGGGTTCTATGTTTGAAAATAGGGTCAGTCGAGGGCTTAGACCTTGGCACCCAAATATTTGTAATGTTTAAACTAAACCATATATTCGGGCAGAACCAAAGCCAATCTATATGTCAACTGAAACTTAATACATATGTCGCGGACTATGTTCTTTATAACATGCAACCAAAACCATGATACGGGAAGAGGTCCGTGGGTTTGAACCTGTGATCCCCTGCCCACATGCCAACGGTTTTCACCGATGCACCAAGTCTCTTTAACCAAATTTAAATCATATCCACACTATTATATGGTTTTTTTAACCATATTCTATTTTAATTTTGGATTTGTTCCATTTTTAAACAAAATAATATTATTTTATGGATATCATACCATATCTTCTCCATTTTTAATGGATTTTCATCCCATTAACTTTAGGATTAGATATTTGTAAAGCCCATTCAAATTGGGAAGAGATATGGATTTTTGGGCTATTTAAGCCATGTAATTTGCCTTGGGAAGGAATTGGAGTGGTATGGGAGGATTATTGGAAAATGCATGAAAGGTTTAAAGCTTTTGAGGAAAGAATGGTAAGAAGCCATTATGCCTTCGTAAAGGATTTCTAATATTTGCTTTGAAAGAGGCTTTTTGGCCACTCTTGAGAGATAGTGGAGAGTGAGAGGACTTCATTGTTGAAGCCTAAGTCTATTTGTAGCATTTTGTACATGTTCAAGTATTTTTTTTAAGACTAATAAGATCAGTCCTCATTGGAGTTGGACCCATTGACGTATCCCGAGAGGGGTGAACTCCGTTATCATCTTCTGTCTACAATTTTCATGGTTTGCATCTCTTTTATGTATTTATGTGTTTCATTTGTGCTCTCTAATTTTTTCCATTTAAATCCTTTTTAATGAGTTTAAGCATACAAATTTTCACATGCAAAAAATGGTTATAAAGATCTTGTCATTTTCGGATCAGAAACTCCAAATGGGTGATTGTCTCTTGAAATGCAACATTTTTTCCATAGAAATGGAAGGGTGTGCACTAGTTTTAGGCATGGAATGGTTGTGAACATTGGGCCCCAATAGAATGGATTCAAAGTATTTATACTTGATATTCAAAAAGAAGGGCCATCGATACACTCTTAACATCTCCAAGCAAGTCCCCCCTTAAACATCAACTCTCACCATGTGGAAAATCTCCTAAAGGAGAGTCACTTTGGAATTATTGCACAACTAAATACCATCCAAGTTATGAATGACTCCCCATATGTGGTGCATCTTGATTTGCAAATGGTTTTGAACAAATGTCACAAAGTCTATGAACCACTCCAATAACTACCTCTCGCATGGATAACATAATCTTGAGATCTTGTTGATTTCAAGAAGTTAGCCGCCAAATAATGTGAGGATATTTAGATACTTAGGAGTTACATAAGATCAACTTCGTCTAATGTTTCTTTAGATAAAGTGTGTTTCTTTAGTATGCATTTGTACTTACCTAATCCAATGTTTAAAATATATTTTGGCCATAAAGTGATCCGATGATTTATCATCTCCTTGATATTAATGACTATATTGATATATTGCTTAGCACTTCATCAGTCCATGATCTCTATTTAAATGTCATGGAGAGTCATTTAGTAACGATTGATTGTGAGAAACTCATATGTAAAATATTTTTCATTTCGCAATAATATATTGTATTAAGTGGTTGCGTTGGCTAAGGCCGTGGATTGTTTCCCTCTTTGAGGGTTTTAACCATATAATACACTAGTGTGAAATTATTTGATATACTTGCGTGAACTATTTCTTAAAGTTTTCGACCTATGTGGAATTACCTTGTTTTGTTGAATTTGGTATCTGATAATTTAGGAAGACCCACTCTCGTCATTGATGGAGATCCTAAACCTATGTCTCTACATGCATAAAAGGATTTGTGGATTTTCTTATTTTTTTGCATTTATGGGATGAGAGAGTTGTTACATTGTGTCTAGAGTATTGCTTTCAATTGAAAACATTTTACTTCTCCTGAAAAGGTTTCCATTTTTCAAAAATATGACACTTTTATCATATCCATATGTACATTGTTTTCATTGCATTTTTTTAAATATTTCTCATATTGTTTAATTTTTCAACTCATCTTTCTGTTTATATTCCTAGTTTGCTCCCTTTTTGTTTTATGAATGCCCTGTTTTTGTGTTCCTTGTGCGATCTTAGGAAAGTGGAAAGTATTCGCTTTGATAGGTATGCTCTTTCTCCTATGCTTTATGCAATCTCAACAAATAAAAAACAAAAATAAAATTTGCATTTACTGGGTAGGCTAACCAAGCTAGCAAAATCTTAGAAAGTTGTTATTTCAAAATTTCACTTATTTTTAGTACGGTTGTTTTGAAATGTTTTTATGGAAAAATAAAGGTTTTGGGATATGCACACACTTTGAGACATATAATTATAAAAATCAAAACAAAACAAACAAACAAACAAAAATGCTCCTCCTTTATAGCATTTATTATATGTCTTTCATTAGCTCACTTGGTTAAGTTACTTTAATAAATAAGAGATCTCGAATTCATGTATTTCTTTTATTCGTCCATGTCATGAAAGAAGTATGCTTTTCATGCTCATGTCAAATTACATTGGCTTCGTATTACATTGATTTTTGACACATAATTTTTTTATAAAGTTTTAGATAGTCTTACAAAAATCAAATATTAAATATATTATTTTAAAAATGATAAATAATTTTAATAATTTTTAAATTATAGCAATTTAAATTTCTTATTGGTCTAACAAGCCACTGATGGCACATAATGTAACACCCCTAGCCTAAACCCCTAATATGATTCGGTCCAAATGTAAATTCCAGCTATGAATGTCTAAAAGGTTGATCACTTTGTATTTTGTTAATTTAAAATACAAAACTGACTGCGATGAGGTGAAGCATTGAAGAGAACGGGGGCCTAGGTATTCACTGGAGGTTGAAAGGGGGATTAAAAGTGTCTTGGTTGGGGAAACTATGATATGACCTTGTTAATTCCTCAAATCCCTAAGATTACACTTAAATTGCGATTTAAGCCTAATCCATTTTTTATTAACTTAAAACATGTTTAAGTCATAATTGTGATTAAGGTTGATAAATGTCAATGAGAGAAAAGGTTAAGCGTTGCATCACGTTCCCTGGCAATGGCATGCAAGCAAAATTTGGAAGCTCGTTTCATCGTGGGGGTTGAATGGGTTCACGGGAGGATAGAGAAACAAGTTTGGTTGGGGGGGGATGTTAAAGGAGAAGTTCCAAGTGCAGACACAATTGGACATCCCTAGTTCAGATGAATTGGATCTAGAACAAAATGGGACAATATATGCACACCTTCACCTAGATCAATCAAACATTAACGAGAGATGAAGTGGAGAAGACTCACCTTTGACATGGAGTTTTTTTCTCTACCCTTGTGCTATTGCAATCCAACTTCACGTATGAAAGAACCTGTGACAAATCCAATAAAAATAAATGGAAAGTGGATTGAATTAGAAATAATATAACTGATCCACGCAAATGACCATGGATATATTATCTAAATGATAATGAAAATCAGTTTACGGGAAGGAAATGTATAGTTGTATTAAAGATATCAGGAAAAAGATACAACCATGAAGCCTTGGTGTCGTAATCTTGTTTCGATCGGTTCCTCCTATTCCAACATGTCGCCCTTTCCTTAAAAGGAAGCACATCGAGAGTCTAACACTCTAGGAAAATTCCTCCAGCATATACCTACTCTCCATTCCACCTCCCCTCCTTCATGGCCAAGGCCTTCATTTATAGGACAATCTATATAAGGGGAAGGTGATAATATTAGGGAAAGTGGATGAGATATGATCCCAATAGTTGTGGAGGTATATTTAGATCCATATTAATAGGAAGGAAAGGTTATCCAATGATATTTCGCTCTAAAAGCTTCTCGAAAACCCAATTATTTTCCCATATAAAGGGTTGGTTATCCAATGATATTTCGCTCTAAAAGCTTCTCGAAAACCCAATTATTTTCCCATATAAAGGGTTGCAAGACCTATTAGTGGAGAAATGTGTGCCAAAATGAGTAGACATGGTTTGTTGTATAGACAAGGTGCACCAAAAGCGCACATTGGCAGTGAGTCAAAGTGCGTCTAGTGGGATCTAATGCGGTTTGTAGGAGATCAATGTGTGTCGAAGTTGCAAAACAAGTAAACTTGCAGGGAAAGGGATTTAGGGACATGCCACCATGAAAGTGTCTTCGGTGATTGATGCAACATGAGGTTGTAAATATTTGTCATGCTGACGAAAATTATGTGTAACAGATTTCTCCCCAAAGTACAAAGCTAGAGAAAAAGGATAGGTGATAGACTTTGATGTGACTGGAGGAGAGAGGAACCATCAGTCGGAGAACTGACAAAACAATCAAGGAATTTGCAATACAAGTTGTGACAACTATGAACACAATATCTCAATGACTCAAAGCATGGTTGTTGTCCAATACACTGCAAATCCATGTGAGCAATGGAGGTGGATATGGGCACTAAAGATACAAGCGTGGATCCATATCATCAAAATAGGTTGTAAATTGTTCCACGAGACCATACATAGTGGATCTACAAAACAAAAATAACATAGCCACCGACCAATATAGTGTGAATATATGTGACAGAGTACCCACATGTTGTCCATATGGGTAGTGACTCAAATAATATCCATCACAACCTGGGTGGGATATATAACAAAAATATCCCAAGGTCTTGAAAAAAATTCCAAAACTGATATGATCCTAACCATGTAAATAGATGATTTGAAGTCGAACATGGTAGTAACCACTTGATTACTAGTCAGTGATGCAAACTATTAACAAGTGCGAGGGAAATCATCAGTGATGACAATGATTCACAAGGTATCATAGTACATTCCAACAAATGTGAATAAATGAGCTAGAGTCAAGCATCTATGGAATCATTTTATCAAAGGTCAATGATGTAAACCTACTATCAAAAGCGAGAAAACATACCATTGAGGCATACAAGATTCAAGGTACTAAGTGATTTCTAAATATAATACTCGGATTATGTGATAATGTCGACAAGGATACACTCGTCGAAGGAGGGTCGTGATGTGTCCTGCATCATCAACATGAAACTGATATAGGATGATGATTTTGGATGGTATACCAGATGAGTGTGAATTGACACAAGGTGTACAAATGAATGATGATAGGAGACTAGTTCAGGGATAACTGACATGACAGAGGGCTTGACGACTATAAAGTTTGACTCAAATGGAACATCCCCCTTTAACACTTTATGGCACGACAAAAGACTTGGCAACATTAACACACAAAGAAAAAGGTCAAGAAATAATACAACATGATCGAGGAATTCTTTGAATGACCCAAAGGAGTAAAGAGACTCATGGACTTGACACAACTCAAATACAAGTTGATTGCCCAATTGTTTAGATGAGATACAAATAGGTGCCATATTCAAGGGTGATAATAAGCAACCATAAACACAGATCCATATGCATTTCCCTTACCTTATTCCACATCATGATTGATGAGTACCTATATGTTTATTAACGAGCTTCAAGAGGATAACAGATGTTCAGAATAGCTCGTCCTTCAGACGAGTCCAGTCTCACATGTTTTATGAACTTGAGAAAGGAGGGGTTCGATCTCGAAAGGGCCGAGTCAATGTTTGATTTTATGAGTACAAAGAAGGTAAACTCAACGATTTTTCATATTTAGAGAGTCTGAAAAAACTAAATAAGAATCTAGGGTGAACTTTTTTGTAAATTTAGTCCCTAAGGCCTGAAAAAGTATAAAATAATACCTAGGAGAACTCTCTTAATCAGTAGCTGACTAAGGTATTCATTTTTCGTACTTAGTATGTCAGGTCCATAAAAGGGGTAAACTTTCACCAGACAGATGCTCCTTCGATAACCAGCATGAGAATTAAATATTTTATTGATCGTGAAGGATGGAAAGATCACTCGCGTTGTTCCATTGATTTACGAGTATGGGGCAACGAACTGTAAATTCGATGCTATTTTACTAAGGGTTTAACGAGCACAAGAATAGCATAAAAAGTGCTCAGGATCTTTTTAATGTTTCACCAGAGCATGAAAAAGAAAAATTAAGCTCAAACCACTTTTAAAGTTTTTAAACCAGAGCATAAAAAAGTGAAAAGCAAGCTCGACATCTCTTACTATTAGTAACGAGCTTCGAAGAAAGGTTGGAAGAATTATTAAGGCATCTACTTCATTTTTTCATGAGCTTGGAACATAGAATAAACTATGCTCGAGATGTCGTTTCATGGCGCTCAACATGAGTCCTATTGATGAGTGTTTTCCCAACATGATGTCCATAGGTTGGTACTTTCCCTCAATATAACTGTCAAGTGGCTTAACTCCAACATAGTATAAAGAGGTTGGATATATGCCCCCCAAGCTCGTTTCATCTGCCTACTCCTTTTCTTCACCCAATTAAAGCCTCGATTACTACTAGTAAAAGGTTCACCAAATATAGAGGAAGAAAAAGGAAAAGACAAATGAAATGAAGGTTTAAGTATGGAGTCCAATAACATAATTGGAATAATGGGAGTGGAATCCATTCCATTTTTACACAAGCTTGAAATGAATAACAACTATGCGTTTAGACACATGTTTCATTTATTAACGACCTTGACACAAAATGGGATCTAATCTCGTGAATACCTGTTTCATTTTTTACACAAAATTGAAACAAAAAATAACTATGCTTGAGGTAGTCCATTTCATTTTTTAACAAGCTTGAAAGGGAATGAACTATGCTCAAGGATGGTTTTAATTTTTAACGAGCTTGAAAATAAAGGTAAACTATGCTCAAAATCAGTTTCATTTTTACACAAGCTTGAAACTAAAGGTAAAATATGCTTAAGGAATGGTTTCATATTTACATAAGCTTGAAACCAAAGGTAAACTATGCTTAAGACTAGTTCTCACCCAACATGATGTTCAGAGGTTAGTAGCATGCCCCCCAGTATAAGAATCTTGTGGGATAAATCCATCATGATTTCTATAGGCTAGAGACATGCCCCCTATCCCTAAGGGGAAGAAACCACTAAAACATGTAGAACATTCAGGGAATTCTAATGACTAGCAATCATACGATGATCAGGTTGAATAAAGGAAAGTTGATAAATGGTCACAATCTTCCCATCATGGGGAAAATACATCACTAGAAAGAGTGAGGACACTACAACTTTCATTACACAAACATAATCATGCCCAAGGAGCATATTGAAATCCAAAGGACCTTGGACAACTATAACATCAATACAAATCATTTTCCCTCCTAAGGTAATAGGTAATTGAGGAAGGATTCCTAAAGGCCTAGTAGGTATTCTATTAAACACTGGTATCTAACCAGTGGTAGGCAAAAGCTAAAGAGAAGCTATAGTTTTCCAAGTAGTTGAGGATAAAATACTAACAGAGGCCCCTTTGTCAACACTAGTACAAAATATGGTCTTACTTGGAACTCCTACAGATTTATGGAAAGGAATGCTTGAAGGAAGATGAGACTCTATTAGACTAGTCCAATAAAAGGATATAACCTCATTACTTGAAGGGAGTTTTGTCAAAATGGACAGAATTTCCCCTTGTCTAGAACCATCCGAACTAACTAAGAAACCTTCAGCGGTTTTTAGTTCACTCTTAACTAGAAGAGTGGGATGAGACAAAGGTTAGGTCAAGGTGATCACTTCAGTCTAAAAATTATCTAATAAAATAGTAGGATCAGGTGGAGAATATATTGACTTAACCGCTTCAACTACTCTCTTGGAAGGAAGAGTAGGTTGGATCTCTTGTTCTTCAATCTTTGAAGGAAGAGTGGGCTCGACGAAGGATGGAACTAGATCGACCACTTTATCAACCAGTGGGGTGGCATAGGACAAATTATGATAACCTTTTAGAATTCGTTGGTGAGGAACAATAATATATTCCAAAATTTTTGAAGTTTCATCCATGCGAGGACAAAGGTAAGTGAGGTGCATATCCTTGCATAACAAGCAAATATTCTTGACTTTACCCTTTCGACTCTTAATTATAGAGTCATTATTCAATAGGATATCATCAACATGATGACCAGAGGTTGACGAAAAGAGGTGTTGGGATGCCTTAGACCAAAATTCTAAAACTTGGTCAAGACCATGAAAATCCTTAAGAAGGAGATCACCCTTACAAATCCTGCAAGGGAATTTAGGCTTACGAGTTTTTTTTGTGCGTAAATCAACATTCTGAGTATGGGGAGAAGTGATTGGTTTCTTGTTGGTCTTTCTTCTTCTTAATCTTTCTTTTCTTCTTCTTCTTATCCACCTAACTACTAGCATCACAACCTTTAACATGCGAATTGGGAGAAAGGGAAGAAGAAACATCTAGCAAAGAAGGTGGAGGATCCACTTGGGGTTGGTGTTCTTGATATGGGGGGTTAACATTTAAGAAATTGGGTGCATCCAAGATCACCATATTGAACAACCATACCAGTAATCCTATAGTCAACCCATGAAGATTCAAAGTGGCAATGAAGGGAGGACCAACATTTCCAAATGAAGGAAAGACAAAAGGTTCCCCTTGAGAAGGGGTCTATTGGTTGGTAGTCCCAGGAGGAGTATCCATAGCGATGTAACAAATATACCTCTCTCTCTAAGACTTTTTAACTATACAAACAACAAGTGCTACTCAATCTAAAGAAACAACAAATTTATGTGGCATGTTGTAATGAATAGCTTCTTATTTGATTTATTCATTGGAAAATGCCTTTATTTATACAATGCATATGGTGGTTGTGATTCCACTTCCAACCAACCTCTTCATATTCCAACATGGCTATTCACATTCTGAAAGTATATTTACAATATTTACACATGGAACCATAATTCGAGGATTAGGTATCCAAAATTCCCCCTCTTAATCTGAAGGGGCCTTTGTGAGTCTAAGCATGGTTCTAAATATTTCAAACTTTTCTCGTCCAAGTTCTTTGGTGAATATGTCAAAAAAAATTTCATTTGTGGAACAATATCGTAGATGAACTCTCTTGGCCTCTACATGATGTCGAATCAAATGGTACTTTGTGTTGATGTGCTTTTCTTGATCATGGGATCTGGGTTCTTGGACAACTTGATTGTAGAAGTGTTGTCAATCAATAAGGGAGTGGAATTTTCTTGCTTATCCTGCAAATATTCAAGTATCTTCTTGAGCCACATAATCTCCTTTATTGCTTTTGTAACTGCCACATATTCTGCTTCTGTTGTCAAATCTACTGGAACTGACTGTTTGTGTGATATCCAAGAAATAGTTGTTAATCCAAGACTCATTGTGTATCCAGAAGTGGGAACGCTCTTCTCTTTATCACCATCTAAGTATGAATCAATGTACCCAATGAGTTTGAAGTCTTCCACCTTAATGTACTTGAGTCCAAATTCTTGAGTCCCCTTCAAGTACCTTAGAACTCTTTTTGTTGCAGACGAATATCCTTTAGAAGGTGTGTGCATGTATCTGGAAAGAATTCCAACAACGTAAGAAATATTTGGTCTGGTAGTGGTAAGGTAGATAAGGATTCCTACAAGCTATTGGTACTTTTTTGCATCCTTAATTTATGTTCCTTCACTTTATGTGAGCTTCAACTTTTGTTCCATCAAAGTTGAGAGAGGGTTGCATTATGTAATGCAAAATATGTTCAACAATTCTCCAACATACTTTTTCTCAGATATGATTATGTGCTTAGAATTTTGAATCACTTCAATTCCTAAGTAATAATGAAGATGTCCTAAATCAATCATTTCAAAACATTTCTTCAAATCTTTATTTATGGATGCTATGTAATATCCATTGTTTCCTGTCATCAAGAGGTCATCTACACATACTACAAGAAATACAATAGATATTCCAACTTTCTTCACAAACAATGTTGCATCATCAGGATTATAATTCTTGAAATTTAGCTTTAGAAGATGCTCTGATAGCTTTTCATGCCATGATCGTGGTGTGTGTTTTAGGCCATACAAGAATTTGAAAATCTTGCATACCTTGTTTTCTTGTCCCTTCACAACAAAACCTTCTTTTTGAGATACATTAGACGAAATTTCAACTCAAAATGGGTCTTTCAACCCTAATTCAAATTCCATGTCATCATGTGTTAGCCAATGAAATTGCTTTAAATTTGAAATACCGTATAGGTCTTNATATCATTAAAAAACTACTTTTTTTGTTCGTATTTTCGACATATATCTCTGTGTTTTTACTCAAATTTCGATCGGGACAGCTCGTTGGATGCGGAATTAAATTCCACATCCAACAAGTACCGACTCGGCATACTTTTGACGGACCCCTCTATCATCACGTTTTTTACCCACTCAACATACTTTTGACGAATCCTGCTATCATCACGTTTTCTCAGGTATTTCTTGTTTTTGGGGTAGTTGGGTTCGTCAAAAGTATGTCGAGTGAGTACTCGTTGGATGCAGAATTAAATTATGCATCCAACGAGCTCTCTCGATCGAAATTTGAGTAAAAACACAGGGAGATATGTTGAAAATACGAACAAACAAAAGTAGTTTTTTTCTTTTCTTTCTCCAAAATTAATAAATATTATTTTATTATTTTCCTTAGGAGGCCCATTTTGAGTTGAAATTTCCTCTAATTGAAATTTTTTTCTTTAAGTCTCCATTCAAGAAAGCAGTTTTTACATCCACTTAGTGGACTTTCCACCCATTTTGTGTTTCCATGGAGAGAAAAGTGCAGATGGTAGTCCATTTTACTGTGGGGGAGAATGTTTCTTCATAGTCAACTCGTTCTTTTTGAGCATATGATTTCACCACAAGCCTTGATTTGTGTTTTCCAAGCAATCCATCTGATTTGTATTTGTTCTTGTATACCCACTTGCAACCAGGTTATTTGGTTCCATTTGGAGGGTCAACCAGCTTCCAGGTTCCATTCTTTATGAGTTCATCATATTCATTTTGCATGCCTCTTTCAATTCATCACATTCAATAGCTTATATAAAGGAAGTTAGTTCAAAGTTAGCAGATAAATTTAATTCATAATCAAATGAGACAACCATGTCATCACCTTAATTATATGCTTCTCCTCCATCATCTCGTCTTGTTGAATTTCTCATTCCAGTATTTCCAACTTCATCTGGATGGACACTTTCAAGTGTCTTTATGGCCCATTTTGGAATCTTCTT
This sequence comes from Pseudotsuga menziesii, assembly GCA_001517045.1. Classification (NCBI taxonomy): domain Eukaryota; kingdom Viridiplantae; phylum Streptophyta; class Pinopsida; order Pinales; family Pinaceae; genus Pseudotsuga; species Pseudotsuga menziesii. The sequence continues at coordinate 441,955 of LPNX010473219.1, forward strand.
TGAAGTATTGAAATTTCTCAGAGGTATCCACTCACCCTAAGAAGTTCATATATCCAACACGGCTACAAAATTCACTAATCCCAGATCTAATACACTTTTATCCAAATTAGAATAAGTAGCACATGAACATCCACCCAACTTATAAACCAACAATCACACAAATAACTTAGACTCAACCAAAAAAAAAAGCATTGATCCAAGCTGTGTGCGAGGGATCATATCGCTCAATCAGACATACATATTCATAGACGACAATTAAGACAGAAGAGAATGGAACAAAAAGAGATAGAGGGTAGAAACTAGAGAGCATGAGAGGAGATAAGAATACATGAATCGTAAAGAAGATCAAAAGAGCAGTATGCAATCTGAGTGTGCAGACCAAAGGTGCTAAACCATTTCTCATGCCAGATGAAGAGCACATTTGTGTTTTTTCTCGGATGGGTTTCCACATTAAATCTTGTGTCTGTGTGTCTTTAATCTTTGTGTTTATGTTGAATGCATGTCTGTCGTGAATGAGTTGATTCTATATTTTGGGCTAACTATGTTGATAATACTAAAATCCTAAAAAAAAATATTGCATTTTATATAATTATTGACTAATTTGTAACTATTACAAAACCAATATCTAATTTATTATTTTATTATTAACCTAAGAATACATAATCCAATATATTTTTATTGGTTTATTAATTATGAATTCATATATA
>LPNX010473219.1:442723-455551 GCA_001517045.1 Pseudotsuga menziesii
GCTAAGACAAAGCAACATCAAACCATTTCATTCATTTTGTGTTTTACCAAGCATTAACAAAGCAACAATATGTTCTATGGAATTACTTTGCATTCCCTATAGGTGCCTTAATATAATATATGCTTTTCGAAAAGGTTTTTGACAAATGACAAAAATATTAAATATTAAATTTGGCAATGGTCCAGAATCAGTTCACAAAAGTCATTTATAGAGATCCTCTAACATATCAATCTGTATCCCTGTAATTCACAAATGTCGTTACCAAACTTAAAGTGAGAATATTTTGTTACACAGATGATAATTGGTATGCATGCCTTGATTTGATCTGTAAATGCTTTCTAGTGCTTCAAACCATGCCTCATTTTGATCCAACATTTGAAATATGCTAGTAGTTGAAGGCAAAATCATCAAATTCGGTAGTGTTACAGATTCATTTCAAAAGAAAGGATGTGAGTAGAGCAATTTAGCCACTTCATAAATGTCGCTATCAACGTTGATGTCAGAATATTTTGTTGCATAGATTTATATATGAAATTAAAGGTTCACTCACCCTACTCCAACACCATCATTAAGATAGAATTATGCAAAAAGGATTCCATTAATGAAACACGGTAATGCCTCTGGGCTCTAATTATAATACCTGTTACGTTAAAAGAACATTGCAGTCCAAAAAGATAAAACTCTACGCAGATTCGATAGTTTGTTGCATGAAAAACAATATTTGTTGAGTACTATTTGCATGAAACCAGCTTACATGAATTGAGAGATCAGAAGATACGCTATTCAGAGTGGTTAGAATTCTATATAAATGATATCTGCATGTAACTATTGCATTTGGAAGGCTTTAACTACTGCATTTGAAATTACAAAATCTCTATGGCCTTACCCGGGTAAAATTGCAGCAAGATAAAAAAGAAAAAGAGAAAAAAAAACTTGTAAAATGTTCACCACTTATCATTGACACTGACCTAAGCATTCATCGGCCACCAAAACTAAGGTATCATCCCTCTAAGAGCACACTAACTTCTAAGGGCACACTAACTTCCTTACCCTTATTTCGAAGACATAACCACAATATAAGGCCGCAGTCTTTAAAAAAAAATTAAAAACAATTTTCAATAAATTCCATTTTTAATTTAATTTTTTTATAACTTTAATTTAGATAATATTTTAGGAACTCTTTATTTATTATTTTCTAAATTATATATGACTAAATTACTTATATTTTCTAAATCATATATAAATCTACAAGTTACTTGTGTTAAAATGTTTTAACATAGACAGTAGATATATATCATAAATAATTCTATAGACATCTCTATGAAGCATTTCAATTAAATGCATTATACCATAAATAATTGCCTAGAAAATATAAAAAATAAGTTTCAAATTTATTGCAATAAAGATAGGAGGGGAATGACATAGTTGACAATACATTTCTGGGATAAGGCAGTCTTTCATATAACGGAACGGATTTTGAACTGAACCAGTCCAACAACGTTTTTGGCAAGTCTTCTTGTTGTTAAGGTTTGTCGTTGACGAGTATGGCGAAAAATGTGCAAAGAAATCTCCACGCCATCGCCTCACGAGAAAAATGTTTAGTAATGATTGATATTTTTTTCAATTGTTTAAAAGAACGAAGATAAGGGCAGGCGCAAACGTGCAATTTCTAAATCGAATTGTCTAAATAGGGGACTTTTTGACCTCTGATTTTGGCTCATTTTTATCAGTTTTTTAAATGAATTTTTAAGGAATTTTCAAAATGTCTTAAAACTACAGTTAGATCTTACAAAGTGTGGGTGTTGGGGATTTTTCTGTCATCTAATTTCATTTTTGAACTTAAAATCGCCCAACAAATAAGAGAAATTACAGATTTTGTAGATTAAAATTCACCAAATTCCGACAAAAAAAACAGCCTGAAAATAAAATAGTCCAAAAGTCCCCTAGTTAGACAGCTCCTTTCTAAATTGATTGTATATTTTAAAGGAATAGACACAAATTGTGATTGAATTTCACCGCTTTATCACACATACATTTCAAAGTTCGGAAGGAAAAAACCGACATTCAAACGACTAATTTCAATTTCACGTCAATAGCACCGATACTCTACGTTGAAATATTATAAGGATCATTGTACATTTACACTTTAACAAGCATGTACATTCAAGCCATCCAACAGACCAATAGCGAAGTCAACAGTTGACTTCACAGTTGGTCTATTGGATGGCTTGAACGTACATGTTTTAGTTTTCACTAAAAATAAAAATCTGTATAAATATGACCAGGTTATGTCAAATTACTCAAACACCATCCAGCAATCAACACGGAACACTCATTTGATTCGTAGAAGAATACTGTAATTCAATGGCAATGGCATTGACGATGTTAGGTGCAATACCATTAATTATGCTTATCCTGTTGCAGGAGCTACTATCAATGTAGCAGAATGGACTGCTGCTACCTTTTATGGTGGAAGCGATGCATCTCAAACCAATGGGTGAGTGATCAGACATTACATTATTAACTCACTGCCATGATCCATCACCATCATACGTTCTCCTATATGTTCTTTCAATTAATTGTTGTCATTATTAAATAGATGGTTGTGATTCAACAGAAGTTGATCATGTTCATTGTTTGTGCTTGCATTGCATGCAGGGGGTGCATGTGGTTATGGGGATTTATATAGCACTAGATATGGCACCAAAATTGCTGCCCTCAGCTCTGCTTTGTTTAACGATGGACAAATTTGTGGAGCATTCTTTCAAATTAAGTGTGATGCCCCCAAAGTTCCACAATGGTGTCTTCCAGGAAACAGATCGATTGTTATCACCGCCACCAATTTATGTCCACCGAATAACACCCTGCCCAATGACAATGGAGGGTGGTGCAATTTACCGCTCAAGCATTTTGACATGTCACAGCCTGCCTTCTTGCAGATTGATCAATACAAGGCTGGCATTGTGCCTGTTCGTTACAGAAGGTATATAATTACTCCAAATGCATACAGTTTTGATTTTGAAATTTCCATGGTGTGTTTATATTCAATTAGATCTGTCATGTCATATATATTGAACTAGGTGCTCTTAATGGAATTGATATTACAGGGTTCTGTGCAAGAAGAAAGGAGGAATACGGTTCACAATAAATGTGTTGAAAATAGTAAGCTTGACGGCCACTAGCAGACATGCAGTCGCTCAGCCATCAACTACCCAGCCACCCATCAACCACCAAGCAGTCCTACAATAAATGAATCTCACCCTCCAGCAGAAATTTGAATAGTAAAACATGTGTTGCAAATCTACTATAAATATATCATCTCATATCTGCATAAGACAGACTTGTAGTTTTCTTCTTGGCTAATAAAATTTTGAGCAGTAGCTCATATTTGCCCATATTGTCTATCCTTTTGCATTTTCAGCTCTTCAGTTTTTAGTTTTCTTCTTGCATCCTCTTCCTACAAATTGGTATCAGAGCAAGGTTGTGGAGAAACTAATTGTGGAAGAGCATAGGCTGGTTGTGGAGGTGCAAACTCTAGTTGTGAAGGAGCATAATTATGGAATGGAAGAATTGATTTTGGTAATGTTGTTTTATGCTGAATGCAATAATAAAATATTTAATTTGGTGTGATGAAATTGCTGCAGCAAGGTTATTGTTTTTGGGTCACTAGTTTAATTTTAATTTTGTTAAAAGGCACTTGGAATATTAAAAAAAATCACAAATTATTGTGAAATTGCAATATTTGATCAGTTTGCATTACGTTGTGCCAAGTTGCATTGACAAAGTGTTGTGGAAGTGATATATTTTGGTGCAATGTAATTATGGCGGGTGTGAGTAGTAGTAATCTCACTCAACCCCAAATTCCACAATTTAATGGGAAAAATTATGAATATTGGAGCATTAAAATGAAGACTTTATTTTGTTCACAAGAATTATGGTACTTGGTTGAGAATGGTTTTACAGAGCCACCCGATCAAGCAGCATATAATGTTTTATCACAAGCACAAAAGGATCTTCCCAAAGAGAATAAGAAGAAGGATGCCAAGGCGTTATTTTTTATACAACAAGCAATGGAAGAATCCATTTTCGCACGGGTTGTAGCAGCTATAAGGTCCAAGCATGCATGGGACACTCTACAAAATTCTTATCAAGGTACTAGCAAAGTCAAGTTGGTAAGATTACAAATGCTTAGAAGAGATTTTGAAAATTTGCAAATGTCAAATTCTGAGACAATAAATGATTTTTTCAATCGTGCTCTGAGTATAGTAAATCAAATAAAGTCTCATGGAGATACTTTGGATGATCAAAAGGTTGTAGAAAAGATTTTGAGGAGTCTTACTATTAGATTTGACCCAATTGTTGTAGCTATTGAAGAATCTAAAGATTTGTCTCAAGTTTCTATTGATAGTCTTATGGAGTCTTTACAAACCCATGAGCAAAGACTCAATAGGTCAAATGGTTCCTCTGTGGAAAATGCATTCAAATCACAAGTTCAAGCTAGCAGCGGCAAAAGAGGAGGAAGAATCACTAATAGATGTGGAAGAGGATTTGGAAGAGGAAGAATGAGCAATCGCAATGAAGGTGGCAGATTAGAGAACCCTCCTGAAGAAGGAGCAAATTCCAATTTCTTTGCAAGCAGAAGAGGCAGAGGTGGTAGACATTTTCTTGACTTTCATAGCCAAGGACAAAGGTATGACAAATCACATATCCAATGCCACTATTGTCAAAAATTTGGTCATTATGCACCTGAATGTAGGAAGAAGAAGTTTGATATGAATAGGTAGAATGTGAATTTCTCAAGAGAAAATCACTCTGAAAATAGTGATTCAATGTTTATTACTTGTAATAGTGCACAAGAAATCTCAAAAGAAGTATGGTTCTTAGCTAGTGGTTGTAGTAACCACATGAGTGGAAACAAGGATATGTTTGCAAACATAGATGAATCTGTGTAGTCAGAAGTAAAATTGGGAGATGATAAAAAAGTAGTTGTCATGGGTAAAGGTAGCATAAAATTTGAAACTAAACAAGGTGAAAAGAAACACATTCCAAATGTGTATTATGTCCCTAATCTCAAACACAATCTAATTAGCATTGGACAACTACTACAAAAGGGATATAAAGTCTATTTTGAAAATGATGCATGTGAGATCTTTGATTCACATAGAACACTAATTGCAAAAGTCCAAATGACACAAAACAAGATGTTCCCTTTAAGGTTGCAAAACTACTTGTCTGTTGCTTTCAAAGTAGTCCTCTCATATTAGTCATGGTTATGGCACTTAAGATTTGGTCATTTAAGCTTCAGTGGTCTAAATTTGTTGCATAGAAAGAACATGGTGAATGGTTTGTCGTTGATTGGACAACCAAACAAACTTTGTGAAGGGTGCATTCTTGGTAAGCAACATACAGAATCATTTCCTGTTGGTAAGTCATATAGAGCAAGAGCTCCACTTGAAATTGTGCATTCAGATTTGTGTTGGTATATGCAGACACCTTCTATTGGGAATAGCTTGTATTTCATAACTTTCATAGATGATTATTCCAGGAAAACTTGGGTATATTTCTTGAAACACAAATCAGAAGCTTTTGAAGTGTTTACGCAGTTTAAAGTCACGGTTGAAAAACAAAGTGGGCACTACATTAAAATTCTAAGAACAGATAGAGGCAGAGAATTTGCATCAAATAATTTCTTGAGTTTTTGCAAAACAAATAGGATCAAAAGGCAATTTACAACTAGCTATACACCACAACAAAATGGTATTGCAAAAAGAAAAAATAGAACAATAATGGAAATGGAAAGAAGCATGATGAAAGCTAAACATCTACCAAATGAATATTGGGCTGAAGTTGTAGCTTGTGCAGTATATATTTTGAATTGTCCCCCCACAAAGAGTGTCAAGGATAAGGTACCATAGGAAGCATGGAGTAATAAAAAGCATAATGTTTCTCATTTAAGAGTCTTTGGGTGTATTGCATATGCACATGTTCCTACTGAAAATAGGAAGAAGTTAGATAATAAAGGAGAAAGATGTATTTTTGTGGGATATAGTGAGCAATCAAAAGCATACAAGTTGTATAATCCTATCACAAAAAGGACTATAATCAATAGAGATGTCAAGTTTCTTGAATATGAAGAATGGATTTGGAATTAAAATCTACATCAACAACAACAATTTGAAATGAAAGATTTTGATGAAGATCAAGCTCCCAACAATGGCTCCAGTTCACATAACACAACGTCAACACCTCAATCAGCTTCAAGATCTCAGTCAACACCAAGATATCACTCAAGCAATAGCTCAACGTCAAATGGAACTCTAGTGAAGACAAGAAGTCTCCAAGAAATATATGAGGTAACTCAAGGTAATGATGATGATGGTTTGATTTCTGATTTTGCATTATTTTCTATAGTTGATCCAATATGTTTTGAAGAAGCAATTAAATATGAAAGTTGGCAAAAAGTTATGGATGAAGAAATTGATGCAATAGAGACAAATCAAACTTGGCAATTAGTGAATCTTCCAGAAAGAAAAGATGCAATAGGTGTAAAATGGATCTATAAAACAAAGTTTGATGCTGATGGAAATGTTGTAAAGCATAAAGCAAGGTTAGTTGCAAAGGGTTTTTCACAACAACTCGGGATTGATTACAATGAGACTTTTGCTCCAGTAGCTAGATTAGATACAGTAAGAACAGTGTTAGCAATAGCAGGGCATAATAAATAGAAAGTTTATCAGATGGATGTCAAATCAGCTTTTTTGAATGGGATATTACAAGAAGAAGTATATGTGCAGCAGCCACCAGGTTATCAAATCATGGGTCATGAACAAAAAGTTTATAGATTGAAAAAGGCTTTGTATGGTCTCAAACAAGCTCCAAGTGCATGGTATAGCTGCATTGATTCATATTTCCAAAGCCATGGTTTTAGCAAATGCAGTAGTGAGCCAACTCTTTACATCAAGGTAAACAATCAAGATTTGGGCTTAATGAAGTATTTCTTGGGCATAGAAGTAAGTCAAACAGATGATGAAATTTTCATTTGTCAAACAAAATATGCAAAGGATGTTTTGAAAAGGTTCAAGATGTTGAATTGCAAGCTAGCATCTACACCTGTAGCAACAGGATTGAAATTGAGCAAAGAAGACAAGGGTATAAAGGTAGATCCATGTTTGTTCAAAATATTGGTAGGCAACTTGATGTATTTGACAGCAACAAGGCCCGACATTTTGTATGCAGTAAGTTTGATTTCAAGTTTCATGGAAACACCAATGGATTCACATTGGCAGATAGGGAAAAGGATTTTAAGATATATCAGTGGAACAAGAGATTATGGCATCTTATATTCAAAATCAGATGATTGCATTCTAGTTGTGTACACAGACAGTGATTTCGCAGGTAGCATTGATGATAGAAAAAGCACATCTAGGTATATTTTCTATCTTGGTTCAGGAGCAATCTCATGGGATTCTCAAAAACAACCTATTGTTACTCTTTCAACTACAGAAGCAGAATATGCAGCAGCAACATCAGCAGGATGTCAAGCAGTGTGGATAAGACGAATAATGACAAATTTGATGCAAGATCAAGAAGGAGCAACAAAAATTTACTGTGACAATAATTCAACAATAGAACTATCAAAAAATCATGTTTTTCACAAAAGGAGCAAGCACATTGATATTAGATATCATTTCATCCGAGAACTTATCAACAATGGTGAAATATATCTTGAATTTTGCAAGTCTGAAGATCAATCTCCAGATATCTTCACCAAGCCATTGGCAAAAGAAAGATTTGAACATCTAAGGAAAGGTTTGGGCATCATTGAGAAGTCAAGCTTAAGGGGGAGTGTTGAAAACAGTAAGCTTGATGGTCGCAAGCAGACACGCAGCCGCCCAACCTCTCAGCCGTCAACTACCCAGCCACCCATCAACCACCAAGCAGTCCTACAATAAATGAATCTCACCCTCCAGCAGAAATTTGAATAGTAAAACATGTGTTGCAAATCTGCTATAAATAAATCATCTCATATCTGCATAAGGCGGACTTGTAGTTTTCCTTTTTGCTGATAAAATTCTGAGCAGCAGCTCATATTTGCCCATATTTTCTATCCTTTTGCATTTTCAGCTCTTCAGTTTTTAGTTTTCTTCTTGCATCCTCTTTCTACAAAATGGGCTGGGCATGACTACTTCCAGTTGATTTTGATAAGCAATGTTGGGGGAAGTGGAGATGTGAAGGCAGTGTGAAGGCAGCATGGATTAAAGGATCAAACAGTAGTGAATGGGAATCCATGAAGAGAAATTGGGGAGCAAATTGGCAGAGCAATTCGTATATGAATGGATAGAGTTCGTCATTCAGAGTGACCATAAGTAGTGGAAAAATGCTGGCAATGTACAATGTCATCCCAACTAATTGGCAATTTGGGCAAACATTTGCCACCTCTCAACAGTTTAAATGAATGGCATTAATTCGCTGCTATTTGGCAATTTGGTCAAACAATTCTTATAGAAATCAGACCATCGTTGTTATAAAAGGTTCGTGGCTGAAGGCATTATTGCCCGTTGTTCAGCCCTTCGAGTACTCTCATATTATTACTGTTCATCGTATTGTTGATAAATTCTACACAATTTGATATTTCATGTTTTGGTAGGATTTTTGGTTAATGTTGTATATCACAAGCTTAAATTATTAAAGAAAATAACACTTTGTCTTTGTATTCAAAATTTATATTTATTTTATTAAATTATTTGTGTAAATATGTAAATTTGTGATAAAAGTAATAATAATTAATTTTAAAAAATAAATTAAAAAATATAGTTTATTATACCATTTTCCAAATTTTTAATGAAAATATTGTCATTTACAAACCATTTTCCAAAATTTTAATGAAAATATTGTTATCTACCCGACAAAAAAAATCAATTTGAAACCTTCGGTTAGTTTAAAAAAAATGTAAAATCAATTTGAGACCCAGAAAAATATGTCATGACCTTTGATTGGATTTTAAAGTTTATGTTGGTTGAAATGGTCAATCCCCATTTCTTTAATCCAAAGTTTATGTTAGTTGAAATAGTTAATCCCCACTTCTTCTTCAGGATAGAGCTTTCTGAGAATAGCCACTGATTTGTCAACCTTATTTTGTATTTAGTTATTCATTTCTTCTTCAGGATAGAGCTTTCTGAGAATAGCCACTGATTTGTCAACCTTATTTTGTATTTCGTTATTCATTTGCATACACATGGATTAATAACAATTTAGAGAATTGTTTGTTTATAGAATTTTTAATATGGAAGCAAGTAATTAGCTAGGAACGTTAAGTTTCTTTTCAGATGAATCAATGAAAAAATATTATCCGTAGCAGGCAGTATAAGTAGGAGCAGATCCATAGCAGTACCCAGAAGGTTATATGTAGTACCCAGTAGAATCATTCATTCAGTAAGTATGTAAGTAAGAAAGTTGTATCACTTCACTTGCTAATCTAAGACATATAGAGGGTACATGTAGTGATGGTGTTATGTGTTGTATGGTGAGGATTTATTAATGGATAGGAATAATGGTTAAGCATAGAGAAAGCCTAGGCAGAAAGAGGAAGTAATCGAGCGAAAGAGGAGGTTATTACTACTGCCCAAAAGAGAAGGTTCTCTGCGGTGTTATTGGCTTCTTCTAAAAAGTTTTAGGCCCATGCAATGGTTACATATCAGTGTTTTTAGATCTACACTATCTGCTTACTAAGATTACACTTTTATTTATTGTTTTAATCATTTTGAATATATAGCAAAGCCTCAGATATCACTTCTGAATTTTACAAACACAAACTTAAAGCAACCGGGTGATAAAACAGAGTTTATGGAACTCAGACATTCAAGATCCTTAATTAACTTTAATGCCTTAAAAAACAGTGTCTGTGAAATTACCTGTGTCATATCGGAAGAGGAGGCCGTCGACCCCTGCAGAAAATGCGAGCTGCAAAGTAAATGGATTCTTCAAAATTATCGACCAAAACGTTTTGAACTCCTGGGCGCTTGGTCCATGAGCTCCTCCCTCCATTATAATAGCTTTACCATAAGAGGAATTTGCTTCGCAATATATAATGGGTTATTATGAATTTCCACTGCGTAGGAAAAACCAAATTTTTTTTTTGTGCGCATCCTAGCAACTTAGAGATGGAGAAACACATTTATAGATTAAATGAGAGCAGATTCAGGTATTTACTGGTATGAGAAACTAATTATTTTTTTCTGGCATGCAAAAACTATAGCGAAGAAACAATCTCACGTTCCTTCTGCTCGTGCATTGATCCATACATCTCTATGACTGTATTAAAAACGCTCTGCACAAAGCTCTATTTCCCCCTTCCCCTGAATCGAGATCGCGGCTGTCAAAATGTCAAATTTTCAAACAAAAAGTTTTTTATTTTTGTTTTTTAAACAATAAAAGAATTGAACATTGAAAAACAGATAAAAATTATAGCATAAAAATTTGGAATAACCTGTCCCGCCCCAATAAGTAATTCCGTACTTGCAAAGAATAATAATAATCATCATGTTTTAATCAAATGCCCTCCAATGTGCAATTAACGGATATTTGCTTACAATTTCAAAATTAAAGTTCAAGTGGAATGACGTTGCCTTGTCCCACCGTGGGACGACGATACATATATCTTTGTGTTTGGTGCTATTAACTAACAATTGTCCCAAGGAAGGTGCAATAATACGTCGTTAAGGTAGTTGTTAGCGGAGAAGCGAGGAAAAAAAGTGTAACATTGAAGTGAGCCAAAAAAAATGGAGCACTTCAATGTATTGGAAAATCAGAAAATTAAATGCCATTGCATGGGAAAAATATATCTGATGAAGAAAGAAGCCAATGTATAGTCATAATCTGGAATTACTTGCTGTCCATGTGGTTCCAAAGTTCATAATTGCGCTAGCATAGGTTGTCAAAGCAGCTTGGAAAACAAACATTTGACGACGGTTTATATAGTTCTAACTTCTCACATTAACAAAAGCCCTGTTCAAGGAGTAGACATGATAGCACTGTATGGTTTGGCCAAAATGGTACAAATTTGAAGACATTTTCTGCACTTCACAAATGCAGAAAAGAACATCAAGAAGAGTAAAAGCAAAGATTTCAGTATATATATACACATTTGATAATTCAAGGTAATAACACAGTATTAGTGAACACTCTTGACAGTGTATGATAAGTAGCCAAACTAACGACTATCAATCCATCATACATCAATTGACACAATTGAAGACAATATCAGTATCCATGATATTGTTTTAGATGATGCAATGAGCTGCCAGCCACGATTCATTATCATCCAATCCATCAATAGATGATTGAAACAATTGCAAACAAAGTATTTATCAATAATTACATCTCTAGCCAAAACTTGCAGATTCTGGAATCTTGACAAATCTGCAGATTCTGGAATCTTCTGCAATGGAGCCTGGAGGTACTGTTGAGTCTCCGGGAGATTTGGCAGTGAAATTTGGTGCCCATGAGGCAACAGATTCTGGCCTTATTAACGGAAAACTGGCATTACAGATTGCAAGCCCAGCAAACTCTTTTCCACAAAGCTTTAAATTGTTTCCATACCTGAATCCTTCTTGAATTTGTTTAAAACCTAAAAAATACAAAAGAAACCACACTATATCAACCCATTTTTGTCATAAAAATATACTAGAAACAATTCTTACACTCAAACATACAAATTGAGGTTCTGGTTATCCATCAACTATTTTCATTTATGTGGACAAATGTGTAGCCATGGATTGAATCTAGATGGTGCATCGGGTATATTAAATTGTACACTAACAGTCCCAACTCAGGTGAATCTAATATGCACCTTGCACTAGAAGGAAACCTTGCATTCATAGGTTCAAACTGAGGGTGCAGTGATCCATCAAATTTTTGTGTTTGTATGTTCCACTTCCTATATGTGTGACAGTGCATTGAATCTGGTGCATTGGATACATTGAATAGGGACATTAGCAGTGTAAATTCAAGTGACTCTAATATGCACCTTTCACTGGAAGCAAACCTTACATCCACAGATTCAAACTGAGGGTGTAGTCATCCATCAATTTTCCATGCTTGTATGTGCCTAAATGTGTAATATATGCGTATATACCTAGCAAACCATCTAAACTGTGATATGCACCATACCCAATGGACATGTTCAAATTGAGGGTGTGATGATCCATCAACTCATGTTTATGCATGACTATATGTAACGGTGCCTTAAATCTAAATAGTGCATTGGTTGTATTGAATATGGACACCAGCAAAGATCCATTGAAACTTGGATGACTTTTCTGTGATATGCACGGCATAAAAGACATGCTTCTCCAAAATGCAGGAAAAATGACTATGGTTTGTTTGACATAAACCTGCAGAATGAACACTAATGCTATGAGTTATCATAAAATAACAAACTTATCAGTTATCCTACTCCATATTCACAAACGTTGGTAAGTCATGAATTTCAAATAAGTGAACATGCAGTATAAAATGGCATGAGAATCAAAGTAACTAATGACTCCACTTAGCCCATTCCTCAAAGAAATATATTTTATCCATGGCTACTTTTCCAGAAGTAGAGAAAACAAAGAGTATAATTATAATTATCGGAGAGAAAAATTTTGAGAAATGATATTATTTTCCCTTGTCTTTAGAAAGTTGGGAATAGAATCCCTTTACCTGGGAAATCCTTTCTCATCTAGATTATTTATTGAGGAGCCTCGGTGCCCCTTTGATTACCAATAAATCTATGAATCGTATCTCACCAAGTTATTCAAGCCACTGTATCAACTCAACTATTCTATA
>LPNX010473219.1:455917-472565 GCA_001517045.1 Pseudotsuga menziesii
AATGGTGTCCCTTCTTCTAGACCAAATCAAATAAGTTGTCAAGGTTTTTTAAGAAATCTCTTTTGTTTAAGTTTATAAGGAACACAACTCAAATCCAATGAGTTGTCAACCATTGTTGTTTAGGGTCACCTTGGTCTTTATTTTGACTTTCATGTCTTAAAGGCAACATCTCAATTAGAAAAACCTAGGATTGCTCTAATATTATGAATTAATTATTTTGCGGTGTTGCTAATTTTAAAGTTTAAACCAACCCCTTCTTGTTGTTGTTGCAAAGGTAGACATTTATCCTTCTTAGCATGAAGCTTGTAACAGTTATCGGTGGAGTGGACATAGCTCTTTTGATATATGCAATACTTCTTCCCATTACGTTCGAAAGATGGCTTCTTTGAACCTTTGTTCTATCCATCGTTTCCGTTGTTACTATTAGACTCCTAAGACTCTCCTTTTGTGATTGTTGTGAGACTATTGTATCTTCTTAGAAGGTACTTTATGCAACTTGGACACTCCCTTTAATTCCATTTGGAATGCACGATAGAAGTGACATTGAGTAACTCATGCTTGCCTCATAGATGTTTGAAAAACACATCAATGAAATTAATACAGAGGATTTCATCATTATTCTCCACTTCAAGTTTGATGGATATCCTGTTTAAAGTTTAGATATTTGACCAGTAATTTTCCAAAGATGCAATTAGCGGGGCAACAACTCCCATCTCTGGCGAAGAAGATAGAAATTCTTCCACATTGCAAACATGATTTTTCCAACACATGATGGTTGATTGGAAGCTAATATGTATCTATATTTATCTCTTTAACAAGTCGCAAATTCGTAAAACTGGATTTAGACAAAAAGGAATTTTCAACTTATAAAAATTAATTATACATTGTAGTTGATTGGAAGTGATTCTTTCAAGAAGGGATTTACCATTTAGTTTTTTTTTTCTCTTGAGCTTCTGGGAGACAATGAAGACATAATTTCAAAGATAAACTCTTGTGGGATCTCAAACCTCTTTTCCAAATGATATTTTTCCCATGCAATTCTTCATTTTCTATGTCCAATTTTTAAGATGTCCAACTTATAAGGAAATGATTCTAGCTATTCATAGTATGAAATGTTGAAAACTTGAAGCCTACAAATATGACATATCTTTTCTGCCAAATTCCGGATGGGGAGATGACTTGATGTAAGAAACTCAACTATTATACGTTGCCCCAGATAGGTTGGTATTGAATACAGTCACATGTTTAACAGATTGAAAACATTTAAAGAGATCAAGTTGACCACAAATCCTGATGGAACCAGTTGCATTGGATTACAACATATCATCAGACTTACAGGTTTTAGGCGTGTGAACTCAATGGGTATCTAGATAGTCAACAGAATTATATACAAGTGATATCCTTTTCTTGCTATCCTCATCTTGAATATGTGGCAATTTTTTGAGATTTTGTCCAGCCATGATCATAAAATTATTTTCTTTCTCGCCAATATATGCCATATCACGACTAGCTTCATGAAATCTTATACAGTACTTTATCCCTACTTGCTTGATCTTGTTTTTTACATTCTGAGACAAACAACTGTCTTCAAGAAGCCAATAGAAAAAAGGTCGGTTGTTGATAAGTTTTCTCTCTTGTTGGGAGAGTTAAAACCACTTGATCCCAAACCCCACAATATTTGAATTTATCTACATTAGTAAATTCTCATTACAGATTTCTGAAGTATATAACAACAAATAGAAAGTAAGTAATGATTGTAATTTTAAGCCTGATTTATGTTCATTTCCAAATTAGAACAACCTACAATTAAGTCTCAGTACATCCCATATGCCCATTACAAAATATAGGCACTTGTACCACCTTTAAGCCACCATAATTATCTGTACAAAGCTCTTTATTTTTCTTTTGCAAATCAGATCTAGAAATTACAGCCATTATCATCCTCCAGATCTTCCCCACGAAGTATAGTGACATCTCGTCTCTTACATCTAAAACTAGACTAAAAAAAATACTGCTATATAAATATGCACTTTCCAGCGTCAGAAAACATAACTGAACTTATCACAAAACCAAAAGTTCCCATTAAACTATCCTTAAACCCTAATGGAATTATTTGATTCACCTCATTTTTTAGCCTAATCCATGATTGAAACATGCATAAATGGGTTTAGCTCAAACTTCACTTCATATAAGCAGTAGCAAAAATTGAGGATTTAAATGTTGAAGTGAAATTGAACTTAGTCAACCTTCTTTTGTAGCCTACATCCAAGAGTGAAACATGCATACAAAATTTTAAGTCAAAACTCACATGACATGATTGGTTTAAATAATTTTGAAGTTTATAACTTCACTTGACCTAGAATGTCATCGGAGCAACAATTCAAGTGCACAAATGTTTTCAATCTAACCCAAATTTTATCTATTCATATTTACTACAAATGTACCTAAATGATAAGTTTAAAACATCAGACACTTACAAGTTACAGTGCACTTACAGTGATGCCTGTATGAGCCAAATACATTCTTGAAAAAACAATCTTGGTAATATATCTTTTTGAATCTATTTCTTTTTTGAAGTCCCATATCAGCCTCTCAAAAGCTAGTTCTCCACCGTAAATGTATGACATCCAAAAGAATAAAAATTGGGGACTATTAGCAATTAGATCAAAATTAACAGAAATAATTGTTCACGGAAACAATTTAATATAATTCTATTTTTATTTGTAATGATCATAAAGCCTTATTCAATTCAAGCTTCATCTCAACTTTAGTTCATTGTTGAAGAAGTATGCCTCTTCTCTTTACCCTCTCTCACTTCATTAGTCATAAAACATACATCAGGAAGTAGTCCGTTCAGAAGCTGCTACAGCCGCATATTGTTGAAGAGTCACTGGAACTACATATTGTTGTGGTATCTTTCCTGGACTCCGATTTATAGAGACCGAATTTGTACCTATTAGTGCCATTCCTACATGAGAAATAATTCATCAAAATTAAAAACATAGTATAAATGTTAAAATACTTTTAATCTACTACAAAACCCACCGAAATTGAAAATGATTATAATATTTGACATAAATATGGGAGTGGAATGTACCCAAAGACTGAACAGGGTTTTGTGTTGATGCTTCATCCCCATACTGTAACGAAGCAGTCGTTGTCGCTACCAATCCTAGGCTTCTATACTGAACAATATGTGGACCCTGCATATATCCTGGTGAGGCAGGATATCCAGATGCACTTTGTGTTACTTGTGCATGAGGATACATTGTTGTTGCTGGACCAGCATATAGTTGTGGAAACTGGGGTGCTGCATATGGATTATAAAATCCATGCAACAAACCAAGTAGACATGGATATACAAGACATGAACAAGTGAGTTGAGATGAGGCATTTCCTCTCACACCCCTAATTACAACCTAAAAAAGTTGGCACATAAATACATGGATTTCAGTAGTAAATTCACTTGATTAAAAAGGGAACAAAGACATAAAAAATATGAAAATATAAAATGAACTCATCAGTGCTGCAAGCATAATCGAAACCAAAACCAAAAATTAATAAAAGACAAAAGCCCAGTCACACAAACACAATAGTTTTTATTATTGATAATACCTGTGCAAAATTGAAATCTGGAGGATATGCTGGAAACCTGCAAACACACGTGTGTATTAACTATTAAGAGAAATCACTTTAGGCAAGAAATTATTCTTATTGAAAGTTTTCTTGTCACGATTTTTATTTTACAAGCTATCATATCCATAAACCATATAGCATGGTTATGTTAATTATGCCTCAATCTTCATAGTGCATAGATCTATCGATGCTAATAAAGCTCAGCTAGGTTATACCTTTTGAAACCGAGCCTAAGCAGACCTCACTCAGACAATACCTTTCAGAATGTTCCCTGAACAGAGCTCAGTCAAATAATACTTTCAAGACCTTAGTTATATAGAGCTCCATCAGATAAAATTTGCAGAAGCTTGTGTATTCAGAGCTCCGTTAACAATACCTTTTAGAACCTTACCTACCAGAGCTTAGATAAGACAAGACCAGGAGTTTATTTGCCTAAACAGAGATCAGGTAAGACCTTTCAAGACCTTATTTGAGCAGAGCTCTACTAAGTAAGACCTTTCAGCACCAGAAAAATCATCACACCAAACAATCATCTCTGATGGTGCTCCTTAATATACATAAATTCCATGATTGAATCACAGCCCAGGCCAACAGTTCAAAGACTACGCATCATTCACTCTCCTAGAGTACTCTGTTACTGTTCTATGCTTAGGTAGCATATTAGCGGACCAAAAGCAATAAGCATGTTAGCATAATTGAAATCAGCAAGAAGGGATCTGTCAACATTAAATGCCAACGACCATGATCATACCATCCTTCAAATCCCTTCCAGTATTATGCATGTAGGTACACTTCCAAAAGAAACATAGCCATAAGAAGCCCAGTTTATTTCAGCATATTTTCACTTTTATGTGCTGATAACTCTTTTATAGAAGTATTGTACTTAAGAATGGAAATTAAGGGGTCTACCCTTTACTTCTGAAGATCTCATGTAAATGTTTTTATTCATTTTTAAAATCTAACAAGTAGAGATCGGATTATAGAATCTTATAAGAATGGAATTTCTAAAACTTGAAATGCATCCATCAGACCATAAGTACCAGACTCAGCTCAGTGAAAAACTTGGTGTGGGAAAAGATGCAAGAGTTTAACTTGGCTCAGTAAATTCTTGGCTAGTACAAAAACTATTTTTAGCAGATTCAGACCAAACTAGCCTATGAAAACTTAGAATGTTTCTACTACAAACCTATGAATAAATGGATCTAGCAACTTGGTATCCTTGTTTAAGTTTTTATTTTTTCTTCTAGCAAATGGAGTCATCTCCTTAAACAACATAAGAAAATTCACAGAGAGCCGGAAACATTCAAACATTCAAGAGCTCAATGCTTTCTTCTAGTTTTGAAATATTCAGGAATCAAACTAATGGCCAATCACAGTTGGACGCTGCTACTGTTCAGTTTTACTTTTATGGCCTAAGATCCTATGACAGGACCCCGCAAAAAGTAATAATGCAAAGAAGACAAACAGTCAAAATTTCTAACTTATGATAGCCTGATGATTTAGGACACAATACTCTTGAGTCCTAACAGATCTGGACTACATCTCCGTAGTTTTTTATTCAAGATTTTCTTCTCATTTCGCTTCTTCCATGGCACTTGAGTCTAATCTTCGGTTCCCAACTATTGGGAGACTGAAGATGTTAGACAGTGCTTTTGCCTGATTTGCCAGTCCTGTCATCACTGTCAAATTCATTTTCTGTACTACCCTCTTTCCAGACATATCCTTTCCTATGTCATTCTCTTTCTTCTTATTGTTTTGGACATTCGGTTCCCCTTCAACTTCTCACCCTCTTTGCGTGCTAAATTCAAAAGGTCAAAATTCCTTCTTATGAAGATTTTTAATTTTCCCCCAATTTTTTTTAGAGTTCCTGCATTACTACAGCTTTAGAAACTGAAGTTCCATCTTCCAAGTTTATCAACGCGTAGCAGTTGGTATGCCATGGAAGATTGGCTTCATAGATAAACTAGTGCAACAACTTCATAAGAAGAAAATATTTGGAAGCCAATCATGTCGGCTAACTTGAGCATGATGCCAAATGGCCAAAACAATTACATAGAACAGTTTGTTCTCCAAACATTCTTATACCAAGATGAAATAACTTTTCAAGCCATGTTAAAAATGTTGGTGCCTAGTAATAATGGAATCATGCTTAAGCCCTGTCTTCTGAGTCATGGTGAGAATGTGGGTGACTAATAAGCATGGGAAGCATACAGTTATGAACCCCCTGCTTGTCTCAGTCATGATGAGAACGTGGGTTGGTCACTATCACCATTTTTGGTATATATCAAAGCATAGAAAGCATAGAATATTGAGCCCCTGATATCCCAATCCACTGTAACAGCATGAATGCCTAGCAAACATGGAAAAGCATAAAGCTACATTTGAACCTTGAGCTTTGCCAACTCTCAAAGTCAAAATCAAATTTCATAATTACCTCCAAGTTACAATCAAGACAGGCAGATCGAGTACTCGAATTTCTATTTCTGTTAGAAATCTTTGTCTAGAAGGAGATATGTCTATAAGACAGAAAAGAAACAAGAAAACGTTCCTGCATGCTGCTCTCTAAATTATTAACACTACAACAATGTTCCATGCAGATAACTAAGGCTAAAATACAAATCTTCCATACAGAGAACATGCACAAGAAAGCTCTCCTGTATGCAGACTTATATTTCAAGCACTGACATTACACAATATTCTTCCATGCAACAGGATATGTATAAATTTAAGCCTTATATATTTACAATAAAATAAAAAGAAATGGGCTCACCATGCAATAAAACCATCATTGTCTATGAAAACAGGGTCACCATTACCCACAAGATCTACTGCATCCTATGGATGTCATCAGAAGTTTCCAGAACGGGGAACTTTGTTGACAAAGGCATGAAAGAAACTTTATGGGCTAGTCTCAGAGTCGCCTTAAAGTTGGTTTTTAATAAAAAAAGATCCTTATGAAGGTGAGTTCACAAGGAACTCACATAAAGGTCATGCACAGATATTAAATATAATTTATTTCCAAAACAAAGACCAACACAAACGTTGTCAAAAACAAAAAGAATTGCTTATGTAAATGAATACATGAATAAACTAAAAGACCCAGAAGCCATAACCATGTCACAGAAATATTAAATGCAGTATCACTACTGGAAAAAACTACAACATGTAGGCCTGCACCAGATGAGCGAGAGATCGGCTTTTTCTTATCAGATGTATCATTAGCAGCAGCAGCAGAAGTTGATTTCCCCATCAGCAGGCCCTTGGAACCTTTGCCAGATTGATTCCCTACCAGATTGATTTATGCCTTCTATGACCCACTGCAAAATTCAGAAGGAATAAAATTGTCGAATTGTAAGATTAGCCAAGAGTTAATCTGGTGCACATAGGATTACACATAATCTGGTGCATTGGATATTCCTCAAACCCACAATCATTCCTTCCAACTGAATCACAGGAAAGTTGGAGAAAAATAAATTCATCATTTATAATTTTATACTATGAAAACCTTTGTATCCATCTGGTTTCCCAATTGCACTAGAAGTATATAAACAAGTAAGAATTCAAATGTTATTGCCAAGCATCCACTCCCTAACTGCTGCATTCCATAAACACAGCATGTCTGAAAGTAGAAGTCTCTCAAAGGCAAATAGAATAGAGAACAGGTAGAAACCCAATTTCCAAAAACAACAAGTGTTGTGAGCTATCAAGGTACCTACCATAGGACTATATGCTTTTAAAACATATGGCCCATTTCAATAGACTGGCACTTCAATCCATAGCTGCGGGTGTTGTGATGCAACAAACAACTGGTGCTATGACCCAACAAATTCAAATTCCATCATGTGCAGTGGCACACATTCCATCATGCACAGAGGCACAGTTAAATGCTAATACAGTTAAAAAACAGAATCTTCCATTGAACCTGTCCACACCCATACAGACCAGAAATAGATCTAATTTAAGAAATGACATTCTCCCAAATCCATTCCAGATCAGTAATTCCATAGTTCCAATGAGATTCCAGGGTGGGTGTAGGTGTATGCCTAGGGGTGAATCTGGTAAGTCTGATACCTAGGAATCACTGCTGTCATTAGCATAGAAAGGAAATGCTTAGAAACTATAAGAATGTCAAAATACCTCTTCTTGGAACTCCTCCATGACAGCTTTTCCAGCCGCTACTTCTTGTTCAGCAGCCTCCCTCCACCTGCCTATTTCTTCCTCTGTTTCGTCCATCATGAGACCTTCAACCTTAAAACATATAAAACATTGCCAATAAAAACCTTATTTCTGGATTAATCATTCTATTTATAAAATTCTATAATAAAATGTGTATCCATGTTCAACCTGAAAGGAAACTGAAACTTTAGATCAAAAATGGAATATTATGCACATAAATTTCAAGAAAAAAAAAGAAGTTCCAGAGTAAGATGGCATTAAAAGATTTATTAGCAGGGAAATTACATTTTCAGTTGCAACTGTCTCCTTTTCCTCAAGTTCTTGTATGTGTAGTGTTTTCTCAACCAGATCTTTGGTTTGAGTTTCAGAAGGTCTTCTTAGATGCTCTAGTTCTGTCGTGAATTTGGCACAACATAACAAAAAAAAGGAATGCATAGCAAGCCAACTATATAATATCAAAACATTATGCTAATATGCAATAGTTTAAGTTTATAAAATAAAATTTGTAATGGAACAGAATAAATGCATTCTTTCACAGACATTAAATGGTTTGTTGCTCTAGTTTTGCACTTCACACACATCTTAGTTAGTATAGGCTTATAGCCTATAGGACCGTACCTCAATGTTTCCAGTGTGCGTCGTAATTCTGCAATTTCAAGCCGTGATGTTTTCATTATGTTCCCCAAGGCAGAGGCCTATGAGAAGTAAACAAATACAAAATTCATTGAAGAATTTAAAGTTTAAACTGTGACAGTTTATACATTTAAAAAACATAGTTTATAAACAAACATCACAACACACTTGAAAGAATCCATACCATTCCAAAACCATCTTCTCCTCCTTTTCTTCCATTAATAGATATAATGCCTAGATCCCCCACAAGGGAATCGACCTTGAAATCCAATCCAAGTATTATGAATACCCCTTTCTGCAACATCTAAAATAGTACCATTACTTTGAGGTGAATCTATTTGATTTTCACCATTGCTCTCTGGCAATTCCTTAAAGCCCTTTTCAGCTCCCTCTTTCTCTCTCATGGCACTTCGAAGCAAAGAACTAATGTCCCTTTTCTCTGCTACTAAACAGAAAATATTATCTTCTAACTCTTCCTTTTCTTTATTCCTTTTTTCTTGATCTATAATTATTTTTTTCTCTGCCACTGTGGCTAGCTCTGACACAAACATTGCTCCAGCCAACGAAGCCACCAGATCCTTGTCAATATCAAGGTCTTGTAATACAAACAAAGGTTCAGAAAAATATGATTGATCATATGCTGAACCATTAATCTTCTTAATAATGTTCTATAGGCGTTTTCCCAATATATGTATTTCATGAGAAATTAAGAAATTAAAAAAAAATGGCAAGCACTTTATCAAATAAATCATTTTTTCCACAAAGTTCACAAGGCATAGTTGAATGTTCATCACACGTCCATTTGTCAAGACGGATTACTATTGAAACAAAAGTCAATGCAACTATTTTGAAATGGCATATTGCAAGTCATGAACATATCACACAATAAATGCTAATAAAAGCACATAATTCTTTCTCTAATTGTAAAGGGAAATACTTAAATATTTTCAATAGTTAAGATTCAAAGTCATGCACCTTTGTTGGTGGGAATAATCACAAGATCCAAAATATTTATGTATTCTTTCGAAAAATCCTCTCATCATGCACCTGTGTTGGCAAGCATAATCATGCACCTTGTTTTTCTGCGATTGAATTCAGTTTAGTCCACGCGATTGCTATGAAGCCTCTTCTGGAATGACTCCCATCCTTGTCAGTGGAGTTTGATAACTCCAAATCTGAGGTTGGTCTGGTTTCTGATGAGGAGGGGGACTCTAGCTAGAGGACCCAATCTAAAACTGCTTCTGAGGCTTCTAGCTAGGTAATTGCCAAGATGCCTCAATCAACATGAAGGGGGAAGGAAAGGGGCAAAAAAGTTGTAGCTGATTGTTCTGGTATGTCACATGTGCACTGAGGCTCAGACTAAGTTCCTTGAAGAGCTAGAGAAGTGGGGTGCTACTTGGAAAGACACAAAAATTCTGCTAGCCCACCAGTATAAATAAACCCCCAAAAGGCACAGGCTACACCATTTGAAGGGAAATTCTGAATAAGTCCACAATCTGCAAATCAAACTCACTTAATGGACCCTTGACTCTGAAAACAAAGCCATGGGAATCAATATCAGTAAAGAGGATTGGAAGGAGGATATAAATGGAAAGGCTATTAATGTCACTAAGGAATTTGACAAGCTAAAGGATCAAGCACAGTCCTAGTTTGTTGAGCTGGTGGATTGAAAGGTGAGGTTGCCTGTTTCATGGAGATTATTGTCACAAGGGATTGTGCATGGATAAAACCTGAAGCTTTCCTCAACACAAAAGAAAAATCCAAGCACCTCTAGAGATCAATGTTGAGTAATTCTTCCATATACTTATGCTACTGAATGCAATCAACTAAATACAGGGTACCATATATGCCTAGATTCAGACTTAAGACCATATACCGAGATCAGTGTTAAAATTTGGAATTGGAAATAACTTGACAGGGCAACAAAGTCAGAATGACTTGACCAAAAGACGGCAAGCATTCAAAATGCAAAATACTTCATTTTTTTCAATTAAATTAAAATATAAACTTACAACAACAGAGCAATTGGTAATGAGTAACTGAGATGACAAATTGTAAATGTAAGGTTATGAGTTCAAATCCCTCGTGGGTACTTTTATGTAAGGTTATGAGTTCTAGAGAATGGTGGTTTCCAATTTCAGAAGGAATGTACCCATTGAATTTACAACACTGAAAATCTTAAATTGCTATATCAATCAATAAGAATAATGTAAGCTAGTTATAAAAATACAAATCTAAAGAGGTAAAGAGGTAAGAGGTGTGAACCCTCCTAATATCTATGACCTTGAAAATTTTTAAAATGGCATGATTGATAGATTCAACCAATTTTTTTACCGTTGGTAATTTTTTGGCATGAGAACCAACAATCATTCAATTGATTTTTGGCACATTCATTATGATTTTGGGCCCGACATGTGAAAAAGCTTTTAGAAGTTCCATGCCCGTCAAGAAGCTTCTGGAAGCTCTTAAATATATAGGGAACTTCTACAAGCTCCCCCCAAAAAGGAAGCGACCAAAGAGTTCCCAAAAATCTCCCAAGCTCCAAAAGAAGCTCCCAACAAACTTAACTAAGTCCTTTTGTAGAAGATGCAGTTGTGTTTCATTTGATATTCGACTCTAGAAATCCCAAAGAATAGTTTTAGATAAATCGAATCCATTGAAAAAGAGAAATTTATTGTAACTAAAACTTATTTTCTCCTCTAGGGAATGAAATAAGCAAGGTATTTATACAGTTATATTTGTGGCGTCTAAGGCTAAGCGTATTACAAAAACAAAACATAAATGAAAAATCTTTCCTTTATCACCTTTTCTTCTGGAATTTCAGGCCTTTTCTCAGTAATTTTATCTCCAACAGCCCTCTCTGCAAACAAGCTAACAACATCCTTGACTGATTCAAAGGGAGCTCTCATGTCTATCTCTGCTCTGTCATCTTTATGACTACATGATCCAGTATCAGAAGTTGCCATGTAACATTTATATAACTTCCCTATACATTTCACAACCTGAATGAGAACCCATTCAACATATGCATGTATGCTACATATATAAATACAAACTGGTGAACTATCATATGAGAATCTACGAACTCAATTTGCTGGACAGAAAAGAACTTATCACAATTATATCATAGGAATTAGATCATGTTCTTCAGAAATTGTATTTAGTCACAACCTTTGGTTAATAATTTGGTACCTCTCTTGACAACTAACATTTCGACGTTATTATGAGTAAATGGAAACACAGTTTTTTTTTTTACTTTGATGTACTTCACTTCAAATTGAAGTGCCCAAACAAGGCAATAAAATACCAAGTGGCCGAAGGACATAGCAGTGTCCAATGATCAATCAACAATAGACCACTTATAAAGATGGCCCACAAGGATCGATTCATGAGAACCTATTTTGACTAATACTCAAAAGATCAACTACTGCAAGCAAGGCATTCCATAATTCTGACACCAGAAAGTCTACCAAGAAGAACCTGAATGTAGCACCATGTATGGTTGTGCCTTGTATTACATCTAGATAAACCATATTTTTTGCTGGTGAAAGATAAATTGTAAAATGAAGCCAATAACGGAGAGTTGAAGGAAACCCTTGCTATGGAATATGGAATTTCCCATTCCAACTCATGTTTCTCAATAAATTAGAGGAAGACAACAACTGTTGCCACTGGCTTCTT
Organism: Pseudotsuga menziesii; assembly: GCA_001517045.1. NCBI lineage: Eukaryota > Viridiplantae > Streptophyta > Pinopsida > Pinales > Pinaceae > Pseudotsuga > Pseudotsuga menziesii. Next base: position 468,044 of record LPNX010473219.1, read on the forward strand.
CATTCCTCTAAAGAAATCAACCCAATCTGAGGCCATTGCAGACACCTGCAGTGCCCCAGGTCTACCACGGGAGGAAGGTGGAGAAAAAAGTACATAAAGCCCAAATGAACTGCAAAACTCCCCTTGATTAATAGAAAGAAAAGAATAAATATCAAAGTGCAGACACAATATTAGAGCACGTATAATATTGTTTCTACTTTCTCTGCCAAGGAATCAACACAACCATAGTCCTGACACAATTATTTATCCCTATATAAAGTGTAATCATTCAACACTCCTGAAATTCTTCCTTCCTTCCCAGATAATTTCATTGTGATAGTGTGATTCAAGCCTTCTTTGTTGAAGTTTAATTTATAAAAAAAACATGAACCTATTGATGGGGCACCGGTGCTTGTCACAGGATTCTTGAGTAAGGGGGATGGAAATCAATGGACATACTGATAGCGGGGTAATTCTACAACAGGTTGGGCAATCCATCAGTGAAAGTTCTGTGAATTATGTGAATTTCAACCTTGTTGCTTGCAACTTCATGAAGTTTAGCTCAACATTATGAATTCCAACTCTATGGTTTGTAGCTTCCCGAATTTCAACTCTGCTTCCCCATGGCCTGTGAATGGTACACTAATTAAATTGATTAACCACTACCCCAGGTAAATTAACCTTTACCCCAAAAATAAGAACATAGGAGAATTAACACTCTCTTAATGTATTCCTCCTTGGAAAAAGCAAGCAATTCCTCTAACAATTGCATATGCACCACTATTAAACATCCAATGCAACAGGATTGAACATCCAGCAAACCTAAATTTAATAAGCTGGCTTTCTGAAATCAACTCGTGAAAAGTTCTTTATGGTTGATAGTTAATCATTGCCCATCATTACATCCAAAAGAAATGAGGGATTGGATAGCAAGTTAGTAACAGATACAGTAATTAATACTGCAAAAACTAAATGGTTGAGCAATAGTATCTTATCGTCGTATCGGATGCTGGCCATTTGCCTTCTTGTAGCAAGGCCTATAAATTTTGATGCAAAAAGTCTTCATAACTATGTTGAAAATACTGCAACAAGAATATGCCCATTATGTAGAATGCATTCCAGTTTGAGTGCAAACCACATCTTCAATTAAAGCTTTTAATAGGACACCTATACAAAGCAAAAAAAATCTTCTAGGTGCTTTGAGCACAAGGTCTGTTAAAAAAGTCAAACTTCCAAAATGGGAATGCTTTCCAACTTATAACACGGTAAAAAGAACAGTTCGTCTATGCAGAAATCACACGCGAATTCAAAATTATGGACAAATCAATGTTCGTTTGGCAGAATCAATAGCAATGGCAATTGCTTTGCTACAAGGAATGGTCAATTATATGTTCATCCAGTGTTGGATCCTCACTCCCCCAGAGCATGGAAGTGTATGGCCTGTAACTCAATTGTTCCCCTGAAAATCGAAACCCATTTCGGTCGAGGAGCCGAATGCTGGCAGGGACAGAATACCATGAGCTAAAGGTGGGGCTTGTGGGTGCTGCTGCGATTTTGAAGGATTTGAAGAAACATGACCCGCAACAGGCATAGGGAAACCAAAAAAGTACCCGTACCTGAACCTAAAATGGACACGGGCAAAGCAGGAACAGTACTTGTACCTGAACCTACAATGGGTAAAGGCAAAGTAGGAACAACACATGTACCTATTGCTGCCATGATCGCTAGGTTGACCTTGTTGAGAATTCATTGAATCGTTTCTCCATCTGACTTGTGACCAAACCCACGCGTTAGCTGAAATATCCGCACTGCACTGGCTGTAGGTATTTTGACCCTCCGACCTCGCCCATTCACCTTAGTGTGCCTATCTTTAGTGGAGGGTCTCTTGACTACCAATGCATTCCTTGTTGGATCATTGCTCTGGGGACCCTCAAGCAAAATCCTCTCCTTAGACTGGTTTTGCACCTCTGAACTCATTTTCAGTTACAATCTCTGCAATCTTAAGTGTATCCAGAAAAGGGTAATCCCAAATAATAAAAAAGAAGTCAATAAAAATTGCAAAACCGAAAACCCTAATCTCTATATACCGCATGCACCCTTTTTATAGAAGGAACCAACGAGTTTCCCCTCTTCAGTTTCAAATTCCCGGGCTCAACCTATGGTTATCTACCCGTCATTATAATCAAACTGAAGGTTTGTAATGAGCTGTAAACACCTCGAAAATGAACTGGGTAATCACAAATGCTCATAAGATTTCATGGGGACTCTCAAAAATCTCGTATATTTGTGACTAAATATCGAAAATAGCGAATGCCCATTTATTAGGTTCTATCATTTGTGTCAATTAGGATTGGGTGGTTTAAAATTGGAATTCAAATATTGAATATTGCATAAACCTAGAAGAGTAAAAAAAACCACAAACAATAAGTGGATTCAAGGAGCAATGCATTTACAATGAATTGGTGTAAAGTTCCAACCAAGAACAGGTCACCCGAATCTGGAAAACGCTTTGGAATTCATGTAGTCTTGAAGAAGAAAACACACACATGCATAATGCTTTGGAATTCCTGCAGTCTTTAAGAAGAAAACATCCACCTACTGATTTCCTGTGATGGAAAAACGATGTGGAGATCAGTGCATTTGGGCGGGGAGAACATGCAAAGGAGAACAAATGAGAAGAATATAGCCTTGTCTAGCTCTAGCTAGCTAGCCCCCTTTTTATCGCTAAATAGTTCGTCCATGAATTCCAACAAGCAAAGTATTCTACGACAATGCTCAGAAGCAAACCAAGAATGGTCATTCCAGCAAAGTCAAATACACAAACAAAACGCTTGGCAAGAACACCACGAGTAATAAGATCTCCATAACCTACAGTAGTCATTGCTAAAATTCAAAATCAGCAATCACTCCCTACCCATCACAGCAATTCTTGAGAGCACCCAGTCTACCACAGCTTGTACTTCAGGATAGAGATTGGAAGCTACCATGATTGGAAAAACCGCAATGAGAACTAAAGCCAAACTCCACTCGAATAACATTTTATTACAGGGTACACGCAAATAAAAGCTATAAAAATAAATTCGAGAAAGGAACGCCACGATGGACCTTTTTTACACTCAAGATCAATAATTATTACGACTCAAATAACATTTTATTACAGGGTACACGCAAATAAAAGCTATAAAAATAAATTCGAGAAAGAAATGCCACGATGGACATTTTTGACACTCGAGATCAATAATTATTAAACATTTTTTCGAGAGGGGATCTGGTTTACTTTGCCATCGCTTGCAAGTCATCATTAACGCCTTTTTCAAGTATTTGAATAAGCTCATTCACTATGAGTTTTAAATAATCCTAATGTTAGCTAGCAGATGATTCTCTAAATCATGATTTTTAATTCGGTTAACGATGCATAAAAATGGGATGTAATTTTTTTATAAAAACAGCAGAAATATTACAAATTGAGTGCGGCTAAAAAACTCTGGAGCTGACGATCGATGACAAGCTAGGTTAACTACTCTATAATAATAAAAAGACTGTCTACCACTTGGCAGAAGGTTGGATTCCAAGTAGTACACTCACATCAAAGCAATAAACCACTCCACAGCGGAGATTTTGGAGTTTCAAAAGCACTAATTTCCTTGTCGACACATGGAAACAATGACATTCCTTCCAATCCATTATCTAAGGGCGATTGATGAATTTGAATTAGAGCATTCTTTGTAAAAGAATTAGGCTATTTCAAAGTAAATTGAATAGACATTTTATAAAATTAAATAACAAAATAGAAAGAAAAACGTCTTAAACAGCTTAAGTGTTGGTAATAACTCCCGATCAATTAATTATTCAAATGCAAATGCCTATATTTATACAAATCACATGGCGGTTGGGTTTCACCTTCCGCTCAGCCTGTTTGGCTTCCTACTATTTATTTATTTACATTATATAACCCTAACAGATTATATTCTAGCAATCCCCCTCTTATTCCGAAGGGGTGTTCATAAGTCCGAGCATGTTTCTGAACCTTTCAAACTTTTCTCGTCCAAGCGCTTTGGTGAAGATGTCTGCAACTTGATCATTTGTGGAACAATGTCGAAGATGGACTGTCTTGGCCTCTACATGATGTCGAATCAAATGATACTTTGTGTTGATGTGTTTGGTTCGATCATGGAATCTAGGATTCTTAGCCAGCTTGATTGCAGAAGTATTGTCGACCAACAATGGAGTGGAGTTCTCTTGTTTTTCTTGCAAATCTTCAAGTATCTTCCTGAGCCATACTATTTCTTTCGTTGCTTCAGCTGCAGCCACATATTCTGCTTCTGTTGTTGAATCTGCTGGAACTGACTATTTGCGTGATCTCCATGAAGCAGTTGCTGATCCAAGACTCATGGTGTATCCAGAAGTTGATACTCCTGTCTCCTTATCGCCATCAAAATCTGATTCTGAGTACCCAATAAGTTTGAATTCATCCACTTTAGAGTACTTGAGTCCAATGTCTTGAGTCCCCTTCAAGTATCTTAGAACCCTCTTTGCAGCTGAC
>LPNX010473219.1:474470-618453 GCA_001517045.1 Pseudotsuga menziesii
AGGGAGGTAGGCATAGTTCTGACATCTTGCAGATGAACCCTTGAGCTTCAGCAGCTTCCCATCTTCATATCCAGTCATGATGGCTTGGTTGTCAGAGGACTTTCTTATTTCAACGATTCCATCAAACATGTGGATGGAATGGCCTTGCTGTCGAATCTCCACCAAGGACAGCAGGCTTCTCTGCAACTCTGGAAGATAGAGAACATTCTTCAACAAGAAATCAGGGAATCCAGGCATCTTCAGTCGAATGGTGCCCATTCCCTTTGGTTTAATACTTGACTTATCTGCAAAGTAAACTATGCCATCTATTGTTTCATTCAGTTCTTCAAAACAGTCTTTTCTAAATGTCATGTGTGATGTTGCACCAGTATCAAGCAGCCAACAATCTTTATAAGATGAAAGAGAAGTCATTTCATTAAATCCAAGATTACAATGTGCAACAATACAAGAATCAAAAGATTTACTAGCATTTTGGTCATCTTTTTTCTGGTTGTGCTTGTCTTTGATGGAATCCCATGAAGCCCAACATTGATCTCATGTGTGCCCAGTCTTTCCGCAATGCTTGCACTGCAAATCTGATATTTTGTTTCTGCCCCCTCTGCCTCTGAAATTTCTTCTTCCTCGTCCTCTCTTGCTGTAATCTCCCTTGGAAGGGTCTTTGGATTGGTCTTTGCCAACTAGGGCAGCACCAATAATAGATGCCAAAGAGTGCATCTTTAATCTGGAACTTGCAACTTACAGAATGCTTGAAAGAAAAAAATGGGATGCAGGATTAAGATCTTGCTGCTTTACAAATTACAAAATGATTCTGCAGCCTACTACAAATAATTCTGCAGCTGCTTAGAATAAGTCTGCAACACTATCTAAGTAGCTCTAGAGTGTTATTACATTCAATATCCTTGTTTCTTATGAGATTTACACTTTGTTCAACAACTATAATATCACTCTATTACAAAAGGTCTTGCTGCATAATAGTGCAGGTTGCAGCAGTATACTGTACAATTTAATTACAGCAGCAATGATGGTGACAGAGGCAGTCTCAATTCCAGAATACAGCTCTTTGCAAACTTCAAACAACAGTATACTTCTTGCAGCAGAATGGAATAAAATCACACCTCAACACTTCAACTCTTTATCAAGATGATGGACAATCACAACAATGTTCCAGGACTCTACTCACTTGAGAAAGGGCATGAATCTCCACTACAATTCTTAGTCAGGTTCTGAACATATCCATCTACGACTGTGAGAATTTCCACAGCGAGGGTTTGAAACTATTGTTTGAAAACGAGGGTTTCCATGCATTCATATAGGAAGCAATCACATAATTGCAGCTAGATCTGAAAGCGACCTCTCGAATTTGAAAGCGATATGCCCAAGTTTGGGAGCAGACGAAGGTTCTTCACAATCCATGTTCTTCATTGAAAAGATATTGAACTCAACCAAGAGTCCGCAGCTCTCAGCGTTGAAATGAACGCACAACATGCATAAGAATTAGGTCAAACAATACGGTTTTATGCACTTCACGGGAAACTAGGGTTTTTGTATTTCAAAAAACGTTTTACCTCCCCACGCCAAGCGCCACTATTCTAGATGGTATTCATCCACTTTGTAGCTACACCATTCATCATTATTTCACACGAGAACCCTTCAGTCAGGCAATCGACAACAGTATGCATCTAACCCACAGCTTGCAGCTTCAATGGAACGGAAGCTCCTTCAACACAGGTAGGCAGCTCTTTAACCTCAGTCACAGCAACTTGTCAAGGCAGTCTTCACGCAGTTGAAGAAAGCAATCTCTCTAGTTCAACGCAGTATCAAACGAGTGCTCATACGCAACAGTCACAATCTGTCTCAGGTATTCACGACTTCAACGCACCAGAGGAGAGAGATACCAGCAACGTGAAAACGTTTACAGACTCCACGCAGTTGAGGGCGTGAATCTTCACTTCAAACTTCACCCAAAATCTAGGGTAAATCTAGGTTTTATGTAGTCTCCAACTGTCACAGACAGCACAACAAAAAATATGCAGTCTTCACAAAGCATATATCAACGCAGATATCAACGCAGTATTCAATGCTCCATCATTCTCTCCACGCAGCAGTCTCAGGCTTCACGCAGTATAGCAAGGATGAGGTATTCAACGCTGGTCTTCATGAAGATAAGAGGGCAGTCGCACTCCACGCTCTCATTGACAACACCATCAACATAGTCATTGGTTTTGAACGAGCCTGGTTCTCATCGCCATATTGCTCAGCCTCGCTCAGTAAATAAATCATACAATTAAATGTACCTAGCTTCAAAAGAGAGCCGGGATCAAGGCAGCCACCAATCTCAACGCAGCGATTGCAGTCAGATTCAATACTCAACGCAGTAATTGCAGTCTCAGCGCAGTCAGCTCAACGATACTCCAAAAGTTAGGTTTTATGCACTGGCAACAATAGTCATGCCTGTGATACCAATAATCAACAGGCAGGCTCTTTCAAATAGCATTCTCGTATAGCATGCTGACCAACAGATGTAGAAAGAGAGAACCGAACATGTTTCAAGTCCCATCCATGAATTTGATCAAAAAACATAAATTCGACGACCCAATCTGAAAGAAAGAGTGTATTCTCTTCAATCTCTTCACAACGAAGTCTTCAGCGCAGTCTTCAATACAGTAGATATGTAATATATTAGTCTCCAACCAGCAGATATACTCAAATATACTCAACGCAGCAGTAATAGATCACAGAACGCAGCATAAACAACAGAAGATGAATGGAGAGCGTGGTTACAACTTAGGGTTAGGTAATTCAAAAAAAATTAGCAGAGAATAAACACAGCCAGCTGGAGGAGTAACACATACACTGCATGCGACTCCACTAGAAAACTGATGGAGCAGTCTGGCAATGGACTGGCAAGCAGAATGCCAGGAATGGGCAGAAATGCAGCAGGAGTTATGGCAGACAGCCCTGCTCTGATACCACTTGTTGGTAATAACTCCTGATCAATTAATTATTCAAATGCAAATGCCTATATTTATACAAATCACATGGCGGTTGGGTTTCACCTTTCGCTCAGCCTGTTTGGCTTCCTACTATTTATTTATTTATTTATTTACATTATATAACCCTAACGGATTATATTCTAACATTAAGGATGTCAGAAGCTAGCCATTGATCAAATCGATGATTAGAAGAAGATTATGACCACCAAGTCTCAATTCTTAGGGTAAGGAGAATCTCCCCATAAACTCTGAGATCATATACAATAAGGGTAAGGAGAATCTCCCCATTATGAGGCATAAAAAAGATTCTTAGCTAGGGGAAGTTTAGAGTGCAGAATATAGTGGAGGGATACCTAAGGGAGAAACAAAACAATTACAAATTTAGAAAGAGGATTGGAGGATGGTACCAGGAGGCATCCAAACAGTTTGGTTTAAAATAGTTTGTTGTAATCAACTGTGAGCGCTGAGCACCCTGTAGTGCAGTATTGAATGTTGTTGCTAGTGCTTTGAAGTTTGGTGTCTAGTGTTTTATTGTATATCCACCAAAACACCCACTGCAGCATTCAATGCTGCACTGCAATATGCTTATTGACAGGCTAATAAAATCAGATTGCATCAATAATATGTGTAGCTTTTTAAATATTTTACAAAGAAAACCCTGAGAATCTATGCAAGTATAATTGTACAAACTGTTGATCTTTGGCAAAACAGAACAATTATGATTTTACAAAGAAGATCGTGAGGGTGAAAAATATAATCACAGTTTTACGGATAAGGCCCTCAAGATTTATGGGACTAACAAAAAAATTACAAAATTATGGGAGAAACAAAAGAATTCCAATTTTACAGACCTTTTTTTTTGAAAAATTATTGTATAGATGAACTACAATGTGCCTGGGTGCCCTATTGCCATTACTGAATTGACATAGTGGGAAAAAAAAATTCTACCTGGAACTGCTCTTTCTTGCATTGTTACCAAACTCATGGGTAGTCTCTTGGAGTCTGATCAATGTTGAATAAGCCCCATCATCGTCCTTGGAGATAAGCTCATCGTGAGTCCCCATCTCCCAAATGCTTCCCTGCTGAACCACTGCTACCATATCAGCCTTCCTAATAGTGGAGAGACGATGTGCCACAACTACCATTGTTCTTCCTACCATGAACATGTCCAGGGCTTCTGATTCGGAGTCCAGAGCACTGGTTGCTTCATCCAAAAGTAGTATGGCCGGGTTCTTCAACATCGCTCTGGCTATTGCAATGCGCTACTTTTTCCCTCCTGATAGTTGGCCACCTCGTTCACCAACCTACAGTTGTAGATCCAACTCAGCACATATAGTAACCATGGCTACTCTCAACTCTGGCATAGAGAAAAGAGACAATGAGATGCTAGAAAAGTGCTATAAACCATCTTAGATATATAGTTAGACTTCTAAGGATTTGATTTAGAATGGAAGGTAATGGGATTTTCCAAGATGTTACAAGGCACGCATATGTGATTGAGAGGGAGGGGAAGGTTGCAAGGGGAAGACTGAAATGCAGCAAAAAGAGCCAACTATTACAGCTAGCAGTATACCTGCGTGCCGTAGCCATCAGGAAGCTTTGTGATAAAAGAATGTGCATTTGTAACTCTGGTTGCTTCCTCCATTTCCACTTGGCTTGCATCCTCTCTTCCCAATAGCATGTTTTCCTTAATGCTTGTTGCAAACAATGATGGTTCTTGGCTCACAAGCCCTATCTGTTGTCTAAGCCATTTCAACTGCAGAGATTTGATGTTATACCCATAAAGTAGCACTTGACCTTCATTCACAACAATTAAAAACAATGTTTTTAACAAGGGATTTATTAAACTAAAAGCCTGAGATCAGGATATGAAAATGCCAATTTAAAATCATGTATTAGATACCTTCAATTGGATCATAGAAGCGTTCTATCATAGAAACTACAGTACTCTTTCCCGGCCCACTTCTACCAACCATAGCTACAGTTTTTCCTATGGGGATGTTCAAAGAGAAACGGCTGAGAAAATATTTTCGATTCTCCATCAAATCAGAATGATACAAGAGCTAATGCTTTGAAATCAATTTCTGAAAAATACTTTTTGTCGTTATATCCTACACTTATTGAAGATGAGGATCCAATTCCTATGTATACTCAGAAGCTCCTGGTTATGCTTTTGGATTTGAAATGCCTCAGGATCACAGACATTCTTCAACTTAAGCTGGTGTCACAGTTCTTTGAATTTCTTCATGAAGACCTGTCTAATGCAAATGTTAATAACATCAGGCTTTGTGTTCTTTTGGCATCTGCTCCTGAAGTGGAGACTCGAATTCTTTCTGAGCTGAAAGTGGTTAAGAGAATTGGTGCTTTACTTGAGTTTGTAAATTCCAGAGAGATGGAAGATTTTTTGGAGCCAACTTTATCTTTATGACGGTTTTTCCTCCTACGCAACAGTGGAAAAGAAAAGCTTGGTGATATGCCAGGAATACCAAGCAATGATATTATAAAACTAGGCAATATGAATTATCAAGAGGGTGCCAGTAGAGACATTACGGACTTTGGAAGTTACATTAGTGTATTTTTGGAGCTATGTGGATATCATGAATGCCAAATTGCAAACTTGGCTACAGAGTGCTTAGTTCCTCATGTTTCGCAGCTCGACATGGCCTGTGACTCCAGGCAGAGTAATTCCATCCGAGTAGTTTCGATCAATGTTCAGCCCGTGATCAATAGTTAGAAATATATTCACAGCAGCAGATTTTGCCTTTCCAAATTCTGTAATGTTGGGAGTCGATTTCCCCAATGCTCTGCAACAATAGATTCAAATTGCAAAATAACTTCCAATAAAACAAAATCCAGAGAAACTAGAGAAAACAGGCAATTGGGTATAATACTACATACAATCCACCGATCATGACTGAAAACATAGTAGATATGGCCAATCCTCCATCTGTATCATGGTGCCTCACGAGCCAGCCTCCATACCACAGAAGCAGCGCATAACAGCAAAATATGACACAAAAAGTCGACCCTAGCCCGAATCGTTTTACTCGTCCGGTCTTATACCCAATCTTTTGAGCCACACTCAGAGACGTAGGATAAGCTCTCAGCGCTTTCTCCTCGCCCACGAATGAAAACACAGTGCAAATTTGTGCCAAGGCCTGCAAATTGAATTAAATTTTGATTAAAAACAATTCAATTCCTCGAGAAAACGCTAGAAACAGAGCCGATTAAATCAAACAATTCAGCACCTGCTCTGCAATGTTACCAGCCTCGGAATATGCATCCTGACTCTTGGAGGAAAGCTTGGTTAATGTTATGGTATGAACAGATCCAAACAAGGCTATCAATGGCACCACTGCAAGCGTTAGAAGAGCCAGCTTCCACACTGTGATGAATCCCACAGATAGCGATTTACCACAAGAAAAAATGCAAAAAAAAGTACCAATAAATAACACAGATCGAAGCTGTAACGCATAAATGAAAATGCAACCAAGCACATTGAACTTTTTTTTGAAAGACCTTGAAACTCTACCCTTCTTAGGCGAGGTGTTGGAGCAGGGTCCCGCAGCTACAGAAGAAGCTGCTAGTTTTGGCGGAGAGATAAGTTTTGGCGGAAAGAGGACAAGGCAGAGCTACGACGCCGTAGCACGTTTCCAGCTGGAGAGCAGAGCCGGAAACCATGACTTTTGGGATAGAAAAGTCAAGAAGGCAACGGTACCCGAGCGGCCGAGAGAATAAATCTCAACCATTGCATTGAAGGCAGCGGCGAAAGATAGGAGGGCTCAACGACCCTCATAAAGAAGAAGGAGCAACGAGGCTCAAGCATTGAAGGCGAAGGACAGAAGAGAGAAGCGGTGCATAGTACCCATGGTCAGTGCCAGGAAGCATGGAAGACTGCAGAGAGCTGTGGTGTGACAGGAAGCGGCTACCTCAAGGACAGAGAGGACCGACTGTCACTATTTAGGGTTTGGGTTTACTGTTGGGACAGGCCCACAGTGTTGTAATGGCGAGACCTTCGGGCCCCCTATAAAAGCTTGCATTTTGTATTGTAAAGGGTTAGCTAATCAGTCAGTTAGCCAGTTGGTTGGCTCGTAGGATGAGTCGTTAGTTGGTCAGTAGATTATTTTTGAAGTAGACTCAAGAGTCAGTCAGACAGACTGTGTTGTAACGATCCAGACACCTAGCTTGTCTGCGAGTCATTTGAGTCTGTATGTAACCATCCACAGAGAGAAAAGAGAGGGAAGGATATATTGAAAGAAAGGTAATATAGTGATAGAAAAGGCCAGAGATCTAGAAGAGATCTCGCGCTGCATATGCGGTGCAATAGACTGTGCTAACTTCCCTCAAAATATATAATAGAAGCACAGTTTGGTGGACATAGCTCCCATCCTGGGGGTGAACCACGTTAAATCTACGTGTTATGTGTTGCGTGAATGTGATTGTACTTGCTTATTGTTACTGGTTACTATGTATATGATGATAGTTGCAGTAAGTAAATGTATGTATTGTTCAGCTCATGGTAATGCAAGATGATAGAGATAAGTTGAAGTATTTTAGTAAGCTGCTTAAAGACTCCTTTACGTCTGTTTCTAATGACCATTTAATCACAATATAACCTCCGGGAAGTAGAGTTTCGCATCTTGACACAGTCAACGCTAAGAGTGCAAAGTCGTGGTGGTAGGATATCGCAGAGAGGCGATATCGCACCGGCAGAGGAGCTGCGGTGCGCGATACTGCGAGCTGAGGGCTTAGCGTTGAGGAGAGGCTAGGTGTCCCGCAGTGCGCAGAGATGCGATAAGGTTGGAGATATTGTGAGTAAGTGGAAGTTGTGCGACGTGGGAAGAAACCGTGCGACTTGCGCGTGGATAAGAATCGCACGGCCAGAAGGGCTGCGAGTAGAAGGGGATGTGCGATGCGCAGATATAGCTGACCTTGTGACTCACAGGAGTAAGAGAAGAAAAGTAGGATGCGTAGAACCTGGTCCAAGACACTTGAGTCTTGTCCAACCCATTAGATTCACTTCGGGTGAGACTTCAGATCGCTTCGCGGTCTGTCGCCGAAAGGGCCAGTGAGTTAGGGGTGTTGTTGATTGATTATAGTAAACCCGGGTCTGCCCATGCAATCAACACAAGAATTCATTCACAGGGGCTGGCTTCTCAGCAGCCGTGCATCTTTGGTAGAGCATTCTTTTAAGTTTTCGGCTTCTACACTTTTCTCCTCCTTGATTGCAACCTTGATAACCTTCACATCCTCAGCGGGAGGTATTTCTTCTGGCTTCTCAACATTTTCAACAATCTCAGGCTCGGGTTTAGGCGGCGGGGTCTTGTTGGCCCTCTTAGGAGTCTTGTTCGGCATTTTCACCGCGGCCTTTTTGGGAGTTGTTGTTCCCGCAGCATTCTTCACTGTTCGGGGTGGCATGTCTGTTCTGCAACTGCTGAAACCCTTCAAAAATGGAATAAATGAGATAAAATCCAAAGATGGAAGATATCAGAGAAAATATTCACGGAAATAATCGTGGACTTGCGCCTCCTACTTCTCTTATCGTGTTGGAACAAGCTCTGAAAATGGCAATGGCAAAATAAATATGAGCTTCTAGGCAAAACCCTTAACGCCATGTAGACTGTTGAGCCTTAGGGTTTCGTATCGACCTTTGTCGAGAGAGGTGCCTATGAACAATGCTCAGCCCAAACACATAAAAGAAACACTGAAACCAGCGGATCACGAAGAAGACACGCGGAGAACTAGCGGATCGCGAAGAGGACACACGGAGGAGCACGGTTGGCTGAATAGACGACGAAATGAAAAGTGCTTTACCGAAGAACTTCAGAGAAAAATGCCTTACGGCGTAACTAGCGTGATCTTCCACACGATTATGTGAGCTCCAATGTGAGGCCAGCATGATCTCTCACATGACTGTAAGCCTGTGTGGATTGTGAGGTCTTCCTCAGCGTGACCATGAGCCTATGTGGACTGAGTTTTACCCAGCGTGACTGTGAGTTTCACCTCATGTGTGGGTTGTGTTTTTTCCAACATGACTATGAAAGCATGACTGTGCAAAGTATGACTGTGTATCTCTGCAGTATCTGACTGCATCATTACTCGGCATGACTGGGTGTCTCTGCCTAGCATGACTGAGTGTCTCTTGCGCTAAGTGAATGTGTGTCCTTAGCATGACTGTACTATGACTAAACTACTCAAGCCTGTGTATTTGATTGAAGCCTCTCTACCTGTTGACTAAGAGTCTAAGGTCTGTTTTTGTCTGCTTTAACCCTCTCTCTCAAGGTATGTAAATTGTTTACATAGTTGACTTGTCCCTTCGATGACAAGATCAAACCCAAGTAGTTGAGTATAAGGTTGACTCAAATAATGGTTATGATTCTGCTAATATCTCTTGTACATTATTGTATGTTGTTACTATACATGGCACTTGTGATTTATTATTCTACTGTACATGGCACTTGTGATTTATTATTCTACTATACATGGCATTTGATGATTCTTGAGGAACAACTTTAACACGGTGACTAATGGAGCATTAAGTAGAAAGAGATGAAAATTATGTTTGTTTATTACAGATCAAATTTTATTAGAGCAATATTATTTCGAATTTGATTTCATATGTTCATGCATTAAAGTTTACTAATTATGTTTAAAACTCCACTAACCCTTAAATTTCAACAAATCACTACATGAGTAGAGAGTGCATTCTTGAGTAAAGGAGGGTGCTTCTAGAGCAGAGAAAGAGAGATAATCTTGGATAGATTGAGCACACTTGATCTAAGGTAGAGAGGAACCATCCGAGGTAGGATATTCATCAGTTGAGAGCTCAGAGACTGACTACACGAGAGGTGGTGAATCAGTGCGTGAGAGGAGTGAATGAATCCTTGCATGAGAAGGGTGAATGCTTGCATGAGAGACAAAGGCACATTCTTGAGCAAAGAAATAACAGTTTCTAGTGGAGTGAGGATGCAAATTTGAGCATAGATATAGCACACTTGATCTGTAGTAGAAAGAGGATATAGATTGATTCTATAAGGGTTTGAATCCAGTTGCAGAGCATTCAATTGACAAAGGGGGCATACTTCACTAGAGGGGATTGAGCTTTGAGATAGAGTTCATCAATCTAAGAGAGGGAGGGAATCACCGAGGCAGCAATCCAACTGTAGAGGGGTGAGAGGCCCTAATCAAAGAGAAACTTCAGAGAGAGAGGCACAGTCAAAGAGAGGGACGCACTCAGTCTAAGGGGAACACTACCCAGCTATCCTTCAGAGATTAGACTTGTGCATCAAAGCCTTTTGGCTCAGAGAAAAGTCTATGTTGGATTGATCTATTGTACCAATTGTAAATTTCTTGAAGATAATAAAAGCTATTATATCTCTCACTGGTTTTCTAGCAAGTATTTTTCCAGGGTCATTAGACCAAAACATTTTGTGTCAATTTTTATGTGTGATTGCTATATTGGTTAAAAGAAGTGAATTGATCTCATGTGTTTCAGTTTCATGTCATAAATACTTGCATGTGATTTAGAGGGACCTAAGACCAAGTTGGGATCAAGTATTTGAGAGAGATTCTGAAAATTTCACATTTCAAATTAGTCATTTTGGCATTTTCACTCCCATTTTTTCTATGACACCTCAGGGTCCAAAACTAACAAGTTAAAAAAAAGGGCATAGCAAAGCAACTTGTGTCCAAGTTTCAACTTTTTGATCGTTGCCATTTCGGAGATACACACGATGTAAGTCAAGCAATTTGAATAGCCCAAAAATTAGCCTTAAACAAGTGTCTGAGGTAAAATTGTTATACCTAAAGTTTTAGAACTCCAAATTGAGTGCCACCAATTGCATTGAAAAGAAGACGAAACAAAGTACTTTTGTTATCAATCTCATATCTGCAACTGAAAAATTGTACACGAGACAGTCTATACAACTTCGCCTTTCCAAGAAAGCCAAAATCAACAAAAACTACCATATTTTTTTGCTTGTCACGTCAAATTTAGTGAAACCTATGGAATTGCAGAGTATACATATCAAGCTACTACAGAGTAAAAAAATTATTCTTAGAGACACATAAATTTCAAAGTCACAAAAAATCTCCAGACCATCTCCCTATAAGGGTTTTTTGAGTAATGCTTATTTCAAAATTTTGGCCTCAAACACTACTTTCAAAAAGATTTGTAGTTTAGAGTACAAACCTCATTCTCACATAACCATCCCATGGGTAAAAGGTACTCCTCCCTATAGACCACCTTTCAAGACCGCAAGAAACATGAACACACATCCTAATGCCCAAAGGGTTGATGACCTTGAAGAAAAATATAGCAGTCTTTAAGTAAACATCCAAGGTAATCAAGGTAGAATGAAGGAACTGAAGAATGAAGTAGGAAACCTAGATCAAAAGTTGGATGAGAAGTTGGAAAAGCTAAAAGAATCACTGAATCGACTAACATCTCATCGCATGTTAGAAGAGGTCCTTTAGGATACACAACACAGTGAGACACACTAGGAAGGAACATCTTGCTCAGGACTATTTAACCACCAACAACACTCTTTGGGGCCTCACAACCCTAACCCACACTCCATGGATAATAACACCTGGAACCACTTTCCTAAGGTAGACATGAACAAGTTTGATGGTTCTAAGCCTTCAGAAGGGATACACGGATGGAACACTACTTCGCCCTTCATGATATTACTAATAAAAGTTAAAACTTAGGGTGGGGGGTTTGTATTTGAATCTAGAACAATGGAAATGGTGGGAATGGCATAAAAAATCCTATGGGCGCCTCATTCCCTAGAGTTTATTTGTTAAATCTCTCCATGACCGTTACGAGTTAGATACTCGCTATATGGGACGAGTTACCAAGTTATGTCAAATAAGGTAAGTCGTAAATTTTATCTCTGCCTTTGAACAATTAGCCATCCGCACAAAGAAATTAACAAATTCTCTCTAAACAGAATGTTTCATTAGTGACCTCAAGGAGGCAATTCAAGCACAAGTCAGAATGCAGCAACCTGCTACCTGGTTAGAAGCAACTCAGAGGGCTCTAGAAGCAAAGACGGTGATCAATGCACATACCAACAAACCACCTTTCATCCCCCGCTCATGCCCTATGCAAGTCAATTCCTCAAGCACAAATCATTTTTCTCCCTCGAAAGTACAAAAGTTATCTACAACAAAAATGGCAAAACGACAAAGACGGACGTTTCTATAATTGTGATGAAAATTATGCTCTAGATCATAAATGTAAAGAACATAAGTTATTTCAGATTGATGTGTCTACTCCTACCCATTTTGAAGACATCATTGTGGAATATACTCCTAAGTTTGAGGATGTTGACAAAACAACCTCTATGCAAGAATTGGATCTCGAAGTCAATCAAGAAGAACCACTCATCTCTCTTCATGCTTTATCAAGTATTTCATCCCCACAAACATTGGAACTTCAAGGTTACATCAAGCACCGCAAAGTGGTAGTTTTGGTTGATAGTTGAAGCACCCCACAAATTTTTTCACAAGAGAGTGCCCGAAGAACTCCACTGTTATGTACACCCAGTGCCCAACTTTCAAATTATCATAGTCAATGGCAGGATGATAAAATGTGGGAGGCACCATGAAAATGTGAAAATCCAATTGGGTGACTATAATCTCAAAACTCATATGTTGTCCATAGATATTGGTGGTTGTGATATAGTTTTAGGGGCATAATGGCTACGCACATTGGGTCCAATAACCATGGACTTTAAGGAATTATATGTGTTTTACCCAAGACTCTCATGCTCACACCCTTAAAGGTCTCCAAGTGGTTCCCCTGAAAGCATAAGTCACCCATCGGATATAAAAATTATTAAAGAAAGGCCACTCTAGAATTATTGCTCAACTCCATGCCATCCAGGCTCTAGATAACACTGCACCAGAAATCCAACATGACTTACAAAGGGTTTGGGACAAACATCAACATGTCTTTGAGACACCAAAGGATTTACCCCAATCTAGAGATGAGCATGATCATGTTATTCCCTTGATTCTAGGAAGTCGACCACCAAATGTACGACCATATAGGCACCCATTTGCACAAAAGAAATTGAAAAGATCATTCATGAGTAATTGGAGGCAAAATCCATTCATCCCAACACTGGCACATATTCATCCCAGCGGTCATGGTTTTAAAAAAAATGCGAGCAAGACCACAAGTAGTTGGAATTGGGCTATTGAAGTACTATATAGAGAGTAGTAAGATATGTAATGTAAGTCAAGAATTGTCAATGTATTTGGAGCTAGTGCTATTGGAGGTTTCCCCCTTGAAGAGGCAAGTGAACATTGTTATCTATTTTCTTTGTATTTACTTATTTTCTAAGATTTTTTGGGTTTAAGCATATTACATGAGTTCACCGTGTTAAGAGCTATTATAGAAACATTAGCATAAACATCGATGCCAATTTGGCAGTAGATGGATTACAAGTGTCATTAACAAACTCTTACGCTGTAGGATCTGAAAGCTAGGCCCTTTAAGATAGTAAAGGCTTAAAAAGGGATTCAAAACAGTAGGAGCTCAGTAATTCTAAGATAATATTAATTTTCTTTCTGTCAGCTGCTTTGTTCCTACCTGCTCCAAGAAAACATGAAGTTTAATTCCATAAGATCATCGGAATGCGCAAAGCATGTTATAAGCAGCTTTGTCCAGGTTGCATACAAAGAGCATGTTAATTCTCTCAAAGCCTCAAACTGTTATTTGTTGGACATCCATATTTTTGGTCAATTCTATTTCTGTAAATGGAGGTGAAGAGTCTATTAATTTACAGACAAAAAGTTGCCGTGAAAAATACAATAACGTTATCTTTTACATTCCTTAAAACCCTTTATTTACAAGAGCATTTCATTATTCAAACATGTGACATGAGTTAATTGCTCGGTTTCCTTTCCAAAAAGAACCAGGCACGCTCCCAAACTGAGCAGGTCTCGAGTTCGATACCCATAAAACAAGCCCTAATTCAAAAGGCCCGGGAATGTTTCCACCATGGTGAAGCTCAAGGAAAAAGCGGCTTCGATTTAAACCCATTTTTCTAAAAATGCATCACCGGTGCCATAACTAACTAATGTTATGCTGACGGACTGGAAAAGAAACAATCGGCTTATATTCAAAATTGTGGTAAAATGGGAGGGAAACGGTGAAATGGGTACCTGCTTTTCTTGCTCCGCTTGCCACTACAGTCGACGTCGTCTTCTTCTTCGTCCTCTTCTTCATCGTCGTGTTGTTCAGAAGACTGCTCTTCCTCTTTAACCTCATTTTCTATGCCCTCGTTGTCTTCTTGCTTGACCTCATTGTTCTCCAATAACTGCTGCTGCTGCGATAAATAAAGGTCTACTTGCTGTCTCACGAAGGCCTTCTTGCTCGTCAAATCAATTCCCAGTTCCTCTTCCAGCTTACACCGTATGCTCGAAGTCGTAGTGGTCGTTAAGTCCGCGGTCTGCAGAATTTCAGGACCATCGAACCATGGATGGGTGGCTTCCATTTAACGCGTAGCCAAAACTCACGGGTAAACTTGCAGGACAGAGCAGGGTAAACCTTTACCTCAACCTGAAAACACGCGGAGGACCAGCGGGACTTTAAAACATGCGGAGGACCAGTGAATCGCGAAGAGGATACGCGGAGGACCACCGAATCGCGAAGAGGACACGCGGAGGAGCAGGGTTGGCCGCATAGACGACAAAAGCTACAGTGCTTTTCCGAACTTGTTCGGAGAGAAAACGCCTTACGGTGTAAACATAACCATATATTAGCAATTGCCTCATATAGGTAGAATAAATCGTTGAAGGGAAAAAATGAAAAAAAATTGCAAAGAAAAAGAAAAGTAAAATAGATTTGATAAAGTGAAAAAAAAACAATATTGTAAGAACTCTAAATATTTTTAATTAGAATCCAATCAATAAAATAACAAAAGCTTGTTTTTTATTAGAAGATATTAATGGAATTGAACATTGTTGGATGGAATGAAATACATTTATCTCCAACAATAGAACATCGTATCTTTTATTATAAAACAACTAAAACTTCAAATAATCATATATATATATATATATATATATATAACATAATATGAAGTAATGAATAACAATGTGAAGCCTTGTAATATATCCATAACTAACAATATAGAGCATTACACATAACTTGAAAATCATATATATATATATATATATATATATATTTGATAAAGTGAAAAAAAACAATATTGTAAGAACTCTAAATATTTTTAATTAGAATCCAATCAATAAAATAACAAAAGCTTGTTTTTTATTAGAAGATATTAATGGAATTGAACATTGTTAGATGGAATGAAATACATTTATCTCCAACAATAGAACATCGTATCTTTTATTATAAAACAACTAAAACTTCAAATAATCATATATATATATAACATAATATGAAGTAATGAATAACAATGTGAAGCCTTGTAATATATCCATAACTAACAATATAGAGCATTACACATAACTTGAAAATCATATATATATATATGACAAAAATATTTTAATAAAAACAATGTTTTCTTTAATTTAATTATAATTAAATTCAAATTCTTTAATAAAAATAATATCTTTAAATATATTTAATATTATAATTTAAACAATTTAAAAAAAATAACATTTTCTTTAATTTAATTATCATTAAATTCAAATTCTTTAACATGTTTTTCCCGTATAAATATATTTAAAATCAAATTTAAAAAGTCGATAAAAATTAATTTCTTAAACAATAATTTATTATCTTTTAACATATATCTTATTAAAATACTCATTATTAAATCAAATATAACTAAAATATATGTATTTGATTTTAGTTTTGTTTTGAATGAATAGACAACGTTACCATTGGAACCATGATGGTCACGATCTATTAAAATTGAAACGTTCAATGAATGGGGAATCTTGAATGATGATAAGCGAGTTTCGATTCTCGAATGGTAAAGAAAAGTCATTTGTTTGTGAGAAAAACAAATGAAGAATTTCATTCGTTTTGATGATGATGATGATGATGATGATGATGGTTAATGTTCACTAAGACCAAACTTTTGTCTATCGAACCTAAAGAAACAAATTAATTAGTTTGTTTTAAAATTGTATTTGTATGCTCAAAGAGCTTGGTGAAAAGCGCCCCAAGCTCACTATAATTTTGACAAGTTAAAAGGCTAGGAAGGTCGGTATTGCAACAAAGATTATGAAACTGAGATCTAATGTGGGTGTACGCAGGGCACTCTAAGAGGAAGTGATTTTCATCTTCAATGTTCCTATTCTCACAGAGACGGCAAATCCTTTCCACCCATAGTGTTTTAGGAACTGTCCAATGACCTGTTTCACTATGGAGCTCATGAGAGTTCGTTCTTATCTTGGCTATATTAATATTTTTTTCTTTGAACTGGTTAATAATATACATTGACTTTGAGTGCAATGGACTTTAATGAGGATGCTTCTTTGTGCAAACCATGGGATTTAAGTGTACTTGTTTATTTCGTCAATAGTTTGTTGTTGGAGGTTCAAATGGATGAAAAGAGGAAACAAAAATCAAATCGGTGTTTGGGGAAAAAGTCTAAAAAAAAGAAAATGTATGGACTAAAGTTTTTCTATGGTGTAGATAAGGCCTTGTACCCCACTACCATCACAAACAAACTACTAGTTTAAAAGGAAAGCCAAGGAAAGGTCAAGTTTTAAAATCCCTTTAATGATATCACAAATAAACACTATATTAAATGTAGACAAAGTTAGTAATGGCATAGCATTTCTTTTAGGTCAAACTAAACCTCTACATTTTCCTTAGGCGACATGCAAATTACATGGAAAAAGGGTAGAAAATAAGCCTTTTTCATTTTCCTTAGGCTACATGCAAATTACAAATTACATGGAAAAAGGGTAGAAAATAGGCCTTTTTTTTTGTCGAAAGGTTTAGATAGGGATTTTTTTTCCCTACACCAAAGCGAAACTTTGTTCCACTCCCTTCATTTATACTATAAGCGTGAATGCTATTATTACTTATCTTTACGCTCTAAAATGAAGATGCCCGTCGCATCCGTCTTCGCGACTCAATAGTAGCAGCAGGTTTTAACTTTTCAATTAGTTATCAATTGAAACCTTATTTGGAAAGATATAAACTACGGTCCTACTGGCTAACTGGGATAAATCTTTTTTTTTAGCTCGAGGGGAATCGGTAACTTGTCAAACTTGTCTGGGCCAGGCCCAGGATCAAATCCGCTGCTGCCACTATAACCCCTAAGGTATAAACCGGCAACCCGCAAGCCAGGATATACCAGAAACTTGTGACTCAGCAAGAACCATAAAGGTAAGTCCCATTTTGCAGGGAGGAGTCTATTCGTAGGGAAGATAAAGTTAACTAGCTTACCTAAAACTTACGCACTTATTAGTGACTAGATCAACCTATGCCTTTGGGTTGTAAACTCATAAGTCTGAAGATTTTAGATATAATTTAGTATAAAAGTTATATTAGGTTTTAGAGCAATTTCTTGATATCCTCTTAGGCTAAATTAAACTATACACC
Source organism: Pseudotsuga menziesii (assembly GCA_001517045.1). Classification (NCBI taxonomy): domain Eukaryota; kingdom Viridiplantae; phylum Streptophyta; class Pinopsida; order Pinales; family Pinaceae; genus Pseudotsuga; species Pseudotsuga menziesii. The sequence goes on from LPNX010473219.1 coordinate 492,012, forward strand.
CAAATCATGATATAATGTTATTGAGGAATAGTATTATATAGGTGATAAGATTCATTAATATTATCCCATTCATAATATTGGAAGATATGGTAGTATACATATGCTACCATATTCTTTTTATCGCAATTATACGTAAATTAGCGTAGAGGCTATTCTATACTTATCCTAGGTATTAGGTAACACTCCACGAAAGCCAACCAACAAGGTGGCCAAACTCTCAACAATGGTTTGCAAAATTATTGGAAATATCTAAACCCATCCAAAATCAACCACATTGAATATAACATAGAAAAAATACGTGTACATAAGAAAATAAGTAAAAACATTCACTAATATATGTATATATATATAGAAAAAAGATTGGAATTTCAAAAATGTTTCACTTCAAAAAAATCACTCCATATATCTTGATAAATTGCATTTTTACTATTTTTAAAGTATTATTATTAGAAATTGATCATTTTTTTTATAAATAGTATTTTAACTAATTAAAAAAATATTATAGTAGATATTGATTTTTTTAAGATATTAGTAGTAAATATTGATTGTAATTTATTAGAAAAAAAAACATTATGTATATAAAATTCCAACGCTAGCCACATTATATTAATATCTACTTTTAGGCTAGTTAAACAAGGGATTAGATAACGTGATCCGATTAACTAAGAACCATCATTATAGATTGGGGGATTAATTTAGAGTTGAATGTTTTGTGTTGAAGCTAAAACATCTCACATAGAATAATGTCAAAGATATTTCTGGTCCTCGTATTCCATAAAATTCCTCAAAAGCTAAGTGAAATTGTGTAATCATACACACATTTCACAGTAAAAGGAGAACCTAAAATAACAAAAGTTAACCAAATGAGGAAGCTGTGTATGCATGATGATGTGTCTCTGGTATCTCACAGGGTTGTTCTGTGGAAAGCGCCATGAAAAATTGTATGAGGGATGACGAATTTGGTTCTTTCATTTCTCCTTGACTCACTTTGTTACATGCAATAGAAGGAGAATACCAATTGTCAAAATCCTTATCCATGTTCCTTGAAATTTGAAGTGGTGGATTTGAAATTTGAAATATCAACCGCACCTTCAACCTTCAATTGCGCCTTCTTTCAGCTCAGCTCATCTTTCTTTGAAAATTGTCTAAGAATGCAAGATCATCTTAGATATTTGGTGGATAAAGAGGCTCCGAGTTTTCATCGTCCTCTATGGCGTCCAATTGACAACTGTGTTCTCCATATGCGTTCCAACACCAAACCTCTGTATGTTTCTGAACTTCTCTATACACTCTTTTGTATTCTCAAAGTTATGGTCTGTGTTTCAAATTGTGAGTTCATAAAAGACGTCATGTTCTCAAATATATGCTCACAGAAATATCTCTTTCATATTATGAATTATTAAATGGTGGTAAAATGGCATTCTTGTTTCTAATAGATTTTATAAAAAAAAATTAGGTGCATGGGATTAGCATGCCTCAAAGAAGCTCTAGGAAATCGTTGAAAGACCCACGGAGCTAGCCAATGGCTTCACTAATTTCAAATGAAGCCATTACTTTGTTGATATGAACAAATTACAGGGATTCCGAAGCTAACAGAATTAGAAGAACCAAGGAAAGAAACCAGCAGAGCACAAAACCTCTCACATAATGAATAAAACTTACATATATAGGAAAATAATCAACTAAGCTAGATCCTAATGATATGCATCAGATCCTACAACATAGGAGTTTTTCAAACAACTAATATAGATATAGAAAAACATAAATGAATACATTGTTGCATTATCTCTAACAGCCTCCCTTAATGCAGAAATGGACTCTTGACAACACCTAGTTTTTGTCTAAGATCCTCAAAGTGGATTCTTCTAACTGGTTTGGTAAAAATATCAGCAACATTCTCACTTGTACTACAACAAATCAATTCAATTTATTTAGAGTCAATCTTTTCTCTCACAAAATGATGTTGCAGCTCAATATGTTTGGATTTGGCATGATAGACTGGATTGTGTGCTAACTTAATTGAGCTTTGACTATCACACTGAATTCTGGTAGCTTGTTTTTGTCGTGTTCCAACATCTTCAAGAATGCGCCTAAATTAAATGGATTCACAAGTAGCACTGGTTAATGCTTTATATTTAGCTTATGTGGATAACAAAGAAAGATTTGGTTGTTTCTTACTGCTCCATGACACGACTCCCAAACCAATGTTAAAAGTATATCCAGAAGTGGATTTTTTGTCATAGGGAATTCCTGCCCAATCATAATCTGCCAAATGAACATCAGATACATCAGTATATAAAATACCAAGATTAATTGTTCCTTTTAAATATCTTAGGACTTGTTTTGCAGCTTTCCAATGTGTTTCGTGTTTCGCATGGCTTAGCCAAGAATTGACTAAGAAAACTAACAGAATATGATATGGTTAGCCTTATAGTAGTGAGATAGTTCGGACTACCCACTAGTTGATGATACAAAGTACCATCTGCTTCTTTAGATCCATCATTGTTGTACAATTTAACATTTTGATCCAAAGGGGTTGATACAGCTTTGCATTCACTCATTTGAAATTTGTCAAGGATTTGCCTTGCATACTTGCTTTGAGTGATGAATGTTTTACCAGACTCTCTCCAAAAAGCCAAAACAATAATGCAAGTCACCAAGGTCCTTCATTTCAAATTCCTGAGACATATTACTTTTAATATCTGCAATTAATTGATATGCTCTACCTGTAATGATAAGATCATCCACATATAATAATATCAAGCAAACATTTCCCTCTTTATCTTTCTTAATATATAGGCTTGAATCATTTTTACTTTTGAGAAACCCTTGTTATTTAAAGAAGGAATCAATCTTGAAATACCACGATCTAGGAGCCTGTTTCAGTCCATAAATAGCTTTCTTTAATCTACACACAAGATGCTCCTAACCTTTCTGCACTGTAACCTTCAGGCTGCACTAAATATACCTCCTCTTTTAAATCACCATTTAGAAAAGCAGATTTAACATCTAATTGGTCTATTCTCTAGTTATGTTTAGTAGCTAATGCAACTAGCAATTTGATGGTGTTTAATTCAGCTACCGGTGCATATGTTTCTTCAAAGTCAATCCCCTCTTGTTGAGAATAACCCTTTGCAACTAATCTTGCCTTAAATTTGTCAATATTACCACCAGCTTTAAGTTTAGATTTGATTAGCCATTTAGATCCTATGGGTACTTTATCTTTAGGTAATTCTACTAATTCCCACGTTTTATTTCTCATAATAGAATTATATTCCTCATTCATTGCAGTTACCCATTCTTCCTTATATTTGGCTTGATCATAATTTAATGGTTCTATGACATTCATTACATTAGCCATCAAGGCATAATCTGTAAGCTTTACAGGAGGTTGAGTTTGTCGATTTGACCTTCTAGGTATTACAATACCTATTGGAGTTCCATCCATGATTCTTCTGCCTTCTGTTGATTCTTCATCTAAGGTAGTATCACTCATGTTTGACTCTTGTTCTTGAACCTGTTGTTGTTCCTACACTTTTTGAAAAGAATTATCTATTTTGGCATTCTCATCTGGGATCTGTTCTTCATCAACATTGTTCATCCTACATTACTTATATCTGTATTTTCATGAAATACAACATCTCTACTAGCAATTAATTTATGGGAACTAAGATGAAATAATTTATATTCTTTATGATCCTCACAGTAGCCAACAAAGACACATTCAATGGATTTAGAATCCAATTTCCTTCTGTCATCTTTAGGGATGTAAACAAAGGCCCTACAACCAAATATTCTTAAATGACTAATTTCTGGTTTGTAGCCATAAAATACTTCAAAGGGGGTTTTGTGTTCTAATTTCTTTCTTGGACTCATGTTCTTTAGATACACAACAATGTTAATTGATTCAGCCCAAAAACCATTAGAAATGTTTTTACCTTGGAGCATGTTGCGAGCACATTCCTCCAATGTTCTGTTTTTCCTCTCAACAACTCCATTTTGCTGAGGTGTAGATCAGTCATAGTGAATTGTTGTTGGATTCCAATGTCTGTATAGCATATTTTAAAAGCTCCATAAGTGTACTCACCACCTTGATCCGATCTGAGGATTTTGATGTATTTTCTTGTCTGTTTTTCAACTTTGATTCTGAATTCCTTGAAGTATTCAAAAACATCGTTTTTTCTTCTTATGAAGTAAGCCCATGTGAACCTAGATCTGTCATCAACAAATATCAGAAAATACCAAGCACCACCTAGATATCTTGTTTGCATAGGTCCACATACATTAGTGTGTATTAATTCAAGGAGTTCAGTCTGTCTCTTCTCTTCATGGTTAGGAAAATAATTTTTGTGTTGTTTTCCAAGTGCACATGCGGCACATTCTATATGATCATCTTTGATAACAGGAAGATCTTCAACCATAGAATTTTTCTATAATAACATAAGATCATTGTGATTGAGGTGTCCATACCTTTGATGCCATAATCTGACATTTAAAATGGCTGAATATGTTAGTGCTTGATGGTTTCCCTTGATTGCATCCAACTTCTATAATCCACCAAGTCTGGATCCTATCGCTATAACCCTTTAATGATATTGGACATATTTAACATGACACTTATACTTATCAAAATATGCTTTCATATCATTAACGGTGATAGCAGAAACAGATATTAAAATATTTTTTATGCATGGAACATACATCACATTATGAATCTGTTTAAATTGTCCATCGGGTAGATTTACCCTTATCACTACATAACCTTGGACCTTATGTGACGTGTTATCACCCAAATAAATGTGAGTGCCATCAGACTTTTCATGATACTCATCATATCAGTCTCTATTACAGGACATATGGGCAGAAGCACCCAAATCTATAAACCGTGCTTTTTTGTCTTCTGTTTCAGCAAACAAATCATGTTCAGATATAAACAGTCTGAGATTTTTTAATCCATTGACATCAGGGGTGTCTTTTCTTACATAGTTTCCATTATGTTTTATGTATCTGTTATGGGACTCATTATTTATCTTCTTAAAACAGTCTCTAGCAATATGACCTAATTTGCCACAATAATGGCATACAACTTCTCTATTAGCATTAGAGTCAATGTGTGACATACCTATATGTTTTGTACGAAACTTGCCTCTGTGTTTGTTCCATTGATTTCCTCTGTGTGAGTGTCTGCCTCTTACCATCAGTGGCTGATCTGCAGTCTGAGATTCTGGCTCATAAATATTCATTCTCTCTTCTTCTTGTAGTAGGAATTCGTCGAGCTCTGTAAAGGTAGGAGGAGTCTGTCTCACTGCAAGTGCTGAGATGAAAACTTTATAATCTGGCAATAAACCAAGTTAATGTAATAGTCACCGGATTTGTACTAGACATTTATTTTCCAATATCACCCAGATTATCTCATAAATCTTTAATGCGAGAGAGATATTTAGTTATGGGTTCGTTCATTTCCATCTTAATATACAATAATTTAGTCTTCAAAAACAAAATTCTATTTGAATTTGACGTCTCATACAAACCTTTGAGTTTGTCCCATGTATCTTTGGACGTCTTTCAATTTCTGATATGAGGAATAATATTATCTTTTACAGACATGTGAATTAATACATTTGCTTGAACTTCCTGCACATTCCAATCTGAGATAAACAACGGATCTAAAGGCTTCTATTCATCTCCTTTCACAATCGGCCACAAACTGAGTGCTTCAAATATAGTGATTAATTTGAATTTCCAGTTTACATAATTCTCTCCATTTAACTTGAATGATTCAGTGACATATAAATCCGCAAGGGACATGTCTTCCATATTGAACTAATTGAATGGCAATGAAATTCAACCCTAAATAATAATAATAATAATAATGGCTTACCTCCTTTACTGACAAACTAATCAACGCTCCTTGACTTCTCCTGAACCTGCGCCGGCCAAAATCGTTGTAAGTATGGGTAGGTCTTGCGCTCTGATATCTTTTGGGAAAAGCACCGCCAGTGCTCTGTATTCTCTCAGAAATAGCATCGACGCTTGTTTTCTCTCAGTGACTGCACCTGCCAACAAAGCATGGAGAAAAAAAAAATCATAGCAAACAATCTATGCGATCTCACCCTTCAGGGCTCCTTCACGAGAAATAATGCCCCCTTCACCGCAATGGATTTCTTCTTAGACACGATGTCAACTGCGATATGAGCATTGAAAATTAATACAATGATTTACGGTGACTTGACCTCTGCAAGCAAGAGCGACTTGTTAACAACTACGTTCTTCCTCCTCATGTGAGTGCATGCATCAGTCACTTAGGTCACATTCAAGCTTGACTTCACCTCAGACTTTGAAATTTATCACGTTGTGGCTCCTCCGTATCAACTTCAGTCAACACATGCTCGAAGTCTTTTTCACAGGTTCAATCATACCATCTCACGACCAAACAGTAGCCTCCTTTAGTACTCAGGATGGTTCTCTCAGCCTCACACAGCAACAGCTCTCAACTTGGCTCTGATACAAAATTAGAAGAACCAAGGGAAGAAACTAGCAGAGTGTAAAGGCTCGCACAGACAGGAGGAGATACACACTCGACTCAATTGTATTGATGAATAAAACTTACATATATAGGAAAATAATCAACTAAGCTAAATACTAAAGATATGCATCATATCCTATAGCATAGGAGTTGTTCAAACAACTAATCTAGATATATAAAACATAAACGAATACATTGTTGCATCATCTCTAACAAACATATCTTTGCATGATTTGTGTGTTTGATTGCAAGGCACTAGAAAAGATTACAGGTGTTGAACATTTGAAATTGTTAGAGGAGCTTGAGGCTCATGGCTATGTCTAACTCTAGTGGGGAGAGGGAGTAGTGGAACATGGAGTAGGGGAAAATTTATTAAAAATGAAAGCATAAAATTTATGTAATTCCATACGACCATGACATAAGATCCACTTGTTTAAGGAAATGTTATATAACATAAAAATGAACAAAGCATTAATCAAGATTTTAATTTCAATCCATTCAATCATATTGTGTGATTGTGAAGAAATGTTTTATTTCATAAAACATATAGTGAACACAAAATATGGAGTAGCTTTATGATACCAAAATATCCTAGATACATACTAAGTTTGCATGATCAATCCTCTTACAAAGATTATGGTTTACCTATTCTCATTACATATGCTCGACGCTCCTTTCTCCTTTGTATTTATATAATAATTTACAATTGATAACTTCTAAAAACACGCTAAAAGGTCAAAAACATATTTGCCTTTATATAATAATTTAAAATTGATAACTTCTAAAACACACTAAAGGGTCAAAGACATAGCCAACCATTATCCTCCCACTTGCACAGATTGCACTTTTGGTAAACGAGATGCCATGAACGAATTGAGATTGAAAAAGGCAGCTCAGTCTACTCGTTATTCACGACGGTGTAATTTAATTTGAGAGCTTCTGTCAGCTCAAGTACAAGAATTTCTATGAATCTTCTTCACTATCATGTGAGTCATATGAATATCCATGGATAGGCACCCGATCTTTTTTGAAGTCTCGGGATAAGCAGCAAGGAATGCAAGCTGGTCCACTACTATGAATCCTTGCCACACACTGATCTTCGGAAAGCGTGTCGAGTCAGCACCAGATCTTTCATTGCCCCCAACTGTCCCTGCTTGAGACATGATATGGACAAATGCTATCACAAAAGTTGTGGGACTGAAATAAGTTACAATAATATATTCTTCATTATGATCAGTGTCGTTTAGTATGATTAGTATTATCATGATATGGACAAATAATGCTCTCATGATATAGACAAATTGCAGCAATGGGATGGGACTCTGAGATAAGTTAAATATATTTTTCATTCCTCCAAATTATATGAGCCAACGATATCATGATAAATGTCATCTATGGCACTGTGAAATAAGTTTGAAGAAATGTTTTCCATACAATACTCATTGCTTTTCTTCGTGAAGAAGGTAAACAACGTGATCTTGACCTCCTGCATTAAGGAATGTAGAGAGCAACCTTACACTTGTTATTCACTTATGGAGACCGTAAGTGGCACTACAATACCTCACAGTGCATCCTTGTATATCTAGTGGCAGGGTTCCTCGTATTCTTTTTACTATGTTATTTATTCCATGCGCTTCACTCTCCTTCTGATACCTACTGATCCGTTATATGGTAACAGAATCAGTCACGCTTAGAGTGATGNGTTTCCTCGTATTCTTTTTACTATGTTATTTATTCCATGCGCTTCACTCTCCTTCTGATACCTACTGATCCGTTATATGGTAACAGAATCAGTCACGCTTAGAGTGATGTATCCCTGCCCAATGCATACACTTGTTATCGCTAACAAGTATGTCCATGTAGGTACCAGTCCTATATATATGATTGAGAATGATGCTTTCAGCGAGAGCGTAGACTTTGTATAGTTTTGGACAGACCAGATGTTATCCCCAAAGAATGTTTCCATATTTAACAGCCCTAGAAAGACTGTTTCCATATTTAACAGCCCTAGACTCTTGAGATTATTTTTTATGATGTCAACATAGAAGACTCTTGAGATTATTTTTTATGATGTCAACATAGAGGGGTTGTTAAGATAATATTTGAGACAATATTTGTATAAATTGTCTCAACTTGAGATAATAAAAAAATTGTGTATTGTTTGAAGTATTGTCTTTAGGTGGGTGTCTTAAAATATTGTCTTAAATTTAAGACAATAAAACAATAAATTGTCTTAAATTTAAGACAATTATTTAAGACAGTAGTTTAAGACACCCGCTTAATGTCTTAAATTTAAGACAATAGTTTAAGATACCCACTTATTGTCCTAAATTTAAGACAATAGTTTAAGACACCCGCTTAAAAGGCAATACACAAACTTTTTTTTTGTCTTAAGTTGAGACAATTTATAAAAATATTGTCATAATACCCCCTCTATGTAATAGCGATAGAATGCAAATATTTAGGATAGGGCTCAATGGAATCCAACCACCAATCTTCTACGTATTATAATGCAGATACTTTACCTTTGAGTTAACACCCTGCAACTTCATATACAAGAAGAATATTTGTATTTTTTAGAGTTTTTTTAAGCAATGAACACAAGAAGCATAGAGAAATAGCTTGTTGAAACAACTCAAGGTATGGAAGAGTGAAACAAATTTTGATTTACTCTAAATAAACTAATGGAATCAATTATATGTGTATTATTGGCTCATAGTTAAGCATGAAACACAAAGAGTCAAGAGCATATGAGGCACATGTGGTAAGACGATGCAAGATGGATTACCCATGGCATTCAAATGGTCATACAATGCTCATTGATGGTACATTGGAACCATAAATTCCATACCAAGAAAAATTCAACGAAAGAAACGTGTTAAGATGTGATAATGGGTATTTTAACAATTATAAATGTTGACGATCAAACTTGCTAGTCGGAAAAGGATACTACACTTTCTTACAATAAGTTCTACACTAAAAAATAGAAATATTTATTTTTTCTAACACATAGCATTCCTTACATCAAATATGGAACTTTAACAGTATAGAAAAAATGTTAGCTTAAGGATTAGGATCTTGTAGCATAAACAGGGTATTTTTCTCATATACTCATTCCTCAAGTCAAATCTGGAGCCTTAAAAGTATATGATTTGATGACTGTACAAATCAGATACACTATGCAAATCAAAATGCAACCAGAAAGAAGATCAGGGACCTACATCTCATAGCATAAAACATATCCACCAAAATAAATAATTTGATAGGATAGAATACACACCAACATTTTCCCCAAAGAATACCTTAAATGGAGAAAAAAAAAATCACAAACTCTAGACATGAGAAGAAGAAAAAAAAGTTATATATTACAAACTTAATTTCACTTGGACTAGCCAAAAAATAATGCAAACTAATCAACAAAATCAACATATAGATGTAAGGTGGGTGAGTTTTCATTATCTAGGATACAACCAATTGTGTTGAAGCTTCAAGATTCAATTGTAAAACAAAACATGATTTATAGCTCCATCCACATATCTATTAACTGAAATAGAATGGCAGTGTCATTTTTCCAAAGTTAATAATTGAAGCTACAAAAATATCAAGCAAACCTTATATGCACGTTATCATCAAAGACATGCCCCTAGCTTATTTATTTGACATATTAACTTACAAAATAGTCAACCAAAGAGAAAACATGGGTGTCAAGGGTATTCCATAATTGAATACAAGAACCCATGATCAACAACAATTCTTTGTTAAGAACTAAAAGTCAAGAAAGATAGAGAGAAATTTTTTTGATGAAATGCCAAAATCAATGGTAATGTATGTTGTTTGTGCTAGAAACCATCTGCCATATAATATTGCTCCATGGCGTTCAAAGATGCTTGAAAAGAATCATGAAAAAAAACTAGAGATCCATTAAAGTCGCTAAAAGGATTAGCATCTTTGTTGAATTTTAAATTTGTATGTCCTTAAATATGTGGTTTGCTCACATATTTTTTTGGCTGCAAGATAGACATAGTACCCTCAAGTATTCTTAGGAAATTTTCCATCTCTCACATAATTTGATTGATATAGAAAGATAATTATCAAAGACTAAAGAAATGCCTGGAGGTATGGAATATTAGTATTAAATATGTCTACAATTGTGTCTATGCAATTTGTTTTTAATGTTACAGTGGGCATTGTTATTTCTCCTCAAAAATATCCTTACTTGTTGTGGCCTTGTAGTTTTTATTTAGATGATTTGGCACAATTAAAAGTTGACCCTAGAGATTCCCACTACATTTATCACCTAAATAAAAATTACAAGGCCACAACAATTACAAAACTGCCCATAGTTCATTTGATTTCATTGGTTCTACTCATTTCACTAGTAAACATAAATGATATACTATAAAAATATGAAAAAATTGATACAAGCACAATTCTAATATAGAAATGGAAAGGCATGGATATAATCAGAACCTTGTAGCATAGAATTCCATCCCCCTCTCTCTTTGTGAAATATTATAAAAATTTCATTGAATCATTCTTATCCTTTTCAAACATGGAATGTAAATCCAACATAAAGATGTATCCATAGAGTTAATTCGCTAAAAAGGAAATTAAATAAATGAATATCACAGAAAAAAGTAAACTCGTAAGCACCCAGTAACTCTAACCATGAAAAACCGAAATAAGTAAATGTAACATAAAAAAAATGTAGTCATCAAAGAGACAAGGAAAGAAATTTTTATGGACGATAGTCTCTCTTGTAGGGGGTAGTTTATAGTTCAGTGTTTAATGGAAATAGCCCTCATATCACACAAATGAATCAAAGCTTCAATAATGTATCAAAGTATAGCCTAAATAATTTGTAAATTGTAAATAAAGGTCCTCAAATGTACTTACCTCTTTGTTGTAGCAGTGATTTAAGATCTGATAAAGGGGGGTCACTCATTCCTTGTGGAGTTAACAATATCAACATGAACAAGCGCTATTCCATCTACAGGTAGAAAGGATCTGCCACTATTTCCTCCAAATATATGTGACATCAATATAAAATGTTGCGCTATGTTCCATTCTTCCTTATATTATTATTTTATTTCTGGTAATTAATGTTAATTCATTGTTGGTACAACACTTCAGCATCTTGGTGCCTTCGGCACCAGTGCTCTTCCTCAAGGGAAAACAAAGAAAATGCAACCGAAAGGGAGAGAAATTGAGCATGAATGCCATACCCGGTGTCCTTCCAATGTTCTAAATAGGGAGAACTGAAGCAATCATTATTTTTTTGTTGAGTGTGATTGTTTGCCATGCTCCTTGTCCATAGTTCCCTCGATATCATTCTTTATATCAAACGCACCAAGTTTCACCAACTCAACAAACCCTATTCAAGAACATGGCTCTCAGAAGTTATTGCTACTGAGGAAACCCGATAACTTTCATATTACACCAGACACAGAAAACTTCTAACAAACAAAGATCACTTGGAAAACAAACCAAGCAAAATACTAAGTAAGCATGCTCACCAGCATTAGAAAAACTTGACAAAACTGGATGAAATATTTGTCATTTGTCTCTGGTTTGACATCATTCGGTTGGGATTTCTCTATTCTAGCATAGGTTACTGCTAGATATTTACCTAGCCAACAAAAAAACCTGAAGATCCCACTAGAGTTGTGGTTCTTATAATCACAATGCTCAATTGGGAGGGATCCCGAACAATTCTCAAGGCCTCACTATTGTAGCTGAGCTCAGGTTTGATTTTGGGTTCGAGTTTGGGTTTAATGAAGTAGGTATCATGACCAAGGTTTCAAAGGGTTTTGTGGGTTTGGGAAAGCTAGGGGTTGTGGAATTTGCGCATGGATTTATCTAGAGTTGTGGTTCTTATAACCACAATGCTCAATTGGGAGGGATCCCGGATAATTCTCAAGGCCTCACTATTGTAGGCCTCACTATTGTAGCAAATCTCGGGTTTGATTTTGGGTTCGAGTTTGGGTTTAATCAAGTGGGTATCATGATCAGGGTTTCAAAGGGTTTTATGGGTTTGGGAAAGCTAGGGGTTGTGGAATTTGCGCATGGATTTGTGGTGAAGATCATTACATCAATGAATATGTTGGTTTTCTATTCGGCTTCTACTGGGAAAATATAGGACATGGGAGACAAGCTCATGGATGAGCATGGAACTTCCAAATTGAAGTGTGAGGGGAATGGGGTTGGGGTTTAGCCTATCCATCCTGTGTTTAAGGGAAAGAAAAAGTAAAAATCCTATCGAAGGGTTTCCATGTGCAAGAGAGGTGAAATTGAAGTGTCATGTAATGAAAGCAAAGTAGAGAATATGAATCGAAGAAATTTGAGGTTGAGTTATTCATATAATATGATTGTGCATCAAGGGAGAAAGCAAAACCAGCAAACTAAAGGGAAATTGTTTTAGAAAATGTGGATTTTAACGTTGTAATGTACAAGCTGATTCAAGGATCAGTAGAGACAACGAGGAGAAGTTGCACGGGTTCGATTAGTTGTAAAGGCATAGACGTCGGTGCCGATATTAGTCGTGACCAGTTAAGAGTAGACGAGAAAGATCTGGCAGGAGGAAACAATTCGATGCCAAGAAACACAAGAATGTTGAAATATCAAGAGATCGGAAATGTACAGGCGTTGCTTGGGTTCTACCCTAACCAAAATGCACAACAAGGTATACAGGGTCTATGCACTGTGTAGTGTTTTATAGTTAACAAACCTAGTAATACAATGGTAATGCCCCTCTACCCACAAGCTAATTCAAAAAAGAGTTAAAACTCAGTAAATGAACAGATCATTCCGATGTAAAGGAATGCATTTAAAACCTTGAAAGCACCCTTCGGTTTCAGGCTTTTAGTCTATTATACTAAGTAGTTTCCCAATCTATTGTTGGCATCTTTCAATCTTTTGAAGTCAGAAAGAAGTTCATTCGATAGACGCAAGGGTAGGTATTTAAAACCCTGAAAGCAAAATTGGGCGAAAGACAAGCTTCCCTTGTCGAGGGAGGGAAGCCATCTTCTCAAATTGAGGAATAGATTCATGAATTAACAGTTCCTTCTCCCATGAGTATTGATTTACCCCTTTCAAGATCAGAGGACAGATAGATCTCTCCCTTGAGGGGGACGGTGGGTGGTTGCTTCAAGGAATCTCATAAAAATAAACCATTTTTCTTTGACTCTTGGGTTGGGGGTGTAGATCTGAGAACTGGTATTTGAGTCAAGAAAGGATCAGAAAAGTGATTGGTGGGAAGCGATATTAAAAATGGTTTGGTATTGACTTTTTGAGATGCTTTTGGCTTAAAGCATCGATGGAAAGGTGTATATGGTAAAGGCCCTTGCTTCTGCGCACAGATCGATTCAAATAAGAATTGCAATACAAAGCCAAAAAAACAAATCCTCTTTACCTCTGCAAGCCCAAGCTGTCCATTGCATCACCTGCTTGAACTCTATATCTCTGCTCCACATGCCAAATCCTAGTTATCATTTCCCCATATTTACCTTTTCTTCCATGGCTGCAAGTAGCTTTTCTCAACATTCGTTATTATATTTCCCAAAGTTTTCTGAGCATTCCTTTATTACCTTTTATCAACATTAATTTTTTTGTCCAAAATAATAATTAAAAATATAAATAAAATGAAGGAACAAAATTTAAGAGGAAAGTGGGTTTGCAAAGTACATAACAGGGAGGAGGAAAGTGGGTTTGCTTCTTTTACTAGTCATAACAGGGAGGAGGAAAGTGGGTTTGCAAAGTACATACTGGTCATAACTGCCTTAACGTTTCGAGAGGAAAGTGGGTTTGCAAAGTACAGTGAAGAGGAAGAGCATTCAAAGTGAACATGAAGGCATATTTCTGCTAAAGAAATCTAAGAAAATATTGAAGACGGAAGCATGAGAAGTTAGCCTGCAAAGCCGGACCGGAAGAAACCCAAGTTATTTTTTGTTGCTTGGTATCTCGATTCTGACATGGTGTTCTATGTACTCATAGCTATTCAGTTTGCTAGTTAACCCAAATGATTCGGTTTGCTAGTTAGCTGGTATCTGATTTTTTTTGTATATTTGTTCGTTTGTTTTTCCGATCATGTCATGTTCAGCAAAAAGTTGAATGGGTTCGTAACGGGGATTTCATCGATAAAAACCTGAAAATTGGAGATGTGTACCGAATTACTGGAGGTTTTGTGTTCTATTTTCTCAACACAGGTGAAGGCCAGCGGCTTCATATCACCTGCAGCCTGCACACGTCTTAAGCCCTGGAAGTTTTCAGGTTTCGCTATAAATAGATATGGCTGGCTATTTATATGGGTAAGTGATTTAGCCTTCATAACCTATTTGTGTATCATAAAATATATAATATTCCAACATTAACAAGATATTTGCTTTTGTTCAGAGTCCACAACTCTTATGTGGGTAAAGATTTCTTTTCTTTTCTCTTGCCTTCATCAATTTATTCTTCTGTTATTGTGTTTTAACTGAACTGCCATAGGTATGAAGTTATCCTGTTTATAACTTATATCGTGTGAAGTTATCCTGTTTACAACTTATATCGTGTGGGTACAGTATTAGATATCGACGATGTCGGCAGTATTAGATATCGTGTGGTTACAGTATTAGATATTTACAATGTGCAATGCAGCATTGCAATATTTACTGAAAGGTGGACCAGGATTTGTTTCGTGGTGTTTTAACCACGCCGTATATATTGACATTAATTGGAAAGAAGTGCTAGACTGTTTTTGGCATGGAGTTCTTGGACAATAGGTTCATTATGTGAGTTGTCATCCACAATTAAATGTGAACAAAAAACATTCCCTAAATTTGTCACGAGGCAATAACAAGAGTTTTTCTCCATCACAACAGTTTTAGTGTTGCCTTGAAAGTATACTTCAAATATGTCATTGCCAGTTTTCATTTTTGTTATATGGAGAGATTTGAACTTGAGGCTAGATACTAATGATAATCCACCTACCCATTGGTATTCTGTAGTTAAAATCCAAGATATATATCCACCCTCGATAAGAAGAATTACATTTGAAGTGGTGTGAAGTCAGTGGTGATTGGGCAGTTTTCCTTTGACAAGTTTTCAACAAATAAATGTTTAGAGAACAAATAAAATCATGATGGAATGAGTGATCGCAAATGCTATCAATGAGCAGCAACCATAACTTGAACAACCACATCCTTTTAGCGCAACAGAATGTACAAATCGGTGAACTCTCCTTCGGCGGCGATGACATGTGCAAAGACCTTGTCGACTGCTTCTTTGGAGTTACTTTGTACATTATAGTGCATTATAATGAACCATGTGCTCTCACCTTGGATGTTCTCTAGTGTTTGAGTAGCGCTTAGGCTTGACACTGGAACATTGTTCTCAACAGCTGACATCCGGATACCTCATTAACATCAGTGAACTTTCTATATACTGGAACGCTAAAGCTCGAATTTAGTCATTTTCATTTATTCTTTGTACAGTAGCGGAAATTCCACATGCAATAACACGAATATATTACAACTATTTATATTCACTATGTTTTACTTTTAAATCCTGTGTTACGTACAGGTCCATTGTGGGCTCCTTTCTTGGCGCACTTGTTCACAACGGGTTGTATAATTTAAGACTCCGCTTTGAATAAAAGGATTGACCTAGAGATTAGGTGTAAAAACTCAATATATTTTTATAAATTTGTCCAAAGTTATTTTTTTAAATAAAAATTACTATAATTTGCCCAAAGTTATTTTTTTCCTAAATAAAACTTATTATAAGTGAAACATTCAAAATAAAATGATTTAAAAATAAAATATATATATATTAATTGAATTTAGCAAAATAGGGTTCGTACCTACTTGAATTTAAATAGAGCAGTAACCTCCCAAAACCTAGGTGCTTGTCCAAAGTTATTCTTTTTAAATAAAAATTATTATAATTTGCCCAAAGTTATTTTTTGTTTTAAATAAAGCTTATTATAAGTAAAATCATTCAAAATAAAATGATTTAAAAATAAAAATATATATATTAATTGAATTTGTCCAAAATAGGATTCGTACCAACTTGAATTTGAATAGAAATAAAGGAGCAGTAACCTCCCAAAACCTAGTTGCTTGCCTCTACAACAAGAAAGAAAGATTGACAAACATCTTAAAAAGGGTGCTTTAAAACATAGCCAAGAAAGCTTGATACAATTCAGAGATGAAGATTCACGTGCTTATTATATATTTTTTTTTGTTTGCCCAAAGTTTTAAAAAAAACTTATTATTTAAGTAAAATCATTCAAAATAAAATGATTTTAAAATAAAAAAATTTATTAATTGAATTTGGGAAAAATAAGGCACGTACCAACTTGAATTTAAATAGAAATAAAGGAGCACTGGGTTAGGAAAGAAGATATGAGCACATTGCAAGATTTCATCGAAAACTTGACACGGAGGATTTGGCCAACTTTACGCAAAAAGAACCCGACATTGGAATATTCTATGTCAACCTTAGCGCTGTAAGAATCCACTAAATGTTCTTATCTTCGTTCTTATGGGTTTAAGAGATCAAGTTAAAGTTTGATTCTTGTAGGTGTTAAGATCAATCGCAACAAGAAGTGGGTTTGGTTCTGATTCTTGTTGAAAGATGATATAGTTAATGTATAGAGTTATTATTTATTTGTTGTAGGGAGCGATAATGGCTCCTCGTTTCAATCCCGAGGCCACAAATTATGGAATAGTGAGGTGGGGTGAAGGTTGAATTCAAATAGCATTTCCGAACGGAACAAGCGCCATGGATATTAATGTTGGAGTTGGGGATGTATTTTGGGTTCCTCGATATTACCTCATTTGCCATAAAAAACCTTTGGATTCACCTCCTCTGCAAGAAAAAACCGTCCCCAATTCCTCGCAGGTAGTAGCAAAAATCGAGCATCTCATCATGGTTTCAAGATTCTTTGCATTCTATCATTTTAGGCTATGCCCATTTTGTTTTCATCCCTGTTTGATTTCAGGGACAAATTTTGTATTCAATATCATGGAAAATCGAAGCCTGGCCTTAGCGTTTAGTCTCAGTGAGAAAAGGTTGTGGGAGATCTTGCAGTCGTACAAGAGTCTGTGATTCTTCCCCCCTTGACTCATTCGTCTATGACCCCTGTGAGAGAGGAAGAAGAAGGAGAACACGTACATGAACCCTCATTCTTTAGTATATTGGGATTCAAGTGAAAACTTGGATGCCATAGTTTTTGAAAGAGTAGCATTGATCCTTAAGATATTGTGAATACCTCAATACCTCATCACATACTAATAATTTATTTTTGTTCTTGTATATGTAAAATTTTTAACTTCTACTGCTGAGATTTATACCTGTCGTGGCTCCATATCTTGTCCTACCATGGAAATGATAACCCTTCCATTGTCTTAATATAATTTTAGTAAGGATAATATGCTCTGCACAACCCATAATGTTTGCAAGTATAGGAAGCAGTATTTATCCAAACTTCATGGAACTCAGTAAAGGGGTTTATTCAACATGTACGCCTTCAGGTGGTATTTTTTCTTATAAACTTCTTGTCGAACAGTGGAGTCTTTGTGGAACTTAGGAACTGTGTTTTTTCAATAGGTAATTTTAAATTTTTCAGTGACAGTCCCCAAAAAAACATTGTAACAATAACTCACAATGAAGATTGGCATATTGTGTTAAGGTATTGCAATATTATGTTCAGGTCAATCCAATAAACTGCCAAGGTAGACTTCTAGGCCAAATTGTCTTGTAACACTAGGTGTTAAATAATGTAATTGAGATAGTATCCAAAAAGATGTATTTGAATAAGTGTGGCTATTCGTAAGGGTCACCACAAAGCCTATAAAAGTTAGGCGTACTTTTATTATAAAATATATGTAATATATAATCATTTATCAAATATTAAGGGTTTTTTTAAATTATTGTGGGTTTTTGAACTATGTTCATTCTATATTGTGGGCACAATGTGCCACATAGTCAGTTGAGAATATGTTGCATAAATGGTTGTATAAAACAATAACCTAGTATTAGATAGTAATGTCTTGGTATCAAATGTAGGAAGAAAAAAAAAGATCCTCCATGGTCGTGATAGGCCATCGAGACCTCCAAGGACGTGACAACAATGTGATGAGATGTATAACATAACGTAACCTTAATGCATCAAATTGGATATTCACCTATTTTCAAGCAGATAAGAGAAATTTGGAATCATATTTGCTTATTTTTCCATTCAGAAATGAAGATCAGTAGGGATCAAGGCTATGTGGTCTTGCTAGTTGTTTTTTAGATTCATTTACAACGAGACCAAGTACAATCGAGGCATTGAAGAGTTCCAACAAATAGGTGGAGCTAGTGGTATTTGAGGAGTAAGAGGATGGCTTTTCAACTCTTATGAGCAATTCTTTGGCCTCTCAGTAGCTTATATGTTGTATTATTCACTTTATGCAAGCCCATTATTTGGGTTTAACAATTTGCTAATAACTCACTTTATGCAAGCCCATGCTTAGGGTTTAAATATACTTTATTATAAGTGTTTGCAATGATAGTTTAGGTTTTGGGATTTTATTAATGATGAAAATGTTCATGAATATTTACTTTCGAAATATTTGGAGCATTTGTATGCATATCAACACTAAGATTTTGAAAACTGGAGGTGATGTGGTTTTTGGTTGACTAAAGTTAGCATTCAAAGGATTGGTGTATTAGGGTTTTTTCTATGATGGACTCGAGCATACTCTAGGGGGTGACTAGAAATTAATATCATGGATCAAGATATCAACCTCATGGACTATGGTGAAGGGGAGATGCATAATCCAAGTGAGGTCTTCAGGACACACCAAGAATAAGAAAAGATTTAAAAAAAATAGGAAGGCGTTGAATGTAGATTTTACCATAAATACTAGGGAAGATTTACGATAGTTAGCTCAAACAAGCTGAGAACATGTAGAAGGGTTAGTGATTTTGGAAGTGACAGCTTTCACTAAGGTAGAGATTGGCATACAAGATACTTCAAGTACAACATTCAATTTATAGAAGGTCAAACTCGCCAAGGTAAGGATCTAGTTAACTCTTACATACAATCTACTCATCGTAGTCATCAGTTAGAGAATCATCATCTAAATGGATTATTTGCTACAAAAATTCTTGAGGAATTACAAGGGTTTCAAGGGATAATCCCTATTATCCTTTTGAAGGAAAACTTAACAATAGAGGTGTCATTTGTTTCAATTGATACAGAATATGTAGTGAAGTTTAGCTCTCTAAATACTTTAAAAGGGAGACGAACGATCTGAAAGCACAAATGCATCTAAGTTAAACTTGAGAAGGTAAAAATGGTAGTGGGCCATGATGTAAAGTTGTTAGAGGTGGAAGGTTTAATGGTCAAAATCCCAATTGGAAAATTTATGGGAAAATCAATTAGAGTCAAATCACTGAAAATTTGGGTGACAAATCATTGGAAATGCATGTTGGGTTACCATTCAACATTCATTAGAGGAAATTTCAACTCAAAATGGGCCTTTTAACTTTTATTCAAATTCCATGTCATCATGTGTTAGCCAATGAAATTGCTTTAAATTTGAAATACCGTATAGGTCTTAAACATTTTTTTAATATAAATTTGGGGATATGTATCATAAAAAAAACTACTTTTTTGTTTGTATTTTTGACATATCTCCCCGTGTTTTTACTCAAATTTCAATCGGGAGAGCTCGTTGGATGCGAAATTAAATTTCGCATCCAACGAGTACCCACTCGGCATACTTTTGACGGACCCCTCTACCCCAAAAACAAGAAATACCTGAAAAAATGGAATGATGATGTCATCATTCCATTTTTTCAGGTATTTCTTGTTTTTGGGGTAGCGGGGTCCATCAAAAGTATGCTGAGTGGGTACTCGTTGGATGCGGAATTTAATTCCTCATCCAACGAGCTTTCTCGATCGAAATTTAATTCCTCATCCAACGAGCTCTCTCGATCGAAATTTGAGTAAAAATACGGGGAGATATGTCAAAAATACAAACAAAAAAGTAGTTTTTTTCTTTTCTTCCTCCAAAATTAATAAATATTATTTTATTATTTTAACTATTATTTTATTAGTTCATTTTAGGAGGCCCATTTTGAGTTGAAATTTCCTCTAAAGTCACCTTCTTGTTTGTGGTTTGATTTCTTTCATTGTAAAGTGGGATGTTGGTGTAGAATTACTATTGGCAAAATATTGGCATTGGGGCCCATCAGGAGTATGCTTAAAGAGGTAGTTTTAAAGGTTTAATCCTCGAAGGCAACTGAGTTATATACAAAAGGTTTGAGTACTATTACTAAGCTTACATATTTAACTTTTTGGAACACCAAGATCTTTGAAGGTATAGGAAATACCATTGGTCAATTTGTTGCTTTGGAGGACAAGTGCATGGAAAAGGAGAATCCTAGTAAAAAGAGTCCTTATAGAAGGGTTGCAAGAAAAAATGGATACAAAATGGGGAAATTGGAATTACAACCAAAAGTTGGAATATTGGAACCTTCCATTACAATATGGAATATGCGATGAATAGGAAACCTAATGTTTGACTGTAAATTTCCAACCAAGATCCATTTAATCACAAGAAGGTATGGGTTAAAAAACAAAAAACAAAATGAGGAGGTATAAGTGCTTGCACTAGAGGTAATAGAGAAGGATGGATAAAAAAAATTATCCATTAATAGTAGTCCTATCTCATCAAATAGGATATCGGGCTCTATCATTACTAATACAACTCAACTCAACACATTGGCATGACTAATGTCTCCAGTCCTAAAAGGTAAGTAGATTTCAGATCTAACCTTGATACTTCATGATGTTTCTATTGGATTAGATAATATATTTGGTTCCAATTATGATATTATGCATATGGATCCACAAAGGATGGCCCTACTAGGTCATCGATATTTATTACTAATTTTGATGAGTTGAAGAAAATAAGGTTGAAGAAAATAAGGTTGCATTGGTTCATGAAGACACTTGGAAGCTTGTGGTCTATGCGTGACTAGATCCCCACACACACTTGGTATGACCTTCATCCAAATTCAAACCCACGAGGAATGTAGCGTTATTGGAGGGTGATTTGGTGTCACATAGAGTATGATGAGCCAAGGAATTTTAATCAGGAAAGGAGAGTAACTCCCATGGAAGAGGAAGAGACTAAGAAGACAATGTGTGCCACTTGGAAGGAGATTCCATGCACTCTATGACAACTAACGATGAAATTTTCTATGACAACTATGACAAATTCAGACCTGCTTATAGACTTGTGACAAATATGACAAGACGGGGCTAAAAATATCCACCAAGTGGGTGCATTTGGGATTTACAGGAATCCATTCAAATTGGGGAAACAATTGGAGCATGAAGAAGAAGACAAGTGTCGTAGGAGTTACTAAACCACTAAGATGAGTTGGAGGAATCTCATGGAGGGAAATTCGACCTTAGGAGGCCTCATGAAGTTAATAAAAGGATTACATGAGGAAGGATAAAATATTTTTATCATTTTTTTAATTGGCCTTTGGAATTTTTTAGAGCTTTTGCTTGTCCATTGCAAGGTGAGTGTTCACTCTCCCTGCTTGTGACCCAACTTCGAGAGAGTTGGATTCCTTTCCAATTTGGTTGATAGAGAGGCTATCTATACCTATAATTGTATCTGAATGAAGGTGATTTATTTTCATTTTGAATTCCATATAGTTCGAGTTCTCATCTATCTCCGTATTCTCTCATTCCTTCTTCTCCATTCCCCCACACTCTCATGTTGATGGTGCACTTGTTGGAGTGGTGCTTTCCCTTTGATGCGTCCATTTGATTTCCAAGATGGTATATATGATATATGGATCTGTAATTTTATGTAAATATTCTATGTAACTCAAAATATAAGAAATTAATATGCAAAAAGATTGCATTCACATGCCATTAAATCACTAGTTTTCATGAATTTGGCTTCCATCTTGAAAGAGTTTTATATCAGATTTGTATGAGGGTTATTATTTGAGTTTGTTGATGTTGGGGAAGACATAAATGATGTATAACTTTCTACTTTCATTACCATATTCTCTATATCTCGAAATACAAGAAACTCATGTGTGAAATTCTTGCATTCGCATGCCATTGCATCACTAGTTTTTATGAATTTGTATCAATCTTGAAGGAGTTTTATATCATATTTGTATGAGGGTTATTCTCTAAGTTTTTTTGTTGGGAAATTCATTTTTATTATATATATGACCACTATATTTCATGTTACTTTCAGAACCATCTATTCTACTTTTCATGTGTCAAATTTGAGCTAGTAATCCAATTTCCCCTTAAGCAATTTCCATGAAATTTACAATACAAATGTTGCACACCATAATCAATTTGCAGAGATTAATAATTATGATTAATGATATCCATTTATGTCTAATATTCATCCCCAAACTCTTTTCTTAAATTTTGTAGGGTCATACTTGAGTTGGAGAGCCAAATTGGCCTCCACCCCCAGGGGGAATTTGACCTTCAATTTCCTAAGAAATTTGCACTTTCTCTCCTTATCCCCAAACCAAGTTGCAAAAAATTAAATCCAGATAAAAAAATGTTCATATTTAATCTTGGTATGTTCTAATACTCGTCATACCCTTGCATTTCAAATTCTATACCATTTGGAGTCAATTGGAACTCCCTACAATCTTGACTAGTAGAGCTTGAAAATTGCCCAAATTGCACTTTTTTCAAAATTTCCAAGTAGGGACATTATAGTGGTATCATAGCATGATCCTTACACTTATGCATTAAGACCATACATTGAAGAAAAATTCCCTTCCATGTCTTACTATTATGATGACTCCTATGAAAATGATTATGAGCAATATGAAGAAGAATGTGAATGGCATGAGAAAGACGTTCCATCATGCAATACTTCACCTTAATTCACACTTAGGAATTATGGAAACTCATGTGATCAAATATATGAATAATATACACTTATGCTCAGTTCAGCAGATGGCCAAATGTATAATGGGAAGAAGCCAAACGAACCTCGTGAATATTTCCTGGACTATTGTGCATTAAATGATGAATGCTTGAAGACCATATCTCTTCGATCATACTGTAGTACTGAAATAGGATGCTTGTTCTTGACCCCCTGGAAGAGGTCTAGTGAAGAAAATATTGCACAAATGGTGAATGAATTTTGCTAGAAGGTGGGGACTAGATGTTTTCCACCTGGAGCTAAGATTGAGGAGGAGGTATGGATGTGCACCTTCAGCCTTCCACGGACAGAGGAAGGAGTCATGATTCACCTAGTTCTTCAAGTGGTCAAAAAGAAGAATAGTTCCATGAGGAGGTTTGAAATTGATCCCAAGTTTACTCTAAAATAAGAAAGCACACAATTCTTACTTAGGGGTTGCGCAAATGAAAGAGAATCTATTGATGGATGCTTGAACTTTGAAGGAGTACCTACTGATGGGTGATCACAACTCTATGTTGGTGAAATAGAGATCATATTTGAAAAGGTTGCTGCAAGCCAAAATTCTCATGAGCATGAAGATAAAGACCTTGTGGCAGACAATGAAGAACCAAGTTCAACTTCCCCATCGCCACTTGAGCTTCAAGTAGTTGATCAAACCAAGAAGAAAGAAGAAGAGGAGGTTTGCTCTCATGAACCATCCTTGATTGAAGGGTATTTGAAGATGAGTGAAAGGAATATCCATGAGGCCCTTAGAATACTCCATGGCACTCAAGCATTGGTGTCAAATTCTTGTTGGAAATTTTCTTCATTGGAGGAGCCATCCATCCTTGAAGACATGGAGAAAATTCAAAAATCAATGTGCAACATCAAAGGTAATTTCATGTCTTTGCTTTTTGACAGAAACCATTTGGTTGAGCTTATTGAATGGTTACATGAAGCATACTTGAATAATAATTACGATATTCATAAGCTCAAAATTTAAAATGAGCAACTTCTTGATAGGTTGCAAGATACTTGTTCTTCCTCCTATGTTTCAAATTGTCATATGGTAGATTGCTTGGAGTATTATCATGACATGATGGATCATGAGAAGCATGGAAAATTGCAAGTTCTTGGTGTGTTTTAAGATGAGATTTATGAGAGCCAATCACTTGTTGTGGTGGAAGAGGAGCTTGAGCTTCCTATTGATAATGGTTACACACTTTTGGAAGAAGTGCATGGTTCGACTACCTTGGAACCACCATATGAGGAAAGTATCACACTTTTGAGGGAGATGCATAATCCTATTCCTATGTAGCCTTTACATGATGAAAATTTTGCACCTTCTGATCATTTTGGTGAGTTGGTTCTTTCTCCTACATCCTACACTTCCATATTTTGTAGCATTCATCCTAATGAAGTATGGGTGAAAGGTTTGGTTTTTATGGTGCCACATGAGGAGTGTGAAATTCCTATCTCTCCTTTTGATGATGACATGACTAGAGCACCATCTTCTTTAAATTTGTAGCAGCATCCTTTGTTATATTATGATGATACATATCTACATGGATGCACCTATGTTGTTCACTTGAGTCACTTGAAGATTCATGATTCTCCTTGCTCCTTGCTTAGTCCATTTTATGTTGGAGGAACTTCATCCAACACTTGGGTGAAGAGATATATGGATGAAGCACATTATTATTGGCTGCAACATCTTTTGTTATTCTTTGATGGTATACATATTCATGGGTGTATTGATGAGACTTCTTTGAGCAACTTGAAGTCTTCTTGTTTTCTTTGCGCCTTATTTGGTTTAGATTTTGGTCGAGGTTCTTCATTCACTTCTTGGATGAAATAACACGTGGCTAATTATTTTGATGCATCTTACATTCTTTTGGAGCAACATTATAGGACATGGGATCCTTACCTATGTCATTGGTGCATATTTGATATAATACATGATAATTGTGTGTATGGGCCACATGATGATCTACTTACTCAGGTGTACAAGCACTTTCATGATTCTTTGATGAGGTACCTTCTTTATGTACATTTGTATGATGTTGTTATGTACTTTCATTATCTATATTTTGTACTCATAATGTTTGAAAGGGTGCAATACAAGCAATGGGATCCTGGTATTGTTTGGTTTCAATTTTGGCAGTAGCAAGCAATATGGGAGATTGAGTCACCACTTGAGAAGGTGATTGTAATTTGTTGTAATAAAAGTAGTGCAACAACAAGCATGGTGGTTCCTCCCTGAAATTTTCTTAAGATATTAAAAGACTCAAAATTTGGTAACTCAGTACAACTTTAGAGAATTATATAGGAGCAAAAATGGGGTTGAAAGTTCAGAAAAGGTTTCCAAAATATGGAGGTAAAGACTATTTGTACTAATTTTGTTTTGATGGAATTAATTAATATTTTGTTGTTTAGTGGTGATGTCACATGGGATATCAATATGAAAAATCCACGTCTCTTTACTTTTGGAAACACAAAATTGCAGTACATGAGTGCCACTACTCAAATTGCAGCTAAAGAAAATTAATGAGCAGAACCATAAGAGAGCACTTGGTGCAAAGGAAGGAGTACCAAGTGAGGATTCCACTTGGTAAGATGAACAAATTTTGCAGCATCAAAACTTGGCATTTCTTGAGGACAAGAAATCTTGGGTGGTGAGGACTGGCATGTTCCCATCCAAATAAGACTACTTGCAATTAATGTTTCACCAACCTACTAGTTCCCTAGGTTGGGATGGATTCAAGCTTGTCCCATACTTCCTTTGGAGTTATGAGTCCCTCAAGGTGGAACAACGGTGTCAAAACCCCAAATTTTCCGAAAAATTTAAAATTTTTAATTTACATAATATTAACATAAATGCAGTTAACTAATCATTTAATTAGTTAAAGGTTATCAGCTTATTATTAAAATTCATCTGTTATTTGTATAGAGTGATAGAACAAATCTTTTCAGTTTACTGACTTGTTTCTTTTTGCGAACATAAGGTGGGGCTGTCATGAAAAACTGGGCTTACTTAGCTTTCAAGCTAATGCAGAAAGTTTCTTCTGTCCTTACAGATTACAGGTAAGAAGATTGGCTGCTGCAAGTAAAAATTCTAAACTCTTTATGTACAAGTTCATTTGCAATTCAAAGTTCAGTAAGACATTAGTAGCTAAGCACCTATCAATGCTTACTGAGGTAAATCCATTATCTGTTCTTCATTCTAGTAGAGGTAGAATTATAGTTCTTAAGATTACTGAACTGTTTGATATCTATCATAGTTATCAGTGTCAAAAGATCTTTAAATAAGATTGTTTACAAGTAGAATACGAAAATCAAAAGTTTATGTTTAAGAAAGCACAAATACTCTTACTTCGTAAAGTGTATAAATAAAGGGGTTTACAACTTACTGCTTCTAAATTCAAACTATCCACTGATAGGGATATACTCATGCTGATGCACCAGGTCTTATTTACATTACCACTGATTCAAAATATACTAAAGCTTATCTTAGGTCTGATGGATAACCTACTGTAAACTAGTTATTATTCTAATCATTAAAAGAATGTATAACATAAAAGTTTCAAGGTCTAACCATTACATTGATAAACTTTCTCTTAAATGGTTTCACCTTTATATGTGATAAATTCTAAGTTAAGGACATTATTCCAGAAGATGCATTCATCAAAATATTTAGTTGCTATTTCCTCTTGTAAGCATTTATCCAACTTAGATGACTATGGTAAGACCATAAAGGTTAACATTATAATACAATAGTTACTATGGTTGAATCTACAACCTCCTTAAAGTCAACCATTAGTATACTCTATAATTTTAATATAAGTGTCGGTGGAATACTTGTAAAAATAATATTCTTTCTTAACCTTATGTATTATATTTCCCTCCTATATTCGTAT
Organism: Pseudotsuga menziesii; assembly: GCA_001517045.1. Lineage (NCBI taxonomy): Eukaryota > Viridiplantae > Streptophyta > Pinopsida > Pinales > Pinaceae > Pseudotsuga > Pseudotsuga menziesii. The sequence goes on from LPNX010473219.1 coordinate 519,395, forward strand.
TACAAACTTATTCTATTAAGACTGTAAAGTGTTCAATGACAAAGTAGTCATTTCCCCGGATGAACAGGTCATAATCAAATCCATGACATTTTAAGTTTATAGTCTTACTCTAAAGATAACTCTTAAAATCTTTACCTTAGACATTGCAAGTTTGTATATAAGATAAAGTTATTACACTTACCACTCTAGATATAGTGTTCCTTAAATCAAAGGTTTATTACATACAATAACATGTTACAAGGTCCTTTGCCATCTTGTTGGCTGTACCACGATGAACATAGGGTTATCACTTGATTGCATCGCATGGGTGATAATATAATGTGGGTGATAATATATTATAACATATTGTAAAGATATGTTAAACCTTGCATCGGTGGTAAGTTCCATGACAAGTTTACGTATTAACATAATGCTGGTTATAATGTTCCAATGATAGGTTGACTCGGCCGGGACTAAGGTATAACCTTGGAGATAGCCGAAAGATTTGTCAACATTGGATCCTCATGATTAACTCATCGAAACTATTGAAAAGAAACCCACCGTGGCAAATTATTTGCATGGCGACGTGGCTTCGTTTGGGCCATGCATTTGCAGGTTTTAAAAGAGTCTTCTCCAAGACCTAGCTCATTATCCTCCCTCGCCTTCGGGCTCTTGTCCATCCTCTGTGAAGAAAACCGGTCGCTCCGTCACTCTGTCACCTGTGTAGTGCTGTGACTATCTATGGCTTCTCCTCCCTGGTTAGCTTGCCCCATTGCACCAACGTGAAGGCTGTCTCGTGGTGCTTCTGCTCCTCATGCGTTACTCATGCTCCTGTTTGCTTTTTCGCTACCTCCATTGTTTAAAATCGAGCCCTTGACTGTGTCAGTCCTTACCATTCTCCTTCAGTTTATCCAACGAGAGTGGTTCCTCCTTTCGGAGTGTTAAGGTTTGAGTTTTTCACCGTTACTGTGCGTTGTTGGAAGGAGTAACAACTCGGCTTAGGGTTTGACCTACTCCATCAGTTAGATGACTAGAGGGTTCTCTGCTGTCAGTGATTCATGGGTGTTGTAACACCGTTTCTTTTGCAATTGAAGGGCAGACTCCTTGCTCGTGCTGGTCTCATGCTGGTCACTGATTGCTGCATTGTTGTTTACAACTTTTATGTTGCTAAGGTAAAAGGATTATTCGTTTTCTTTTAAAGATAATACCAATTTCTTGTATATACATTCCTTTGCTTTTAATATGTATTTAACAACCGGTCGTATGTTGGTTTTGCAGATACGACCTGCTTCTCTTCTCTGTCTGCATAAAGAGTACAGGGTTGCGGCGATAAGGGCCACGGTAAGCCCTGGTTTCTCCATGGCTCATCCACCTTGTGTAAACCCTTATGGGGTAATGAGGGATTGGTCGTTGCGACCTGTTAAACCCTCATGGATTTCGGTTGTTTTGGTTGTTTGTTCACTATTTAACACCGTTTGGTTAAGACCCTAGCTCTATTGCAGGGCTCTCCGGCTTCGGCCGTGAGTGTAAATTTTTGTTTTGTAAATATTACTATGTTTAAAGTAAAGAACAGGTTGTAAGCCTTCATGTGTAATTTCTTAATACGACTGTGGGTTAATATTACAGAACTGGTTTTTACAGTCGTTCCTCTTTGTATATTCTAAAGGAACAGGGTTTTTACCCTAAGTTATTTATAAGTATTAATTATTGATTTCCTTTTCTGCATTCCTTGTTTACTTACATTAATGAAATTTCCAAAGCTTACTTATGTTTAATTTTTAATGCGGCTGTGAGTAAAATACTGTTAACTCCACCGTTTGTTGATTTACTTGTATAAATTGGATTTTATAGGGTTTAACCCCATTTGACAGTGAAGAAAATAACTTTGTTCCTTTTTCTTTTAAATTACTGCTAAGTTGAAATGTGCTTCTGCAATGTTAGGGTTACTAGTTATATTTATAGTATGTAAATAAGCTCGATAAAAGAGCATCATGTACTTATGTTGTTTACTTCCTGCACAAAAATGCATTTGACTTGTTTACTGTTAAAATAATATTATTATTAGGGTTTATGTATCTGTTTTATAATTTGACTTTCTTGTTAATAAGAATTTGTGATTATTGATGTATAGTTTATACCCTTTTAATGATATAGGGTTTTTATGTCTTTCTTTTTACAATAAATTTAAGAACTGTCAGTTTACTTGTAGCTCAGACAGTATAAATAGTTCTGGAATATACTTACAGTAATAAGAATACTACTTTATATTAATAGTAATAATATTTCTATATTGCATAAATAAAGTACCTTAATGACTATATTATCTCTCTGTGATTTCTATAGCCTCTATATTAATATCCTTAGTTTATTTTGTAAGTATATCGAAAATAGTACTGGTTATTTGATTCTTGTGTAATCTATGCTATACTATCTATGTTCTGTTGTAATTAATTTGTTTTCTTAGTTATGATATTTATTTATATATATCCAGCATTTAATTAACTCTATCCAGAGTTTATCTTATAAGCACAAATATTAACATTTGTTCATATTCTAAATAAAAAGAATAACAGCTCTGGAACTTGTTCGAGCTCAATCCCAATAAAAAGAAGGAAAATAATGAAATGAATACATCACAAAACATTCATAAAATCTAGACCAGATTAGTTTGACAGTAGTATCTAATCATTATATAACTATTCCTATTTTCAGTTTATTATTAGACATTTAGTAGTAAAGTTATTCTAATATAGAAGAAAGGAATTGTATGGTAAAACAGGAAATAAATCTAGTCTAAAATCTACTATTTATTCTTTACAATATAAAATTACTGAAAGCAAAATACAGTACAAGGAAGTAGTTTTTAACTAAGAACTCATACAACTGTCAATAAAATATCTTTTCTGAAAGATAGATAAAGAAACTACTACTCTGCAATCTCATCATGTGGAAAAACCCAGATGTGGAAAAACACAGTGGGTCTTTATCTTTCATCAACAGATTCCATTACTAATAAACTAAAACATTTACATCACTAAAGAAACTACTACTCTGCAATCTCATCATCAATAAAATATCTTTTCTGAAAGATAGATAAAGAAACTACTACTCTGCAATCTCATCATGTGGTAAAACCCAGATGTGGAAAAACACAGTGGGTCTTTATCTTTCATCAACAGATTCCATTACTAATAAACTAAAACATTTACATCACTAAACCAGTTAACTCTTATATCATAAACTACAAACATAACATTCAACCATTCATAGTATTTAAACAAGACAGTTAAGTGACAGAACCTGCTTGATCTTTGGACAACAACAGCAATGGGAGGCCGTTCCTCCCTACCAATCCCTGGAGAGCGCTCAAACAGCGACTCCTCAAGACCCCCGAGCTTGCTTTGGTCTCCCTGGTTGGAACTAGGTGCAGCAATAGTCAGATACCAGTCTTCAAACTCAGTATTAATCCAGAACTTATCAGTAAGTTCTCCCAGCTAACAAGTTGTAATAAACCAAGTTACTGCAGCAGTCCTCTCAGAACAACTTCCTTATTGTTTTCCCTTTTTCCCCAATGAATTCCTGAATAGCATTCCACCTGAATGTTTCTTCTCTGGAAAATATTTGAGCATCCTCAGCTCTATTCATTGGGTACTTTTAAAAGATTGCCTAGGTCTTTTTGGGTTAGTTGTCATTTAATGAGCCACCTGCTCTGATCCCACTTTCTTGGGGGATCATGACCCCAATTGTATGGAAGTTGCCACCTGCAACTTAGGAAGTGTTTGAGGATGCTGCCACTTGTCTTTTGCCCTCCACCTAGTTCCATCCACCAGTTTGACCAGTAACCTCTTTTAACAGCTCTCCCATGCTGTTGTCTCCACAATTTATTTATTAATAATAAAATATTCTGAATTACATTCCACTTCTGTTGACTCTGCTGAGTCATCAGTTCCTACTTAGCATTAATATTTAACATAATGTCTCAGGAATATAATTAAAACAATTAACATTATTTTTCAAAATTGGGGTATGTGACAAACAGCTCCCTGGAGATGTGGATGCACACGAAGCTAAAGGCTTCATCTAGCTTATTCAAAACTTGGATTTGTCAACATAGTGTTGAGGTTCGACTTCTCTACCCATTGTCATCCTATACAGGCCTTTGTTGTGCAAGGATATCTATGTATCTGCCCTCCAATCAATGTAATTGAAGGGTGTAAGGATATTGGGTGATAGAGCAGATGAATTCTCCATTCCACTGGTATGTTGATCAACAATTCTTCAAGAAACACATATGTACCTACAAAAATCACTGCAAAAAAGATTCAATTCAGAAACATTTTTCAGTTCAAACCTCTCCACCTCGACATGAGCACTTTTTCTGAGTACATCACACCTGGAGAGACTTTTCTAGACATAATCAAGAGGGAGCAATGCAAAGATTCCAGGAATTATGTGGAAACTCAACTTCATCTGGTGCAAGCATGGAGGTTTATGAGGTTTGTTGTTGGCCTAAACATAGGCTCTGATACCATGTTAAATTTCATACACCATAGATATACAAGCCAGAATGAGAGCTGATCTAAAAACAAGGATGCAGTGGAATTGACAAATCAATCTAAACTAAACAATGAATTCATGACAGAAATTTCACATAAATCAGACAAGTATTGCTCAGATTAGCATTACATCAATCTTCATTAACATGTCTGTAATACAATAGTCATACAATAATGAGAATTTGAATAGTGTAGATAAGATTCAAATTCACAAACTCAAACTGATTGATTAACTAACTCAGTGTGGAAATAATCACAATTGGAGCTCACTAGTTTAACTCTGAATAACTAATTCAATTCACAAACAACTAACTGATGAGGTAGGTGGAAAAAAGGCACCACACTCCCTTAAATCATGAAAAATGGCGCTAGGGTGATTGGCAATGAACTAACTAGTGGTTATTGGAGCATAACTGAACATGAATGACTACCTACCATAGACAACTGAAGGTGACTACCAGTGGCTCTCAGAGAGGGTTCCTAAAATATAGGGATTGGTACCAATGGCACCAACAATCTTGTTAGCACCAAAACTCAAAAGTGTAGATGACTCTTAGGAATGTCCCCCCTTACTCTAGTAAAGTGAAATAGACCTCCTAAGCTAGGCAAAATGATTAAATAGACTATGTGGGTAAAGGGACGATTAATTAATCCTAACATATGGTTTATCCATAACACCCAAAATAGATTTACTCACATGAAGCATATGAGGAATAACCTGGAGCTCCCAGAGTCACGGGGACAGTTGTAGATTGAAGGGACTTTAGAAGAACATGATGACCATGATATGACCAAGCCACAAAGACCTATAGATCCACCATGAGAGGCGAATACCCATAAGAGAAGAAAATCTTGGGCACGAGAGATCGTCCAATATGCAGAGAAGTATGGTGCTCCATGCAGGACTTCTAGAGAAAGAAAGAAGACTCGTACACAATCTAGTTATGTGGCATTGTTGTGTGACATCATTGATGCAGAGCCTTCCAGTTATGAAGAAACGACCGATAAGAAAGAGTGGAAGGATGACATGATCGAAGAGTACCATTCGATCATGAAGAATGATGTCTGGGATGAGGTTCTGAGACCTGAAGAAAAGTTTGTAGTGTCTTTCAAGTGGATATACAAGATCAAGCATGCATCATATGGAGGCATCGAGAAATACAAAACAATATTCGTGGTTTCTCTCAAAAAGAGGGAGTTGATTATGGCGAGGCGTTTACTCCGTTGACCAAAGACACTTCTTCAGAAAAGTAGAAGTGCATATCAAGTAACCTCCAAAACTCTATACTCTCTATGGAGAAGGACATGTGTGTAGAAGGATTTGTACAAGCTTAGAAGGAACCCATGGGATAACACATATAGTTACATGAGGATCTTGAGGATCACCTAGGTTGATGGAGATCTCAAACTTTGCTACAAGGATGACAATGGAAGCCTACAAAGGAAGAGAATCTCATAGATGGGTGCAAGAGGAGCTTGCAACAAATTTCAATATGGAGGATCTTGGTATCCAATGACCTTAAGAGATGACATAGATGGATACATAGAAGATAAGCAACAGTGGAGTCTACTAGTCACTCTAGCGTAGTATGTCCCGGTGCAGAGAGTACAAGATGTAGAGAGAGGATGGTGCTCCACTTCAGAGGGAGTGACTACAATATATCTTAGAGTTTGAGAATCTTGACATGATTCTTGGATTATAGGTGTGGATGAATCCAGAAGATATTTTCCTTGGCCAAGGAAAAAATGTAGTCAATATCCTAAAGAGGTTTGAGACATTGGATTCCAAGGCTATCACCACACCGATGGAGTCAAACTTGAAGTTGTTGTGTGATCCTTCTTCAGAAACAATTGATTCCATAGAGTAAAATAATATGATCGTTTGTTGATGTACCCAATGAACGCGAGGTCAGATACATGCTTTGTGGTGAACACTTTGATCTAGTACATGGTGGAGTCGAGACATGTCCACATGGAACAAAGCACGTATTGAGGTACCTGAAGGGTACAGTCGAGTATGGCCTAAAAAATGAGAGAGATAAGAGGATATGTCTACATGGGTATGTTGATTCTGATTGGGATGGTAGTGCTACCTATAGGAAGAGCACTTAAGGGTACGTATTCAACTTGGGGACTGGCATGATTTCTTGGTTTAGCATGAAGCAGATGAGCGTAGCACTGAGTACAGCCTAGGTAGAGTATATTGTAGCTTGTTCAACAAGTTCTGAGGAAGTGTGGCTTCAAAATCTAGTTGTGGGATTGTTCGATGTTGAGTTAGAGACTTCGTGTGTGTATTATGACAACTAGAGTTGTGAAGTTGTCTGAGAATCTAGTATTCCATGACAAGTCAAAGCACATCAAGATCTGTTATCACTATATCTAGGATATGGTACAGAGGAGAGCAGTAAATCTCCAGTATGTTGCGATGGACGAGCATATAACCAATGTCTTGACTAAGCCTCTAGAGATACTGAAGTTTGAATACTTCAGGGGCAAGCTTGGAGTTGTGCTGATCAGTGTCCATTGTAAGAAAAAGTAATGAGACCCAGTGGTCCTCACATCTAACATGAAAAAGGGTTGTCTTTGTGGACGACGAGTGATCTTCACCTTTAGCATGAACAAGGGTTGGCTCTGTGAAAGATGTACAAAGGTGCACCCAGTATGAAAAAGTATTTGTCACTGCATGAGTATGCTCTTAGTATGAAAAAGGTTTGGTCGTCGTAAAGGTGCACCCAACATGAAGAAGGGTTGTTCACTACACGTGTATGAAAAAATATTGGTCATCGCATGGGTACACCTAGTATAAAAAAAGGATTGGTCATTGTACAAAGAGTATCGTTGTATCTTTGAGAGTATATCCCAACATGGTTGGTGGCATCACTGAGGGTGGATCCAAGTATGACTAGTTGTATCACCAATTGTAGATCCCAACATGCTGGTGGCATCACTGAAGGAAGATCCAGTAAGGTTTGTTGTATCTTCAAGGGTAGATCCCAGTATGATTGGTTGTATCACAAAAGGAAGATCCCAATGAGATCAACCTAGGGATGATGGCCATTCTCTGTGAGAATGGAGGCAATTGGTTAGTTACCAAGAATCACCTAGTTAGTTACCATGAAGTGGATTTAGTTTGAAATTGAAGCTCATCTTAAGCATGAGAGCCATTCTTTGAGAATAGAGGTACTTGGTTAGTTACAAATAGGCACTTTGTTAGTTACCATGAAGTTGAATTCCTATAATGGGTCTAGGCCTACATCCAGCATGAAAAATGGATGGCTCTATAGAATTTCTGATGATGTATAAATTCGAGAGATGTCATAAGTCAATGGCTCGAGAACCAAGTTGCAGCAGCAATGATGAGATCCAATGATGATGTCCAGTGACAAGATCCAATGATGATGTATAATGATGATGTTCAATATCGAGTGACGAGAACCAGTGATGATATCCAAGGATGACAATCGTGACAGAAGAATACCTTCCTTGTTAAGAGGGAGTGTTGAGAATGTAACTTCATAATATATTCTTAATGTAATTTTATTGTATTATTGTTGTACCTCCTTCGGGAGATGTTATTGATGTACTTGTACATGTAAATGTACTTGAAAGAATCAATGCAACCCTTTTGTTCTAACTTGGGTCAATAATACCCACAAGAATATTATATAAATGTTATTTTGAGTCTCCCTAGGTAAGTCAGCCCTATTTAGAGCAACAAGCCAACCTAGTTAAGTTAAAAGTTCACTCACTTGATGCGTATAAATAGAGACGGGGCTCCTCTCATTTGCACACACCTCATGCTCAATAAAGTGCGCATGAGAGGGAAAAAGAGGCTTGCTGGAGGAGAGAAGAAGTTGTTGTTGTATTTGGGGTTTATCTTAGTTTGGCATTGCACTTGGTGACATAATTTATACTAAAGAAGTTGTTGGGTTTTCTCCCTTGTGGTTTCCTAGTATAAATCTTTGTGTTCTTTAGTGTTGTTATGCTTGTCTTTATTTCGGTGATCCTATTGCATATGTTTATGATGTTATGATGCTAAATGTTTTAAGATCTTGTATAACCATTAAAATTCCAACAACGTGCGGTGATACAGTATCTACCAGTGGCAGTGGGAGTCAAGCACATACTATTCTACAGAATACTCCTCACATATATCACAAGCCTTCTAGACCTACCATGCCACAACAGGATTGATAGTGCGAGTTAAGTAGAGTGAACCATTTGGGACATATCTATAAGAATACAATGACCTAGGGGATGATTTTCACTCAACAATGTCATTTTCATACTTTTGCAATATGAAAAGTAGGAACAGGCTAAGGGGATTTAACAAGGCATTTAATCAGAACTAAGAATTGCAGGAGACAGTGGGGAAGCTATTCACCCCCAATTTTGTTAAGACATGTAGCTGTTTGGAAATAATTTGGGGGCAGAAGTCAGATACCTACTTCCAACTTAACCTTATGACAGAGGCATATGCAATCAAGTTGGATACTTTGCATTTTGATGGGGAATCCCATGAGTGGTGGTACCATGGGTTGGTGACACTAGGTCACAACACTATCACTTAATACATTATTTTCATGTATAGGCTCATGGAGCGCTTTGATAAGAGAGACCCCAAGATACATTTTAGATATCTAGCTCAACTAAAATAGACATGTAGTGAAGAGGCCTTCATATAAGAATTTCAACTAGTTGCAGTCATGGTGACAAATATTTCAGAGAGCATACTTGTTATGTTATTTACAGAGGCCCTGACCAAGCCTTTACGTGGATGGGTGAAAGCTTACAAATCCTCCACCTCATAGAATTCCATTGATAGAACTAGGGACTTCCATGACTCAGTTTTGAAAAAACAAATTGTGCCTAAACCAAATTTCCCAAACAAAGATAAAGATAAGAAACCTTTCCATAAAGAATGGGCGAAGAAGAACTGGAAGGATGATGGCACTAGGAAAGAAGTAAGAAGAAAAAATTTGTGTTTCAGTTGCCAAGAACCATGGGTACCAGGCCATAGGTGTTCGGGAAAAAGGAAGGCCCACTACATTGAGGTCTATTCTGATAGTGGGCAGGACGAGGATGAGCAGGAGCAACGACAAGTAGAGGAGATTTGGGCAGTAGAGGAGGAGTCACTTCAGGGAGACAATAAGGGCAGAGCTATTGCTACATTATCAGGAGTTCCCACATTTCGTACTCTCAGGGTATGGGGAGTAATACAGGGACATAGGGTAGGCGTTTTCATTGATAGTGGGGCAACCCACAATTTTATAGATGTTGCATGGGTGGCCAGGCAAAGCATCCCTACCGAGGAATTTGAGAGACTTGCAGTTGCAGTAGGAGGCAATAACGACATGGATTGCACCCATTGGATTCCTAAGTTAAATGTGACCTTAGGTAATTCTACTATGACAGTCTCATTTATGTGGTAAATTTATCATATATGAATGTGGTGCTAGGAGTTCAATGGCTCTATTCCATAGGAAAGTATACCACCGATTACCAAACCATGGAGATGGAATTCTAGGGATAGGATGGTAAGAGATTATTCTTGCAGGGCATGGACACCTATACCCCCAAGGCAATATCATCACATAGGATGGAGGCATTACTCAGATAGAGCGACATCAAGTGGGAAATATAATGCTTAGTCACATTTCAAAAACCTTTGGATAGCACAACACAACATCCAACAAATATATAGGCATTACAACATAAACATGAAAATGTATTCAAATATCTTCCCCTAGGTAGGCCTCCCAAGCATGGATCCAAGCATATTATTGAGTTAGAGGAGGGGTCCTAAGCAGTGATCACTACACCATATCAACATCAAAAGAGGTATAAAGCTGAAATAGAAAGGAAAATCAAATAATTGCTTGAGTTGGGTTACATAGGACCTAGTTCCATCCTATTTTCCCTCTCGGTGGTATTGGTAAAGAAGAAAGATGGGACTTTGCACATGTGCATCGACTACAAGGCCCTTAATAAGACAATAATCAAGAACATGTATCCCGTTCCCAAAAAATATGAATTAATGGATAAGATACAAGGAGCAAAGTACTTCTCAAAATTGATCTTTTATCAGGGTACCATCAGATACAGGTGAGGGAACAAGATATTTGCAAGACTTCCTTTCATTGCCAATATGGACATTATGAATTTATGGTTATTCCTTTTGGGCTTACAAACACACCAACCACCTTCCTTTCCTACATGAATCATACCTTCAAGGCTTAGCAGTGTAAAGTTCTCCTTGTATTCTTTGATGATGTATTAATATACGGTAAAACATGAGAAGAGCATTTAAGACACTTAGATTAAGTGTTGGGAATTCTAGAAGAACAATATTTATATGCAAAAATGTCCAAGTGTGACTTTGGTATGCGGGAAACACTATATGTAGGGAATGTGATAAGAGAAAATGGAGTACATGTTCACCTTGAAAAGATTAGAGCCATTCTAGATTGATCTACATTAAAAAATGTAACAGAATTGAAAGGGTTCTTAGGCCTTTGCGCTTACTACATGAGGTATGTTAAAGGGTTTTCACAAATGACAACACCACTCACAGATATTACAACAAAGGGGGCATTCAATTTGACAAAGGAGCCACAACAGACCTTTGAGAAAATGAATAAGGTAATGAGCTCATGTTTTGTTCTTGCATTACCTTATTCAACTTGGCCATTTGTATAAGAATGTGATACATCGAGGGAGGGCATGGGAGCAATGTTAATACAGAACCACCATCAAATCACCTTTGAAAGAAGAAAGCTTAAATACTACGAACACCAATGCTCCATTTAAGATAAAGAGATGATGACAATTGTACATGCCTTAACAAAATTTGGGCAGTACTTGGTGGGTAGCAGGTTTAAAATCAAGACAAATCATAACAGCCTTAGGTACTTTTTGGAACATAAAGAGTTGAATGAAAAACAACAAAAATGGGTCAGCAAGGTCCAAGCCTACAATTTTGAGACCGATTATGTGAAAGGGAAGAAAAATATAGTAACTGATTCCCTTTCTAGATGACCAACCACCCTATCTCTCGTGAGCATCTCCATAGATTAGAAATCTCATCTTTTGGTTGAATACTCTAAGAATAAGTTTATTTGTGAGTTACTGGACAAGAAGATATAGGATAATAGATATAGGGTGATTGATGCTATCATTTATTACAAGAACATAATTTATTTGGTTCCCGAGTTCGCATTAAAGAAAAAAATATTACAAGCCTCACATGATTCACCAATGGAGGGCATCAGGGATTCCAGAAGACATATAGACGGGTCAGAGAGAGGTCATCATGGAAGGACTCAAGGAGGATGCAATGCATCATGTTAGGGAATGCAATAATTGCCAACAAAATAAGGTAGAACACACTCATCCGATGGGGTTACTTCATCCCTTACCTATACCCGAGCGAAAATGGGAAAGAATCTCAATGGATTTCATTACAAGATTGCCCAGGGTATAGGGAAGAGGCTTCTTATATGTAGTGGTGGACTGACTGACTAAGTTCGCCCATTTCTTTTCCATTCCTTCTGACTATTTCCATAGCATAGGTAGCGGAGTTGTTTTTCAGAGAGGTATTCAGATTGCATGGGTTTTATAAGACCATTATTAATAACATAGATAGTAAGTTTGCAAGTGCCTTTTGGCAAGAGCTTTTCAGGTTGGTGGGGATAGAATTAGCTATAAGTACTAGTTACCATCCTCAAAGCGACAGACAAACAAAGATAGTCAACAAATGGATTGAGGGGTGTTTGAGGAACTATGTAGCAAGGCAGTATAGGACGTGGATCAAATGGTTGCATCTCAGAGAATATTGCCACAACACTACACATCATGTCTATTGGGATGACTCCTTTCAAACCATTATATGGCTATGAGGAATTAAATTTTGATGACTTAGTATTCATGGACAATAGAGAACCTAAAGCAAAGGATTGGATCCAGGATAGCCAGGACATTCTCAAGATACTTAAAGAAAATGTATAGACAACACAAAACCAACAAAAGTTGTATGCAAACAGACATAGGATAAAGTGTAGTTTCAAGGTGGGGGACTTGGTATACCTATGATGACAACCCTAAAGACAATCATCACTCAAGAAAAAGGGATTAGAGAAATCGAAGCCTCGCTTATATAGTCCTTAAAAGATAATATGAAAAGTAAGGGAAGTGGCCTACGATCTCGAGCTACCCGAGGAGAGTAGAGTCTATAATGTGTTTCACATGTCGAGCCTTAAAAAGACAGTGAGACAACATATCACTCCATCTTCTGAAATAACTCTAGTGGATAACGAGGGGCTCCTAGTATTGGTTCTAGAGAAAATTATACAGGTATAAGAAAGAAAATTGAGGAACAAGGTCATTCATGAATACTTGGTACAATGGAGAGAATTGCCCATTGAAGATGCCACATCGGAAGGAAAACAAGTAGTATAGCATCTAGGCTTACAATTCCTTGAGGACAAACAATTTCAACGGAGGAAGATTGTAATATCCTCTTCTAATTAAGCACCAACAAACACTCATTAACCTATTTAATTCCCATAGGTTCGAGCAGGTACTGATAAATAGGGAAGTAACTAAGGACCAATGATACGTGGAGATAAAGAGTACATCAATGTGGTTTTATTCAATCATCGATAGATAAAAGAGGGCCATTGGAGCAAGTAATAGTTGACATGTGGAACATGCAGGCCATATATCAAACTGCATGCAACATGCGTCTCTTAAATTACATGCATGCAAGGAAGTGCATGTTGCATGCGACATGCATCAATTAGGTCACATACATGCAAAAGGGAAGAGCATGCAACATCAACTCAATTAAAGAAGGAAAATCAAATCATTATGGATTCTTATGTTATTATTCATTTTTGAAAAACAAGTTTGAGAGATATGAGAGCCAAGTTAGGGTTGAGGGCGCAGTCTTCATCTATCAAGTGTATTTTGACAACAAAATATATCCACCCTAGTCACCTTCTAGGATAAATCATCTGGATCTATCATAACACTTCACAATTATCTCATAAGTATTGGATCATCAATTTATCAAGGCACAAGGATTATTTATCAGTGGGGGTGCAAGGGTCTCCAACATATTAATCAGAAGAGAATTATGTAGTCACTCTGAAGGTCAAATATTCAACCCAAAACTTTCAAGAGAATTATTGTGGACCATTGTACAAAAAATTGATCATATATCCATATTTCTGGAGCCAACTCTTGAGATCTATCATAAGAAGAGGACGTGGCTTTGCATGGGCGACTTGTACACAAAGGAAGCAACTCGTATCTTGACAAGGAGCTACCACATAGTCTTCATGTCTCATCCAAACTCTTCAAAAGACCACTATTACATTATTTGTTGATTTTGGGGATCACTCTAACTTTTCTATAGTAGTTACAGTGGGATTGAAGAACTAGAAGGGTGCATTATTTTGCATGTGTGAATTGATTTGAAGGACAACATGTTTTCTGCTCTAGATCCAGTGAATGGCATGCATGTCTCTTCCATCTTGTTCAAGTACTCAAGCTATGATGATTGGTATGTTCATGTCTTGTATTTGAGTTTATTTCATTGTAGATACGAGTTTTGCTATTTTTTGGGTTCATGCACTAGCATGCAAATTGATTTTAGTAGTTGTAGGCATTAAGAAACTCTGAACCAATAACAAATACCTCAACAAAACAACACAATAACACAAAATATCAATTTGGGATATTACACAAAAAATTGGTGGCGATGGGTCTCCCATGAATCAAAACCATGGGCACAACTATGGCATTCCAAATGTGCTAACATGTGGGAGAAACATGATATCATTCGATTTAACAACACAAGAAAGGTGTCACATATTTGGAACTTTGCCAAACTTGGAATGGATTTGGTTCGTAGTCATAGATTCTGGGAAATAAGAAACAAGGTGTTAGCAGAATTTTGGCATGATTCGTGGCAACAACTACCCACTATGAACAAAAAATTTGAGCTACTGGGTACTCTGAGAAGAATCCAAGAGAGACAAGGATTGAAAGTCAAACAATACTGGCTCAAAAACTAGGTAAGCGCAGACTTCAAAAGGTGGATGTCGAATGAGTGGTGGATAGAACTGGACAATGTCGAAGATCCCCAAGATTTATGGGATGAACTGTAGGGTAGATGCATTAAAACACAGAATGACCAATACAAATTCAAGTGGGGATAGAAAATGAAAGGAACCTTTAACATCAAAGAGGCATATAATATATGAGGGAAGGATCAACCTCCCTAACCATGATGGAAAAATATATGGGGGGCGAATATTTGGCCGAAGGTGACAACTTTCCTATGGTTGGTGCTTAGAAGAAAAATTCTTACATGAGAAAATCTATAGAAGATAGGTTTAGTTGGGGCATTCTGGTGTAGCATGTGCCTAACAACCAATGAAACATTGGATCATTTATTGGATGAATGCCCCTTGGACTTAGCCTTATGGGATGTCAAGGCGAATTTTTTTTGACAAACTTCATGTGTTTGTGGAAGGTCGGATGCGTCAATATAAGTCTAGAAGGAAAAACCATTTCAAAACCCCATTTTGAATAGGATTTGGCATCTCTTCCTAGGTTTTATATCCCAAGAGATATGGAAGAAAAGCAATAAACAAATATTTAATGAAAAGTCTAAAATGATAGAACGTATCTAGAGCACAATCCTAGGACATATATGGGATACTTTGAAGCTCAACCAATGGAGAGAGATTGACATACAGACCAACCCCACTAGAAGTAGAATCCTTCAGAACTGGGGGATTTGTTCTACTCCGAATTTTGCAGGTAAAAGTCTAAAAAATATAATGGGCTATCAAAGTCCATAAATTTGGAGGCCTCCCCCTTGGAGCATGATAAAATTAAATTTCGACAGGGCATTGAAAGGAAGCTTGAGGATGTCTGGATTTGGGGGTGTGTTCCACAATGAAAAATGAGATATCCTATAGGATTTTTGGGATTTATTGGTTTTGACACCGACAACACTGCAGAAGTTGAGGGCCTATTGGATGGGATATGCATAGCCAACAGAAAAGGTTTAATCCCATCATAGTGGAAGGGGATTCAAAAATTATTTTGCAAATGACCACACACCTCCACAATGGAAAGGAAATTTCCAAATTTTCTGACCACTAGAGGTTGGAGGTTAGACTATAGAGATTGTAGGAGGCTTTGAGCAACTTCTAAGATTTGACTTTCACCCATGTAAAACAAAAAGGGAACAAACTAGCAGATTTTATGGCTAACATGAAAGTGGTTCAAAACCATTCATGACTCAAGGAAGGGGGAGTTTTGTACTTGGGAGATCATGATCTTTAAAGGCAATGCCAGACCATTGCCCATGATGATTTTATCCTCCTAGATGCAGGTGACGAGACCGCAGATGCATGATCATTATGATGGAACACGAGTATTGAGAGAAGGCATGTGAAGAAAGGATAGCGATTAAGTATGCATGCAGGTTGATTATATCAAGATCATGGGAAGGAATTGAGAATCAGGGTGACATGAAGGTTGAAGGTACAAAAGTTGTTACGAGAATTAATGGTGAGATTTGGAAGAGAATATTGAGTGTGGCTATTGTCTTATATGGAGGCTTGCTCTGGTTTATGGGAAATCATGTTTGGGAAAGGAAACTTTGTTGGGGAGAATTCAATTGGCCTAAGCACTGAGGTCAATAGGCTGGATGCTTTTCCTATAACTAAGCTTGATGTTTGTGGCAAAAATGAGAAGGTGGTGAGTTTGTTGAGTTAGAGTGTTGGTTCATGTGGTGGGAAGTGCGGGGTGGATAAGAATTCCAACCAAATTGATGTAAATGAGATCGACCAGGGAAATATTAGTGGGGTGCATAATAGGGGTTTCTACAAATAGATGTGCATGGCACAGGTGGCTTGGAGTTACATGGCTTCCATTCCTAAGGAAATTAGGGAGGACATCGATTCAGTGAAAAAGGTGATCTAGGTATATTTGGAGGTGGAAAAGTTGGTTGAGGAGTTTGTGGTGATCGAGGAGTGGATTAAGGATCCAAGGTATACTTAGGCTCGTCTGTCTTTGTATGAGCGAGTCATCTCCATTTATTGGGTCATGAAAGGTCTAGCTGGCCAACTGCTTCTGGAACGCGAGGAGAAGAGCTTAGGGGATGACATACGGGCTCATTTATGGAAGGAGCATCTGATGGAATCTCAGCTCGTTCATAACAAAAATGGCATTATATCTCACCACTTAGGAATTCCCTTTTTTCCTCGAGTGAAGGAAGGTGGGGTTTAGGCTACTGGTGTCTCGTCTGCGGATCCAACCGGTGCTTCGACTGCTAGGGTTCAATCTGCGGCTTTTGCTGGCATTTCGTCAAGCTTTTTGGATGCATCGAGGCTGGTTCTTCAATGGTATTTTAGGATCCATAAATGGATGTGAAACTCATTGTGAATGTTTTGTCTTAATTTGCATAGATAACTATAAGATTAAGTTCTCTATTTTTCTATTTCGGTATAAGTTAATAGGTGGCACTACTATGGTGCAATGGTTTTCCTATGTTCTCTAGCTGGGGTCGGAGAGCTTTTTGTCTGGATTATGTCTATTGTAATGAGGTTTTGTTGGGACTATTGGGCTCTATTAGGGGGGAGAAGGAAGTCTTCTTAACACTTTTTCGGCTTTTGGAACTTTGTTATAATGGCTTAGTGATGTAAATTTCATTTTGATCAGTAATATATGATGCTCTAGCTTATATAAAAAAATATTAAAAAATACTATACATATAAAAACAAAATAAATCAACATAAAACAATCTTACAACATTTTTTAGTATTAAATTATTTTTAAGCATTAACATAATAAGTTAAAATACAAGAAAAATTGAGATTGCAAATGTAATTTTTTTTTCACATGAATGAGTAACATTTGTGTTGATATATTCAAGGCTATGGTTGAATCATTCAACAAAGAGTTATGAAAGTCTTAAATATTGCAATACTTTGATACAAAATTTCCATGACTATCAAAAAAGACATACAAAATGACCATTATATCTACTACCTATTTATATACTAAGAAATATGTAGTTGTAAAGCCTTGCAATTTCCCACTCAAAAAAGTGATCTCGCAATACATAAAAAACTAAGTAAACTAGGTGAGCTCATGCCCGCTGTGGGATTTCTCCATAATTTCCTTCTCATTTTGTTGGGACCTATGTGCATGTTGAACATGTGCTTCTTCTGCATGATTTCCTTGAGCCCGTTAAATTGTTAGTTCTTCCATGGTTTTTTCCTTCATTGAGATAATGGAGTCAACGGGTCAACCTACAAGTGACTAGGAATTGTGAGCAAAACTAAGAATTATATTATATAGCATGTCCAAACTTGCTACTATTATATCTAATCTTTGGTTATGATATTCCAATTTCACTTCCAACTCTAGCTTTTTGACCAATTGTGCCTCCATGTGTCTGCATGTGCTTTGATTTAAACAAGAAATTGCACTTTTCAAAGAATCCATCTAACTAGCAAGGGTCCTTAATAACATATGCAGGTTCAAGACATCACAGTAAGCACACTTTATAGTATGGTTGTGTTTAGTCACGGTCGCATCCACAATTATAGGAGTGCTAATGTTGCCTTTGGGAATGTTGGGCCCTCTAAATGAAAAGACAAATTGTTTGTCAACAATGCCGAGACTGCTGCAATTTCTATTACAAATGCCAAGCCTTCCAATTGATGAAACAACCCAATGAGCTATGCCCCCTAGATTTCCAAAATTGTCATTGAAGATACCAGTGTCGAATCATGGTGACATTCCAACCCCATAGATAACACTACAAGTTCCCACCATAACTCACCATCTTATCGACATTAAGACTCCCATTGAGACTACAGAGATTGAAGGGTGAGAAGGGTACAAGTAGGGTGGGTGGTTTAACGGATTGACCCTCCTTGATCCTTTCCAAATGCCATTTGTCCATTATATTAACTTGCACATTGATCCTTAAGTTGTTGGTCATGGCATTGAAGAAATAACATGGTCACCCCCATTTGTGGATAAAACTCCTTTATCCAAAAGCAATGCCTTATTTACCTTTTCATCAAGTTGTGTATTCCAAGACCAAAGAATATAGAGGAATTTGATATATTCAAAGTGAGTGATGAGCGCTTTGATCCTTACAATAATTTTGGAGAGGGATGAACGTCGACCACATTTTACCTTTCTTACTTAACCAATGACGTGTAAGAAATCACCAAAAATCAAAACATTCTTTATTTCTAAAGCTTGAAACATGACAAATATTTGATATAAGGTGAAACCTTGTGCTTAATTATTTGTCACCATTCTTAATTTCCACACAAATACTAAGTTTGATTTTCCTTCAAAATTGATTAAAAATAGCAATCGCCCCAAGAATGTACAATAATACGCCGAAAGGTTATTGTTGGAGGGTAAAAAGGACTAAAAAAGGGAGTTAAAATGATTTGATGTAGACCTATTGTTGTACCTTGATGAATGAAACTACAAGTCTTGAAAGGAATGGAAATGAAGAGCCAACTGTAAGAAGGCCTTTTAGGATAACGATGTTAAAGCATACCACAATCACCTTTGAAGTTAACATAAAGAGTCACACCACACGACCACGCATCTGCAATCTACAAAAACCAGAAGCCAAAGTAAACATCATATAAAACAAAAAATAAGCATCATAGATCACAAGAAGCACAAAAGACTAAAAGAAAATGGTAGTCATTTAGAATCCACCCTCCAAACTCCAATCATTTAAAAATGAACTACAAGGTATATTTCTACCAGCTCAAGAAATTTTCCAATTGTAGGTACAAGAATGTACTTTTGAATAGCCAAAATCAAAGATCTTGAGATGAGGTACAAGACTTCCATCCAAAAGTAGCGTTTTCCAGCTTCAAGTCATGATGATGAACTTGATGCATAGTTTACAAGTCAAAGTTGAATGCCTTTAGATCAATTTTAAGACTAATAGAAAATGAGAAAACTTGTGCAAGAAATCCATCCAAAAGAGTGTTTTCTAGCTTAAAGTCACATTGATAGACTTGTTGCATACTTTCCATGTCAAAATTCAATCCCTTCAGATATAATTCAAGCTTAAATGACAATGTTCACTTGTACACTTCAAATATGATAACATCTTTATGAGATCTAACTTTGTGTAAATGTAAGAACAAGGGCGTTAATCACATAAAAATATTGTTGGCCCTAGGTATTTTTAGATATTTTGGGTGCCAGTTTTGAATTTCCATGTGAAATGTGCCATAGAGTTGCGACAGAGTGGTCAAGAAAGCGGCCAACTCTGATGTTTTAGGTGAAGATAAAGGAAAAAGTCCAACCAAAAGATTGGTTAAACGGTTAAAAATCTGTCCACTTACATTTATGGGATCGGGGAGTGGGCGCAAGTTGTAAAACGACCATTAGAGACTATAAATTTGTAATGGGCTGGGATTTATGGAGTTAGCTAATTTTGAAAAAGAGAAGAGGATTTTTGTATCCTACCGAAAATCTATGTATTGTTTTTGTCGAAGTCTAATTGTGTGTGTAGATCCATTGTAATGCAGTTTTGGATCAATGTCTATAGGTTGTGTGCACAGACCTAAAACGTTCGAGGGACAACTCTTCCATATTAACGATCATTTTTGTGGTTTTTCCCATCTTGGGTTTTCACATTAAAATCTTGATGTCTATTGTGCATGATGTGTGTGTGATGAATTATTGTTTTTATCAATGCATAAATGAATAATTGTGAATGGATGAATGAATGAAATGTTATTGTAATGGATATTTATGTTGTTATGAAGTTGGTTAATGGAGTGATAAATATGTGGATCTCTATCGTATTCTTTGATCGGTTAAATTTAGTTCTATCATAGTAATGTATGTTGAAATTCCCCTTCATCGCTATGAAAACCTGGTTCCTGCAGCTTCCATAGGTACTTCGGGTGAGACTTGATCTGCTATGTAGGTGTTTCCGAAAGGGCTAAAACCCTTTCAGGACGGTATCTTGGGTTTTATTGGTATGGTGGTGTGTGGACCTAGGTTTTGTTAAGATTGTGCCAACAAATATTAATTGAACATTAGTATCTGATGCAAGGATGAAAGCAGGGAAAATCTTCTAAGAAAGAAATATTTGATGCAAGTATAGTTGATTTTTAAACTTCAGTATTTTAAGATATGTGATTGCTTTTTATGAAGACACAATTGCACATAGTTTTCCAAGAAAAGTAGCATTTACTATTAGCTTGTACAAAATGTCAAATATAACATGGTGTACAAAACATTTAAAATGGTATTAACTATAAAAGGTTATGGGAATATATCAAAAAAAATTGGTAGATTAATAAGTTTTATATCTCGGTCATCATATTGGGCATTTGACACACAAATTGCATTCTTAGTAGCTTGAAAGCTTGAAGGAGCTTATAGTGTGTAATGTCCCCAAAAATCGAAAAAAAAAATTATAGGCTAGTAAAAACTACCTAGACAAAACATTATTCACTTGCAGAACTATATCGTACACTTCATGTACCACTGTTTATTCGTAAGTTTTTCTTACGTTCTGTCTTTTACTTTCAGTCATTATTTTTAATGTATTTTAGTTATGATGTCGTATTGTTGTTTATTGCTTAGTCTTATGTTTATACTTTTGTCGCTTATGTGTCGTCACTAGATTTAAATGCTTCTTCCTTTCTGCATAGTCGCACTTGTTAATTATAAAGTCCTAACTTAACTTTGTTTGTGGAAACAAAGTGGGCGGAGTGGCGAGACTCATTCTCCCATAACAGTTTGAGAGGTAAAGGTGTTTACTTGTTCGTAGGCTTACTTAGTTCTCTGAACTAAGGCACCTATTTTACTTCATATGCAATTCATACTTTGCAACGGGGTCTTATTTAAAGAGTACTGAAAGTCTTGATCTTAAAGAACATACTGCTATTTAACATTGGTCCCTTGCCGACTCAGAATTATAACCAGGTAAAATACTACTCTCATCAATTTAGCTATCACTACTAAAATTTCCTGTACATTACTTATGCTTCATTATGGTTTTGTATCTCGTCATTTATGTCTTAGTATGTTTTTACATTCTATGTTTACTTTATTGAAAATTATCAACATTTCCTATGTTCTTTTATTTGCAGGTCAATATCTTGGCTTAAGGACGTACCTTTGATTTTTATGAGGGTTAAATGTTTAACATGGCATATTATATATGCCATGTTCACTAAGCATTAGGCTTAAGACAAGTCGCATTGTAATAAGTTAAGGCTTTTAAGCCCGTGGTTCATATGTTTTTTATGTTTTAAGCTTTGAGGCTTGACTTAGGACTAGCGCAGACCATACTTAGACTTTGCACCGACCTTAACTATGCAATGTATTAAACCTTGCTATAGCATAAACTTTGTGATGTATTAATATTACAATATGATTTGGGGTGGCGACATAACATATGGTTTGGACCATATACGATGGGGTTTAATGATTCCATGGTGGGTGGAGACTAACATTATTTCGACGTTACCAAACTATAGCTTAGTGAGTTTTGGCTTTGGTGGTGGAAACCAGCTGGTGCCATTAATGCACCTTGGTTTTCATGGCATCCCTCCCTTAGGCTTGGCTCACGATGGTTTGGTCGTTTCATTTGTCTTTTGGGGTTTGTCTTGGCTCTGCGCAGAGGATAATGGGGGTGACCTTCATACCAGGAAAGTAAGCTACGCTTGGGGTTTTCTTTCCTGCTAATTCGTGTTTGTTCTGAGACTTCATTCGTTGTCTTACTTCTTATTCAAGGCTTCATTGTTTGGTTGGTTGCAAGTGTCGAAATGTGGTGATGAGTAGCGTAGCTCCAGCTTTGTCGGGGTTTTGACTGTGAGCGAAATGCGAGGTAATCCTTGCCGACAAGCTTGCACGTGTTGTCTCTCAACCTGTATGCACAGAGTTGGGTTTTAAATTAATGGTCTGGGTTTTGGCCGTGGAGCAACTCACGTTTCTCACAGGCTCTATGTATTTAAGTTTTGGGTTATGTAAATCGTAACTGGATTTGGGCTTTTGAGCCATGGGCTGCACCATTGCTTGCAATGGTGCCATAGCTCATTGGCATGCCTGTGTGGACTTCGTTTTGGATTTTAAAGGTGACTGTGTGGGAAGACAACGATTGGCATTACTGTTCATAATGCAAATACCCTGTGTTTTATGAGATGGCCATGGTTATTTTGCTTACTATGTGTGTATGGAATTTAATTGTCATGTTAAAGGTTTATTATGATGGTTTATACATAGGCATACGCCTTCGTTTATGGTATGTGTGTTGGGTATTTATAATTGATTGTAATGGTTGACAGCGTGGGGTAAGGCCATGCCGTAAATGTCTTGAGCCTTTCCCCTCGTGGCTGCGATAGCTTCACTGTGTTTTATTACTGTTTAGATTTCGTTGCTTAACTTGTGGGGTGAAATCGTTAACATAGTTAGTCGTTATTATAATCAAACTGTGTATCTTTTGTTGGTATGTCATGGCTTGGGTGAATGCTACGCAACTTCATATGGTTTCTTACTGTTATGATTTCATGGTTTAGTATATAATGTGGATTATAAAAATGTCAGGGGTGCAAGCCCACGATGGCCTTCGTCGTTGTTGGTTAGACTTTTAAATGGACTCTGTGTAATATCTGTATTGGCCGAGGTCATGCTTACAGCATTGGGCAGAACCCAGGGTCTTACGACCTTGTTGTAGCGTAATGGTTTGTTATTGTTTACTTAACAGCGTTGATGCTATTTGATGTAGCCCGCATACTTCAATGTATAGCATGGCCCTAGTGAATAAAATCCATAGGGTTGAATCATGCCCGTGGATAGCTGTAATAAGTTGTATTTTTATTTATATAAAAGGGTTGGGCTTGTATGTCCATAGGATTCGATTCCTGTCCCCATTGTAATACTTAGGTTTGTAATTTGATTTCGACATGGTTTAATACATGATACAATTTCATGTGTATGATGTATTGTTTACTTTGTTATATGGAATGTTTTATGAGTTACGTAAATTTGTTTAATGTTTATGAACTTTATGAGATGGTTGTTTATAGAAGCCTGCGATTTGGGTTGTGAACCCATAGGGTCGAAGTCGTGACCTCTGTTGGCATTCAGGATTTCAATTACTATCTGTTTAATGTTATGCGGTTATGATAGATTAAATAGAACTGTGGCTTCTTTTATATATATATATATATATATGTGAACAGAGATTCAATAAAGGACCACATGGATGGTCACGATGCCTCCTCTGTTCATTTAATTACGATGTTGTTGATTTAAACGCAATGTTTTAATATTAGTTTGTATTTCATGGGGAAGACCTTGAAAGGTCATTAATGGTTATTTTAATCTTTGATTTAATTATAGTATGTTCTTAGTTGATTTAATTTATACTCTAGTTCTTATACTAAATACTTATATTTAGTAATCTGGTTTACTTACTGTTGTTAATAATTAGATGGATACTATCATAGTTCTTTTATTGGTACTCTAGGTTGAAGTTAGTATTTATATATAATTATATGACTCCTACTTCTGAACTAGTTTTGAAATAAATTTAAACAAGCCTCTGTTGACAAATGAAATATGTCACCAGAGTAATAAAGCCTAGAGAATGATTACTTAGTTACTGGAAACAAAGCCTAGTTTACAATACACAAAATCTGAGTACTGAAGTAATACAAAAACAAATGTAAAGGTACAATCCTGGTAATATACAACATCTGACAAAATTTGCAGCCTAAGGTTAATATTTAAGAAATGAAAACCCTAGTAGATTCTAACCAAAGAATCGAACACATAGGGCTAGGATATGCATTGAAATCATTTACCTAACATATCCAACAATTAATCTAGAAAATAGAATAGACATTCGAGGGCTTCATACCTAAAATTGAAGCTTTGTTAATGGCTGAACCTACACACTCAAATAACCAGCATTAACAATTCAATGCAAATATGACCTCTGTTTTGTTGACCAAATCACTTGGGAACTACCACGTTCCTCCCAACCATGACCCGAAAATCGTTCCTGGTTTTAATCCGGATCCCCCCAAGCTGGACTCCAACATGCAAGTAGCTTAGAGCTCCTAAGGTAGGGTTTCCTATCTGTTGTATCAGACCTGGATCAGTTCTCCTTTTTCCTTCCAGGAAAATGTTTCTTCAAGAATTTACTTGAGAGCCAAACATGCAGAAAATGACTCCTCCCATGATAGATCAGAACCCCAAGCCTTTCCTTGGCTTGAGTCTTTATAGACAGAATTTTCAGTCAAAGGGACAGTTAAATCAAGAAATTCTTGATTTCTTGATTTAACCCCTTTTAATTACTTGGGTAATTTTCAACATTTTAACTTAGGAACTTTTAACTAGTTCCTAGTTAGACTTTCATAGTTATTATACTATTTATTAATCTTTTAATAATAAATAATAATTGATGGAGCTTCTTCTTCTTCTTTCATTTATTTATATTATTTAATATATTTAATTCTTTATACACATCATGTATAAAGTACATAATAATATAACACTTTGTTAACAATGTCTTTGGGCATCATATTTCATGATCCCTAGACTTAATGACACGTCTTCATTAAGGTCAAGTAGGTAGATGGTTTAGGTCTACTAGGCTAGGCAACTCTAAACATCCTTGCATGTTGGATTTTCCTCGTATAACGTGGTAGCTCTTTAGTACTTTGATGAGAATACATAAATAAGTATGATGAGATCAATATTTTTCTCGAGTCGCTTTCACTCAGAAATTATTAAATTTTTTTCAATAACCCCTAGTGCTTACGAGAGCCCAAACTCAATGCTTTAACATGGAGTTACAATTCAGTGCAATTCCAAAGCTCCTCGCTCAACACTAGTGCTAGGATGTACTTGTACGATACACCTAGGGATGCAATGGCCAAGGATCTGATGCTCCAGAGCTTATGCTCAACATCAACATGGAAGGCTCCAAGGCATATGCCCAACACATCCAATTATCTTTTCATGTGTTCCAGAGCTTCTTGGTCAACACAAAGGTAAGTACTCATGTGCTCCAGAGCTTCTCCCTCAACACAAATCATCAATCACTCAAGTGCTCTAGAGCTCCTCACTCAAAACAAAACATCTCATCAATCATGTGCTTCAGGGTCCCCGCCCAACACAAACAAGCATATACATATATCATCAATAATTGGCTTACGCCCAATATATATAACAAATCATCGTGTTCATATGCAGTGTGGTCTTTGACCCAATATAAAAATAAAACATCAAGATAATCATCATAATCAATAGGCACATGCCTATAAGTGTTAGGTCCAAAATTCGGGATATTACATAGTGTTAGCCGGTTGAGAGAGATCAGGGCCCACGATGTCCATGAGATACTAAATGAAGTCACTTTGGATGATAAGCAAGTAACTCTTTATTGCAAGGCAATATACTTTGGACTTGAATTGACCCTACATTATTTCTATCAAATGTTGATGGATCCTCTTAGTTGCTTCTACAACCAATATTTCCAATTGAACAAAGCACCCACCTTGCTAATTCTTTTATTTAAAAGGCATTTGGCTGAGATGACTGTCGTATGATGAATCCCATCCCTGAACGTGCTAAACACCCTCATGATCGACCAATAGGTTTCTATCTCAAAAAAGGCACCGACTGCACTTTTCGAGGGAATTGTTGAGGGATCGAATCCCTCATTGACTACCATAGAATTCCTTAGTTCCCAGAGAAATCATTGTCCACTACCCTCTAACCCGGTGGCGAGTTCCGTGATCTGAGAGTTCAACATGGTCGATCTGCTGCCAAATCTCATGTACACCACCAACCAAGCGGGTTGCAATTCCGACCATTGCAGACACCACTTTGCAATAACATCGTCATTGGAGTGCTTCATCGATATCAATGGCAGAAATAGCGATCCAATCGAATACACAGGAGGTAATTTCTCCATCACCTGTGGACTCCGGAGATCTGAGCAGATCAGTCATGAGGAGATGTTCAAGGGCGTCCATGGAACGCCCATTGGTTTCCCACTGTGAAAAAAATGGATCTTTGTCATGCTAATTTCAGTGATATTTACAATGAGCAACTTTCAATCTTCATGCTACTTGATACCACATCTCTTCATAATTCACTTTAACATTGTTTGGTGGAAAATAAAATAGAAAAAGAACTTGTGGAGACACTTATTGACCCAAATGCACAAAATAGTATATTATTTTATCCACTATTTTTCAACCTATGAACCCTATACCCTAAATGAACCCAAGTAAAGTTATCATGCAACTTGTATTCTATGAATTTATAACCACGAAATCAAGAATTCAAATCATCATAGATTAGGTTTATTCAAGAAAAAAGTGCCATTAATCTTAATATCCATAAGCAAATAAGTTTTGTCACGGGACACAAGCTTAAGAAGTCCATAAAAGTCCACGACAATGGTTTTTTTGTAAAATACAACACGTGAATACACAGGAGGTAATTTCTCCATCACCTGTCGACTCCGGATATCTGAGCAGATCAGTCATGAGGAGATGTTCAAGGGCGTCCATGGAACGCCCATTGGTTTCCCACTGTGAAAAAAATGGATCTTTGTCATGCTAATTTCAGTGATATTTACAATGAGCAACTTTCAATCTTCATGCGATGAACAAAAAATGTACACAAAAACTGGATGGGTGAAGTTTGATTCGAATTCTTGGCTGAGTTGGAACAAGTGGTTTTCATTTTTTTTTATCAGATCGTGGGGAGCTGGGCGATCTCACCGAGGGGCTGCGAGCTCTGAAGGGCGACTAGGGCTGAAGGTGGTCCCCCATCGATTGGTGGACAGGTCGAAGCAGCTTGAAGGATGAGGGCATTTTGGCCAGCGTTGAGGGAAATCCAAGGCATGACAGGCTGGTCCTGAGACTGCATGCATGCTCGGCCTGTAGATCTTCTCCTCGATCAGCTACTTTGTTGGATTGGTTGGTTGATAGCATTGGAGGCTGCATCCATGCTCTGAAGCTGGCCCGGGGTGGGGCAGCAAGATGGTCGAGGAGGTAGGCGGTGACCCACCGCCTAATTGAACGGAAGCCTTCGATAGGCTAATCTCTAATCTCGTCAACAGATCAAGCAAAAGAGAATTACCGAAATTCGTCAAGAGAATAGAAGATGTGCCGGTGGTAGCTCTCCCACCGGAAGAAACGATCTGGGTTGCCCTGTCCTCGGCAGACCGTGCTTTGATCGGGCAGTTCACAGGGCTATGGCCCTCACCTAAAACCACTGATAGTTGGGTTCAACAGAATTGGCGACTGTTAGTAACCAAAAATGTTGCATCCTACTCCGTCGGAAGGGGATACTTCCTCTTTGATTTCGAATCTAAAGAAGACAAAGAACTAATCTTTAGAAATGGGCCCTACTTAATGGGGCCGCAAGGCCTTTACCTCAATGGCTGGACACCGGACTTCGACCCTGAAGCTGATACCCCTAAAGCTGTCCCAGTCTGGGTCAGACTGCCCAACCTACCCATGCACTGCTGGAACCCTAAATCTCTACATACTATAGGGAACGCCCTGGGAAAATATATTGACATGGCCAGCCCAAAGGATCAATATGCATGCGCCCGCATCTGCGTGGAGGTTGACCTCAAAGCTGGGCTGCCAGAAGTAATAAATCTCACGGTGGGGAACTGGTCTCATATTCAAAAACTGGACTATGAGCAACTCTCCTTCAAATGCAGAGGATGCCACGAGTACGGGCACTTCATCCGAAACTGCCCCAAAGCACCGGAAAACCAACAAGAGAAGCGGAAAGGATGGCATAGGGTGAATAGACCCAGATCTAAAACACAAGCAGGAGGGGGCCCCAAGAAAGGTGAGGGAAGTGGAGCTAACCCACTCGAAAAACCCCAAGAGCCTTCAAGGTCTACAGAATCAGTGGAAGCAAGGGATGAATCTGCCGAAACAGAAGATAGAGCCAGCCATGAAAAAACCAAAGAAAGGGAAATAGTCATCTCGGATTAAGGGAGAGACAATGAGGAAGAAACAGCAGAAACTAAAGAAGGTGAAAGTCATGGGAAATCGGATGAAGATCCGAAATCGGAAGAGGAAGAGGAAGAAGAAGGGGAAATTGAAATAATAACCCCAAGAATGACTAAAACAAAAGGGAGGAAGTCTAGAAAAGAAGAACGGGAGCAAGCAACATACAAGGATAAGCTGCAAGGATCCCAGCTAACCTTGGAAAAATTGTTGAAAAACCCAAGAAACACCCGCCAGCACGGGCATGCCCCGAAAGGGATGCCTGCGGCCACCAAAAGTAAGTAATGAAGGCAATTTCCTGGAACTGCAGAGGGCTCGGTAGCAAAGGTAAGGAAGAAGCTATGCTAGATCTAATATCCCTACACCAAACCGACATCTTGCTGATCCAGGAAACAAAGCTGGAGGAGACTGCATTCCTCCAAATTAGTAAAAAGTTTTGGAAAAAAAAAGGAACTGCTGCTTTAAGCTCTAGGGGAGCATCCGGGGGTATAGGAACCCTTTGGGATGACAGAAAATACGAAGCTATGGACATCAAAATCAGCACCCACTGGATCCTCACCGTGCTGAGACAAAAAGACACCAACTCCCTGGTAAGTAGTTTTAACATTTACGCACCTAACTCTTATGGCAAAAAAATAAACTGCTGGAATCTTCTCCGTGAAGAACGAACTAATCTGCAGGGTAATGTTATTCTAGCCGGGGACCTGAATCTCACCCTCAGTCTCAATGAAAAAAGAGGAGGTTCTAGATCCAGAGACCTCATCACTGACATGGTGGAAGATATCATTATGACCTGGAATCTCATCGACATCAAGCCTGCTACAGGGAAATATACCTGGAACAATAGGAGGTTCGGCCCCGGGCATATTGCGGCCAGACTCGACCGATTCCTGATTCAGGACAATTTCCTCCTGCTAGGCCTCATTATTTCATCTAAAATCCTTCCCTTCGGAGGCTTTGACCATAAGCCCATCCTTCTAGAAATGGAGCAAGAAAAAAAGTTGGGCCCAATCCCGTTCAGATTCAACTCCATGTGGGCCAAGCATGAGGATTTCTTAAAAATTGTAGCTGGATCATGGGCCTACCCGGTCACAGGCTCGCCCTTCTTTGTCTGGGAGGAGAAACTGAGGAGACTCAAGAAAATTTTGAAGAACTGGGCCAAAATGCTCCCAAAGCCAAATGACACCAAACTCCAAGTTGTCCAAGCGCTGGAGATGCACCAGGCTGAAATGGAAGATAAAATTGTGACTATAACTGAGATACAAAAGGAAACAAATGTGCATTTAAACCTCCACGTGACCTATAGGCAAGAGGCTGACTGGTGGCGCCTCAAATCTAGAATTAAATGGTTGAAGGAAGGCGATACAAATTCCAGTTTCTTCCATAAGCTGACAGAGGCCAGAAAAAGCAAGAATAACGTCTCTGAAATTCAAGTCAACGATAAGGTATTTATCCAATTTGAAGAAATAAAGGTAGAAGCTTCTAAATACTTCATCGAGTTGTTCACTGACCAACCCACTATCAGAGACGCCCAGCTCCTCGATCTAGTCCCCAGCGCAATTAAGAGTAATGACAATGATCTTCTGAATAGAATCATTACGATGGATGAGCTCAGAGAAGCCATCGCTGTCATGGAGGAGGACCGAGCCCCCGACCCTGACGGGTACAATGTGAACTTCATCTCAATTTGTTGGAATATTGTTAAAAAAGATCTGTTAAAAATGGTCAGAAAGTCCCAGAATTGCAGTAAGATCGGAGGAAGTATGAACTCAGCCTTCTTGGCCCTCATCCCTAAGGAGAAAGACGCCAAGACCTTTGACAGGTTCCGGCCAATATCTCTATGCAACATTGGCTATAAAATCATCACTAAGATCATGGCCACCAGATTAAAGCTTATTCTGCCAGGCATTATCCCAGAGAACCAAGGGGGGTTCATCAAAGGAAGGAAGATAAGGATAATATTATCCTAGTACAAGAAGCCATACACTCTAGCCTGAAGAATGGAGACAAAGGAATGGCAGTGAAACTTGATCTGGCAAATGCGTTTGACAGAGTTAGCCATCCATTTCTCTTCCAAGTAATGCTGAGATTTGGGTTTGCCCCCAAATTCGTCTCCTGGGTCCAGGCCTGCATCAGCAAGCCTTGGATAGCCCCCCTCATCAATGGCAGAGCTGCTCCATTCTTTCAAGCTACGAGAGGTATGAGGCAAGGATGCCCGCTCTCACCTCTCCTCTACGCCATTCAGGCCTCGGTACTCAGTTTCCATTGGAACACGCCAGACCAGAGCAAGAGCTCCCCGGCATAAGGCTGGCGAGAGGAACCAAAGATATCAACCACTCACAGTTTGTTGATGATACCATCTTAATGGGAGGGGCCAGTCAGATTATTGCTCACCGTTTCAAGAAGGAATTGAATCGTTACTGCCAGGCCTCCGAAAGTAAAATCAATCTCAGGAAGAGCCAGATCTTCGGATGGAACATTAATCCGAGGGAAATGTTAGTTATATCCAGAATCCTAAATATGAGTGGAGCTGTAAATTGGGACTCCTTCAAATACCTAGGGGTGCCTATTGTCAAAACTAAATCCAAGTCCTCGGATTGGATCCCCATAGTGGAAAAAATTAAAAGGAAAATAACAGGCTGGGGGACTGTTTGGTTGAGCGGGGAAGGTTGTTTTAGTTAAAGCTGTCCTGAACAGCTACTTACTCTACCAAAGCTCCGTTCTCCTAGCTCCTGTCAAAATCATAAGTCAAATTGAAGGATTACTGAAAGCCTTTATCTGGAACGGTGGGAACAAAGGAGAAGGCAAAAAATATGCTCTGATCAGTTGGAATACTATTAAGCTTCCAAGAAATGAGGGAGGCCTCCAAATTAGGGATCTCAAATCTCAGAATTTGGCCATTGGGGCCAAACTACTCTGGAATATTCTCGATTCAAAGCCAACCTGGTGTAGTAGAGTCCTCAAAAACAAATACTTCCCAGGAGATAGACTCAGATGCTTAGAAGGAGAGAATGTGAGCAAAAAGGGGTCCTCCATCTTCAAGCTCTGCAAAAAAACGTTGCCCCACTTCCTTGAAAGGTTACACTGGATACCGGGTAACGGAAAAGCCATAAACTTCTGGCAGGACTCGATCCTAGGAATAATTCCTCCACATCTGCTACGCCTGCAATCATGGATGGAGGAGAGAGGGCTGATCACGTTATGGAGCATCTCCAAGTGGGAAATGAATTATCCTTATCGCTGGACAGAGTGGGTGCTGCCGGATTGTCCTTCTGCACTGGAGAATGAGAAAAAATTGCTGAGCTATCATCTGGCCGGGATAGCACCGATTACCATTAATTTGAAAGATAGACGTGGCTGGGGCAACAGATCAGGCACCTACACGACTGCTGAAGGGTACAGCGAGTATGTTGCAACATACAATGTTCCAGTGAACCCTGCGATTTGGAATCATAACTGGAATAATAAAACGTTTCCAAAAATAGATGTGTTTATATGGACCTTAATTCATCAACGTTTGTTAATAGGAGAGAACCTGGAGAGAAGGGGGAACGCAGGCCCATTCCGCTGCCCCTTCTGCCTTGCAAATTCAGATACTATTTCTCATATATTTTTTAATTGCTCATATACCATTTCAATCTGGAATGAAATAATGCAGAATGAAGGTGTCGGGTTTCATTGGAATGGAAGTAATCAGGAATTTTTCATTCACTGGGAAAAAATGTATAAAGGCGAGTTGGCGAAGAAGAATGGTGTGAGAGCCTGCTAGCTGACACTAGCTAAAATTGTCTGCTGGTGCGTCTGGATAGAAAGAAACCAAAGAATTTTCCAGAATAGGCACCAACCAGCATGGAAATTGAATGTAAAAATCAACGCTCTTCTTGGTGAGGTGGTAAGTAGTACCACGATATCGACTAACAAAGCTGAGCTGACAGAAAAAGAAAAAAAGTGGATGCAAAGTCTCAAGATTCAGGAAATTAATAGTATAGCTGTCAATAAAATGGAGGAATGGGAAATCCGAATGGATAATTCTCAGTTCGAGAATTGGTTAAAAGAAAAGAAGATTTTCAAATTTTTTTTGATGGAGCCTCAAAAGGGAATCCGAGAAAAGCGGGAGGGGGTGGAGTTGTAATAAATCCAAGAGGGAAAGCTGAAATTGAATATTCTTGGAGCATCGGACATGAATCTAATAATATGGCAGAAGCGTACGGGCTTTGGCAAGGCCTCAAGCAGGTACAGAAAGTAGGAATGGATGAAGTTGTGGTCATCGGAGACTCAAGGCTAATTATTCAAGCATTGAGAAGGGGAAGAAGAGGGAAAAATGAGAGGATGGAAAGACTGTTAAAAAGAATCAGATATATGGCTAAAAGCTTCAGGAAGATTGAATTCTTTCACGTTCTTAGGGAACTTAATATGAGGGCGGATGAAGCAGCTAACAAATTCATAGATATAGGGTGCTATGAATTCAAGGTTAACTCGAAGATAAGTCTGGAAATCCCTCCATAATTGGCCTTCTGTTTAAAGATGGAGTCTTTTAGTGGGTTTTTTGTACTCTTGATCAATGGTCTTTAGCTGAATCTTTCATAATAATATAACCGTTTTTGTTATAAAAAAAACTTTCAATCTTCATGCTACTTGATACCACATCTCTTCATAATTCACTTTAACATTGTTTGGTGGAAAATAAAATAGAAAAAGAACTCGTGGAGACACTTATTGACCCAAATGCACAAAATAGTATATTATTTTATCCACTATTTTTCAACCTATGAACCCTATACCCTGAATGAACCCAAGTAAAGTTATCATGCAACTTGTATTCTATGAATTTACAACCACGAAATCAAGAATTCAAATCATCATAGATTAGGTTTATTCAAAAAAAAAGTGCCATTAATCTTAATATCCATAAGCAAACAAGTTTTGTCATGGGACACAAACTTAAGAAGTCCATAAAAAGTCCACGCAATGGTCTTTTTGTAAAATACAACACGTGAATATTCAACATCTTGAATATCTATAAACACCAATCTAAAGCATCTTCCAATTCACCATAATAATTGGACAAAAATAAACCCTAGTAGGTCGGCCACACAACAAAACCTTACCGAAAATCTACTACCATACTACAGATTTCAATTCAATGCTTGGGGGCTAGATTAGTGTTTCTGCATAAGATCCGTGCATTGAGCTCATTGGCCTTCTCCATCAACTCCTGCAAAACTGAATTCTTGGTGTTCTTCTCGGCATCGACAATGTCAGATATTGGTTCAAGGCGCTGGAAATAATTGTCGTAGATGTACTCGAGGCGGAAACCCTTTTCTTCATCGTAGACATGATGTGGTCGTGTCATTTCCATACGCGGTAGCCGGATTCCGACTCCTCAGATTTGGAAACACATATGTGATGTCCTCCAACCTCCATGGAATGGAAATAATTAGGCTTCAATTCATCCCCCTTGCCGCTTAAAATAATGCAAATGATCTTTTGTTTGAGCTTTTCCATCTCCTTGGTGATCTTTGTCTTGATATTTTCTCCTTGGCGATGGTCTATAAACTATATTCATCTAGCATGAAATCCAGAGGAGTTGAGAAGAGATCCTTGGGTTCCTAGATGACGAAGATTGACAGATTTTGGCACAACATCATACCCAACGGACATTCTAGGCACATGAAGAGGAAACATGGCAAGAAGCAGAAGGACGTGTGGAAAAAATTCATTGGAGGGAGGAACAACCAAAAGGGACAATGATTCTGAAACCCCACCCGAAGAAAGAACACTTGAAGGTGTAAATATATAGCTATAGAAAATCCAATTGTTGTTCTATTATCTATATAAAGAGGCTCATCTATGATATGGATTAAACCCAAATTTATACAGATTATGAGCCAAGAGCATCGAGGAAACCACTATCCAAATTGAAACATGAAGAAGTAGAAGAAGTGTTAGACGAGAAGAATATCAAGACAAGACATGCAAGTTACGGACAAAATTTCATAAAATGGAAGGGAAAACCACAAGAAGAAAGCACTTGGATCTCAGAACCAGATTTCAAGAAGCTTGTAGGACAAAAGTTCCTAAATTCAAATTTGAGTGAGGACAGTCAAAATTCTTCCACTAGGGGGAGAACATGTTACATGATGCAGGCACAAAAGGACGTTACACCTGGCAAGAGCCACAAATGAACCGACTGAATATGTTAAATATTTTATGGACTAGAGACTAAGTTATTGAGAGATTTTAGGGGTCATTTGTCTGTCCAACACCTGTTTGGTTAAGCAATTTAGGATTGAGATGGTTATTCAGTCTAAAAAATTATAACATGTATTTAATTTTGGTTTTTAAGGTGAAATTTTAGTCAATTCAGTGGTGGGTTTAGGGTGAGAGGGATTCGAAGGGAAATGATAGCGAAAAAAAGAGGGGAGGCTATGTTTTTTTGGGTGGTTGTGTAATCCCTTTCTTGAACAGAGCCAAGAAACGACCAAGGGATTGTTATATCATGTGTATTTAGCACTCAATTAGTATGTGGTTTTGAATAAAAACAATTTTCATTATGGAGCATGATTACTATGTTTCTCATCCCTTGTTTTCTTTCTATTACTATTTTGTTTTACTATATACCTGTAAAATGATAATATTTGTTTATAGGTTTGAAATTCTGTCCTAGGACTCAAGAATAGTGTTATTTGGGCGTCTGCTTTAATCTGATTGTTTGACTTACAGATTGGTTAAGTAGAGGTTTCTGGTATTGCATCAAATTAATTGGAGAACATAGGTATTTAAAGAAACACGGATCACATGATATCAAATTCTATTCACATTATTTAGAGCAATGGCTCAATTTATATTGAAAATCAATCATTCATCTATCTCTTGTTATTTCCTATACACTCATTGTATAGTAATACAATATAATTGGAAAATAGAATTACATTTTGTGTCATGTTTTCTTTATGTTAAAGCAAAACAAAACTTACTATGCAAAATCTAGTTATCGCATGCATGTGTTGCATGGAAAATCTTTCCAATCCAACTTTCATGTGTGGAAATTTTTGTGAACTACATCAAAAGCTCATTGCTTACATGCATGGACTATTGATAAAATTTTCCACCATTCAGTGTTGAGATATTAAGGGAAAAAGGCTTATATTGGGACGTTTTACCTATCAAATATGGTTAATAGTTATAGTTATATTAAAAAATCCAAGTCTAATTATTTTATTAATATTCAGTCAATTAATTTTTTATTAAGTGAAATATTTTTCAAATTACAAAACAATGATTAAATAATAACTTGCAAAGTTACATACGAGCTTTTTAGCGGATCAAACTGGGCAATGGACACTACCAAAAATTGTTGCCACAAAGGAGTGAGAAGTAATGAGTTGGCAAGGAAGCCATGAGAGTTGCCCACTTTTACTAAGAACTATCAAACCTTTAGCAGGTTAAAACAAGAGACAAAAGATAGCTGAAAATCTTGGAATGTTGGGACATTTCAAAATGATTGCATAAGTTGTTAAACATTATTCTACGAGTTTTGAAATAGATAACAATGATATGAGTGGAAAAACTTATCTTTAATTGAATTCATGATTTTAACTGGGTATATGTTCCTCGCTCAAGAGGATTCAAATGTTTGAAAAATATTTATCTGATGCGATCTTTTAGCATTACGCCAAGTCGCAGAGCATAGACCCTGTTTACAGACTCAATTATAGGACTCAGAGTTTCTGATGCAATGTTATAGCTTTAAGCCAACTTGCAGAGCATACTCGTCTAGTTTGTATCTGTTGTCTTGTGTGTTGCAGTGCCGACCTTCGCACTCCGAAGGCAATCTGCTTAAGTGTCTGTAATATATTGCTGGAAGTGATCATATGTATGAAGAAGCCGTGAAGTTTTAATAAAGAAGGAAGAATCATGTTGTGTTGATCGATCGCTGGTAAATTGGTATCAGATCCAAGCAACAATATTTTCTGCACAATATTTCTTGTAAGTCTCATGTACTATTTCTTTTCTGTTTTTTCTTTTTGATGCAAAATCTAGTTAAGTAGTATCCCCGTAGGCAAGCGAAAATGGTTTGCTGAGTAATCGAAGTCATCCAAAGGGTGTCTAAGAGGTCATTGTAAGGGTAATAGCCGTTGGAGTTAGGCGTCGTAAATCCCGTTTGTTCTTGACCTATAGTGAGTTTGAACCCTTTCATAATGGATCCTTCGATGGATGTTACTTCTCACACACTACTAGACTGTCAACAAGAAGATAACGGAGAAGTATCTCTTGCTGAGAGACGCTCTTCATTTGCAGAATGTTCAAAATCTGACCCTTCTTCCTCTATTATTCATATTGACAATACCAATCCTTCTTCAGAATGGCAACTTCCTACTATCATTCCTCAGGATGTTTATAAACTATCTCTATGGGAGTACATAGCCTGTACTCATATTAAAGTCTCCTCTGTCAATGTTTCTTTCACTGATTCTGAGGAGCCAGTTCATATTAACTTACTTGATAAACAGCAAATTGATTGGGCTAAACAACATGGTTATAAATATGCCCATCTTGGTGATATTAAACTAGGCCTTGGACCCCTGGTTCGCCCCTATCTCCCTATCTCCTCTCTTTGTGTCGCTGTCGATACCCGACATACTCAATTTGCAGATGCTATCATTGGTGGCTTTACCGCCCCTCTCCATAATGGTCCTGCTTTTTTTCCTAAATATAGTGTAAGCCTATCTGACCCTCACATTTATGATTTACTCAAAGCTTACATTCTCCCGCAGGGATTTTCCATGATGACTGGTTCTAAAATTATCCAACTTAAAAGTTTAGTCTGTGTCCGGTTTGGCAATGACACCATTCCTCCACTTCGTTCTCATGTCCATCAGAGTTCCCACTTGCTCAGCGTGGTGGAACAAGACAAATCGAAGCAAGCTCAGCCAGTTACTTTTGACTGGACTGGAATCCATTATCCCCAGAATTGGGAAATCCGATACAATGAGCTCCGAAATGCTGATGCTACACGAAGTGCATTAACTACTAAACCCCTCAGATTCAACAGACAAACTAGTTCTTTCAGGCACACAGAACCAAATTCCACACCTGCCCCTGAATTCTCTTTACTTCCAAGATCTTCTTCAAGTTCTTCTAGTCGCACTGAAGACAGAAGACCAATCCCCAGAACTCTTTCAGTCTCCGATGCTACTTCTTTCACAGGTCTCAATGATAATGAACATAGAGGACAACATCAAAATTGTCTAGCCTGTAGAAAGACTCTCCAAAAATTGCAACATCAAAAACAGAGACCAAGCTTAGGAATGTTTTCACTCCCGAGACAAGATAGTGCTATAGAAGCGTCAGTTCAAGGTCGTAGATCTTTCTACCCAGGAAGAAATCTGCCAGATACACCCTTCAGGCAATACTCGCCTGACGCAATATTAAGAAAGAATATCTCCCGCATAGATCATCTGGAGCAGATGAATCTGTGTCAGATGAAGTTAAACTTGCCAATTGGGGAAATTTCGAGCATAAACTAACAGCCCAAAATCTAGACGATATGGCTCTAGATTTACTACAAATAAAAAGCACAATTCTTGACGAAAAAGATAAGGTCTCCCTACTTGAGACTAAGATGGATCTGTTAAACCATCTTTTATCTGACTCTGAGGAAATCAAAACTGTTGTAGCTCAAGCAGCAGGAAAGATTGAAAAAAGATTGGAGAGGATTGAAGAACTTATCACTTAGATGAATGATTTGAAGAAAAGAGTTCCTAAAGTAAGTCCTATGGCCTTTGCTTTGGCTACTAAAGGATATGAGAAAAAACCTGCTGAACCCAAACTGGATAGAAGTTTCTCTTTTAGCATGTTCAACACCCAAGAAAGCCAAACTGAAGAAGAAGATGATAGACCAGAGTTTGATTTTGGTCAGACTGATGCGGACTTTGAAGAAGTCCAAGATTGGATAGGATTTTTTAAATCCTGTAAACCAGCCCTCGAG
This sequence comes from Pseudotsuga menziesii, assembly GCA_001517045.1. Classification (NCBI taxonomy): domain Eukaryota; kingdom Viridiplantae; phylum Streptophyta; class Pinopsida; order Pinales; family Pinaceae; genus Pseudotsuga; species Pseudotsuga menziesii. The sequence goes on from LPNX010473219.1 coordinate 558,010, forward strand.
CCTAAATATATCCAAATGATGTCAGCCCAGCATATAGTGAAAGGAGTGTTAACACCATTATTTATCAAAGGGGGATAAAAAATCATGAGGGAGAAACAACAAGTGTTTACCAAACTTTGGTTAAAAGGATATATTGTAAGGATGGGGCGATAGTCATAAATTCGATTAAGTCACCGAAGATCCTAAGCCACGGTGGGAGAAGGAATAGAATCAATGGCTGATAGTCTCTCCGCTCCTCAGAGATGCAAGGAAGATAAAGGTTTGTCCGGGCGCTTGTCGGGCGCACAGATCGATGGCTATCAATTTGACTCGGGCAGATCCACGGTCCACATCTAATCCACCTTGTGAAGCCGCGTGTTGGTTAAAGTGATACGGTCCAGCGGAATCAGGTACATGCCACGCAATCCAATGGCGGAGAGATGAAGTCAGATCTCATCCACGGCTGAGATTGATTCCAGAACCGGAACCTGCACGATCGATAAATCTGAAGCGCCCAGGGAAATGAGTTATCCGATGATCGATCTGATGGTTGAAAATCAAAGTGAATCAGATCAACGGTGGATGGCAATTCCGGAGCGTAGACTTGCGCGGTGGATAATTTCGAAGTGCCCAGCGGAATTTGGTACGTGGCATATGATCCGACGACTGAAAGTCAAAGGCGTATCACATCAATGGCTGAGGATGATTCCGGGGATCAAAGCTGCACGGTGGTTAAAGTGACAGAGCCCAACAGAATTCGGTACGTGTCGCCCGATCCAACGGCTCACAAATAAAGGCTGGTCCCATCTATGGCTGTGAGGGATTCCGGAACATGAAGTTGCACGAAGGATAAGGTCGGGAAACTCAGCGGAATCGAATATCTCTTTCCCGATCTAACGGTGGAATGATGAGCAGCGATTGCATCGACGGTTTGAGATGTTTCCGGGGTAGAGACTTGCATGTTGTTTATCACCGAGACGCCTAGCGGAACGAGGTACGTGGCACACGATCCAAAGGCCAAGAATTAAAGAGAAATCAGATCTAGGGTCTTGAATGAATCCGGAGAATAGAAGTGCATGGCAGTTAGGAATAGATGGTGGTTGCGGAAAATAAATGCTGTCCACGTGGCGAATTGTGTGGTCCTATAAAAGCAGGGTTGACCTCTCCAATGATTATTTTATTTGCTCGGGACCCGACGAAAAGGACTTGGCGATTCGGCAGCTTCCATTTGTCAGTTTCAAACACGCTCCGAGCACATGCCTCTGTAGTAAACCAGGTAGGACTTGAACCCTGTGACTCCTTCGTCCAATTACCACTGTAAATTAAGTAATGGACCAGGGGAAAGAAATTCAAGTGTCTAGTCATGTCATAAATGACAGGGAGGAATTTTTAGTGGACAGACACAGGGGCGTGTGCGACCCCTTCCTATCCACAAGGAGTGTGTCCGCCAGTAAAGAGAAATTGTGGTCTTATTACTCGCAGGGGAATGACGTTTTGAATGTATGCAAGTCTTTTTTTATATTACTTCGCCCTTGAGCAAACCCTCCACTTACCGGAATTTGCCGAGTGGTGTGCGGTGAACTATTCTCCCTCTCAGAGGATTATTGTGAGTCGGTCCGCATCCAAAATACTTTGTAAAATTGATGCTTCAGTCGTCAGAGAAAACCTTACTCTGCCCAAAAGTTACCCTGTAAATCGCGAGTCTGTAAATGAATCTGTCCTTGCTGAATTCTTCAAAAATTGTGAAAGTGAAAGTCACTGTCAATTCTTGTCAAGTATCCTGAAGGAAGGTCAGTCCCTTGAAGGTCTTTTCTTGCCTTACCCCCTGCACATTTTTAGGACTGAAGTGCAATTAGTAGTGTCTCTGGTCTGCCAAGTGTTAGGTCTGGATGACGATTGTCATGTAGGTGTTGTAATTCTTGGTTTCTTATTAAGAATAAATTCTTTAAGCCCTGAGTACCAGTCAGTCCCTGTGCTTAATTTAGATGAATACCTTGCCGAAGCAATCCACCTTCAGTTGACTGAGTTTCCAAAGGTTCAGTTCTTTAGGTTTCAAACATACTTGCTTAACATGCTATTATGCTCTAATGTTACTGAATTGAAATTTTTAAGCACTCTATGCTCTTCTGATTTGCCCAAGCAAATCAACATGTTCGAATTTGCTAATTCGATCATGTCTGAAATGCACAAAATGTTATTTGATGATGACTTGCCCCGTGTTCTGGACGAGATGAGATGCCTAATGCAGTCTTCACCCGAAGATCGGGTGGGGGACTGGTTCTTGTACAGAGGTTACACAGTGTTAAGAATATATGGCTTTACTGGTCAGCCTTATAGGATACCCTCCTTCTTGACCCCAAGGATTTTCGCACTAGAGTTCATGAGGCAGAGATTGTTGTCTGAGGAAGAGCACTTTGGTGCTTTCAAAAAATCTTTAAACATTAAATTTCCACTTAAAGTTGGCCCTTTCGTTTTTAAAGGTAAAGGCGCCCTGGCATTCATAGAAAAATTGCTAGAAGGTATGGATTTCCAAAAGGAATCTAAAGTGAACTATGATCCACATCATGTTATATCCCTAAGGAAACAAACCAACAAGAATAAGCCATTTGAGCACCAGACTGTTGAAAATTTGGCTGAAGCTGCCAATCTGTTACAGTTCAAGGAAGATCCACATATTGCACCCATTTTAGTATCAGAAAATACTAACATTGTAGCTAAGAGAAGTCTCTCTGAGATTGAGAGTATGGAGATAGACGAAGATGGGTCCCATAAGAGGGCAAAGCTGCTTGAAGGTGGTGAAATGGTAAATGAGGAAGTTTCTAAGGGTTTCAAAAGGGTTGCCCTAATTCCCATGAAAATCGTGCAAGTAAATCAATTATCTTTTCAAAATGTAGAAGGTGATGTAGACAGTTCAGAATCAGGCCCAGTATTTAAGTCGAAGGAAGAGCTCAAAGCTGGCTATATGGAGAAGAGGAAACAGTCTCTAGAGGAGACAAGAAATTTTCTCCCGAAAGTGAGAAGTCTGTACAGTTCAAAAACCTCTCTAGTTTCTGCTAGAGATGCTGAGAAAAATACATTTAAGATGGCTATAGTGAATGACAAGAAAATGTCTGAAATAGAGATCCGACTGGACAAAATCAGTACTCCGGATAAAATTCAACTTCACAGGCAGACCAGCGACATCATCTACTCAGACTTATTACAGGCCATGGTGAGGATTAATAAATTGCAAGTTTTGATAGAGAAATTAGAAGTTCAATTGAAGCACGAGAGAGTGAAAAATAAAGCAAATGTTGTTCAGATTAGGAAGCTGTAGACAGACATTGTTAGTTCAGACAACACCCAGGCAGTCAAGAGGATGTTAGAGGAAAAGGATAATGCACTCCAGGTCCTGAAGAAGAAGCTGAAAATCCCAGGTGCTGAACATGTCCAGTCTTCTGAGTTACTAGCTCTCCAAGAAGAGAAGGATAAAGTCCATCAAGAGATGATGGAATACAAAGGAAGAGATGGAGAGCTACAGGAAGAAAAAGACAGGTGGGAGGCCGAAAGGGCGGAACTGTTATCCCAAATCTCCGTGATGAAGAAAGATCAGAATGAGGAGAAGGAGATTATGGAAGAGTTGATGAGCCAAACTCCCACCGGTGAAGACTTATCTATCGTGAATATCCAGAAGCCTTTGGACGATTTCTCAGCAGATGATTTACTGGTGCCTATGTCATAAGTGAGCTTGAAAGATGAAGCAATTAAAGAGTTGAAGGCAGAAAATGAAAAGATAAAAGCTGAACTAGCCAAAGTAAGTGAAAGTAAAAAACAAATATTGCAGGATAGGAATCAATTGAAGAAAAAGTTCAATGAACTAAAAGAAAAAGGCATTGGGAAAGGCCCTCTTCAAGGAGCAAAGCATATCATTTGGGATACCTTGTCTATAGAGATTACCAAGTTTCGGCACTACCTAAATTTTATTGATGATTTGAATATAATGATAAATTTGGCTCACCAGAGATTAAAGCTGGTAAATGAACATATGGAGAAAAGACCTCTCGCTACAGCTCAGAATGCACTGAATTTCCTGAATTCACTGACATATCAGAAGTTGCACGATATGGGCATAAAAGAAAGAATATCAATAGTGTTGTGGGAAAAAAGGTTCATTCACAAGCATCACTTGATGAAAACGGTCCAAGATAAATCAGAAGAATTGCTCGTGCAGGTTAATAATTTCAAACAGGAGTTTAAAGAGCTGTTCGAAGACGGATTGCCCTCTTTCTGGGACAAGGAGGGACGGATGTTCTCGCAGGAACATTATCACAACTTGCTTGTCCAGTGCCGCATGGACCACACCAAATTCAATGATTTGGAGAAAATCCTAACAGGGAAAGCCATTGTAGATATGTTAATAGAAGATTTCGAAGTTCTGCAGAAGTTTGCAATTATCAGAGCCAGATTGCCCAAGAAATCTTATGAAGCACATATGGAGCTCGAAGTAGCAATTCGGGAAATGATGGAGTGCGACATCCCAAGTTCGGAACAATGGAAAGCTGTGGAGCGTTTTGGAAAAACTAAGTATATTATTCATTCCTAAAAACAGATGTTATGCACTGAGGAGCTGATGCGGCGAAGACGTGGAACTGATGGGGCAAAGACGTGGAGCTGATGGGGCAAAGACGTGGAGCTGATGGGACAAAGTTTGTTATCAAGTTGATTTTGACTTTATGATCTGTTAGAAGTGGAGTTGTAACAAACTTTCTAGGGGTTAGGAATTCTGTTGCAAAACTCTGAGTTAAACCGATCATTCTGTTATTGATCTTCTGGGAAGACTTATTATTTTATGTATAAATTTGTATCTCTTTTGAGAGATGGGGGTTGGAACCCATCGGGTGCAAGAATTTTGGAGAACATATCTGTTTTTGAATAACAAAAGTGAATGCATGAGAGTTTTGTCAGAGATTCCTGTATCATCAATATTACAGTCTGTGCCTTTTTCTTTATGTGATTGTATTTCCCTTGTGTAACACTCCATTTTGTTTCCTCTTCGTATCTGGAATATAGCGTTAAATGATCAGAATTCATATGTTTATGCTCTGTCATCATTTTCAGATATTATATGATTTCTTCTGCTAAAGTTGATATAGAATTCATCTTTTGATGCTCTGTGTTAATGGGTTGTTCCTTCATTTCTTCTGTTTCACCTGGATCAAATTAAATGACTGTGATATGGTGATTATCCTGCCTTTGATGAATCTTGTGTATACATCTTTGTGATACCTTTTTATGCATATGACTCCATGCCCAATGGTTATGTGATTGTTTCAGCCAAATACATAAATCTTTAAATATTGTTTTATATCTGGTCTTGTTAAATTTGCATTGAGAGATCCCTCGCTGGAAGAGAATACCAGTTTCTTCCTAAAGTGGTTTTGCTGTTACCTTGGAGTTTACCTTTCACAACTTGGGTATATTCTGAGTGATAACAAGGAGAACCCTCTGAAATGCACCAGCCCTTGCTCATGACTGATACTGCTATGCCCTCTGCTTCAACTGCTCCGCAGTTTAAAACCAGCTTTGGGATCAACTCAGTCAATAATATTATCTCCCAGATGCCTGAACATCCAGTTTTGAATATCCAGTGTCAAACCCGAGAAGAAATAAAAACTGCAGTTACCTTATTGTTTCACTGGACCATTGCCCAAAGAACAAAAAATTCTTCCATGACAGGTCAATATCTAGGGAGTTTACTAGTTGCAGGTTTCTCAGGCCCTGCAGCTGACTGGTGGCGATTTCTCCCTGCCGAAGCGCGTAATGAGATGTTGTTGGCAAATGATGCTGATCAACAAATCTTGAAGGCTCTTGGAAAACAATTTCATGGTGAAGATGAATTCGATGAAACAGATCATTTAGCTTCACTATTCATGTCAGCTCGGCTCTACAACCTGTCACAAGCCGAAGCTTATTTCTGCTATATGCAGAAGTTACTCATCTCTTCAGGGAAAGCTAATGATCCCGCTTATTTAAAGCATTATCTACGCAGCTTCCCTGGTCATGTTCTTGACGCTGTAGAAAGGTATATGAAGGATAAGAACATCAATTATAAAGATCTTTCTATAGCACAACTTCATCATCATATTCTTGAAACATGGCAGGAACATTGTCTTGAGAAAAGAGTATCCAAAGATTTTAAACGGCATCAAGATATGTTTACTCCATCTTTTTGCAAAAATGTTGCGCAGATGCCTGATTGGGGTTGTGGTGCACACAACCGTGGACATTTACAATCTTCCTGTAAATGTCATAGTAAGAAGAAATTGAAAGGGTTTTATTTCAGTGAACCTCATTACCATTACCCCGATAAACCCTTGTCTTATCACAAGAAGCATAAATCCAGATTTCATAAGTCTTATCCCAAAAAGGCCCCTCGGAAGTTTGTAAAGAGACGCTCTTATCAAGCTGACAGTAAAGCCTGTTTTCTTTGTGGAAAATCTGGTCATTGGGCAAACAAGTGCCCCAAGAAGAAATCCAAGCCCAAGCTTGCCGCCTTTTGTGACAATCTGGATCCTCGATGGTGGGTTAAGCCAACTGATGATGAAACCCCATCCGGCGAATTTTTATATCTCCCTTCTGGCACCTCTGATTCTTCAAGTGCGTCAGAACCTGAGTTTCAGATAGCCTTAAATCAATTTGCTCCTTCCTCTGACTCCTTTGAGTCTGAGTCCGAACCCAATTTGAGGGGGTATGAAGTCCCTGAATTCAATTTTGCTCTTAATATGCTTTCTTTATCTCAACACCAGCAGATAGAAAAACAGATCGCCGCCATTGACTTACAGCTTGGAGAGATAGAACCATATCAATACCAGAAAAGAGCAATACTCAGAGACGAGAAGAAACTATTGCTCAGGCAGCTTGAGCAAACTAAAGGAAAGGAAAAGGTTGAATATGTAACCTCTCTGGCTTATAATCCTGCTGAACTTTATCACAGTTATCCATAAGGACATACGGACAGACAAAAGTTTAGAATGGATAAGCAAACTAAGTTGAGATTGCAAATCAGAGAAAAGCAGCAGTAGCTGAAACAACTCTGTGCTGAAATTGAAGACTTAAAGAATGCTGTAAAAGTAATTCAAGCAGAGCAAGACCAATCATCAGATGAAGATCTGAGCAAGCACTATGAGAGTGCTCTGAATATTGAAAGTATTGAGAGAGAAGGCTCCCCTGAATCTCCTCCTAGCCTCTCTATGCTTTCAGGTCCTAAAGTGTATATTCCTGTCAAATTCCATCCCTGTGAATACAAACCATATTTGTTAAGTTGTATGATTGTTTCAGGATGCCAAGTTAATCTAGCTAGAGGTTCGACCTTACCATCATTCTATTGGGAAAATACTACTGATGGCGGAACATCCATAAATGGAACCCCAGTCCCTTTGCAAGCAAAAGCCGAATTCTTCCTTGTAAATTTTAATGGCATATCAAATAAGCTAATTGTATATAGAATGGATGGCTTAAGTGAAGACTGTGTTTTAGGAGCCAAATTCCTTCACAGAGTCAGCCCTTACTTTGTAGATCATAGGCAAATGACTTTTAGTTATTTTTTGAATAACCAGGCTGTTACTCTGCCCATTGCATTCAGATCTATCCCTAAATGCCAGATCTATGAGCCAAAGACTATACATATTCCTAACAGGGCTCTACTCATGAAAATGGATAGATGTAAAACTTTCTCGGATATTCATGGCAAAACCGCATTAAAAGATATCTCCAAGAAGTTGCAGAAAGATTACTGCTCAGATAGTTCAAATGCATTCTGGACTCGAGAAAAATATTTTGTTTCTCTCCCATATGACCCTCTGCAGCGCATAAAACCTATGAAAGCCTTTGCTGCACTCATGTCTCCTACTGAAAGACAGTTCTATGATACTGAGATAAAAGAACTGTTGGGGAAAGGCTTGATTGAACCTTCTAAGAGCCCTTGGGCTTGCAGAGCGTTCGTAGTTAATAAGCATTCTGAGCAGAAAAGAGGAAAACCTAGATTGGTTGTGAACTATAAGCCGCTTAATGCTGCTCTACAAAAGGTAAGGTTTCCTCTCCCAGACAAAGCCAGCCTATTACAGAGAATTACAGGATGTACAATTTTCAGTAAATTTGATTTAAAGTCTGGCTTCTATCAGATTGGTTTATATCCTAAGGATCGGTTCACGACAGCATTTGTAGTTCCTCATGGTCAGTACCAATGGAAAGTGCTGCCTTTCGGAATTAATAATGTACCTTCTGAATTTCAGAAAAGAATGGAAGACATCTTCCGCGATTTCAGTTGGGCATTAGTTTTCATTGACGATATACTCATTTGTTCTAAAAATCTGCAAGAACATCAGAAACACTTGCAGAAATTCTATGAGTTGGTCTTCAAACATGGGTTAGTTCTCTCCGAACCCAAAATGGAAATAGGGAAAACAGAGATCGAGTTTCTCGGTTTTGAACTTCAAAAGGGACAAGTCATCCTTCAAGATCATGTCCTGAAATGTTTCAATCATTTCCCTGATGAAATATTGGATAAAACTCAGTTGCAGAGGTTCCTTGGATCTCTGAACTATATAAGACCTTTTTATAAAGCTCAGGCAGCCGACATCTTTGTTTTACAGCAGAGATTAAAGAAAAGTCCTCCACGATGGTCAGCTGCTATGTCTGCAGCAGTTCAGAAGATAAAGAAGAAAGTATTAGAACTGCCGCCCTTATCCTTGCCAATAGGAACTGGTAGCTTGATTATAGAAACAGATGCCTCATCCCAGACTTGGGGTGGAGTTTTACTTGAAGCTATTGATGGCAGAGAAAATCTCTGTGGTTATGGCTCTGGTTCTTTCAGAGCAGCCGAACTCAATTATCCTTCAAGCCATAAAGAAATATTGGCTGTAAAAAAGACAGTCCAACATTTTATTCTGTTCTTGAAGCCTGTAAAGTTTATCATTCGAACAGATCTAAAGATCATGCTTGGAATCTTAAAGAATGAAAGTTTAATGGCTGCAAATAACAGTAGGATACTAAAATGGTTCTTATGGCTTAGTAATTTGATTATGAAATTATCTATAAGCCAGGGTATCTTAATTGTCTGGCTGATATGTTAACCAGAGAATCAGCCCAGAAACAGCCTCCAGCATTGAGCATGTTTTCCACAGGAGCTTCCAGTTCTAGCTCCCGAGCAGGTAAAGGAAAAGCCCCAGCTCTCTAGCAAACGACCTCCATCCTTCCAACACCAAAAGGAGGACTTTATTTGTATCCCTGGGAAGATGTTTTACCAGAAGAAGTCCGCAGGAAACTTCTGGACCAAACACCAAGAGACGAAGCAGAAAGGTTTCTCGAACTCTGCACCATCGAGCGAATTCAATCTTCACCTCTGAAGCTCGACATACTAGAAAGATGGGAAAAAGGTGCTTTTCTCAGTTTTCATAATGCCAGAGAAAAGTTCATTAAAGATCGAGATGTTTGGATAGATTGCAATCCAGAAAAAGAAGGAGAAGTTTGGTATGTTGATCTTGGCGAAGGTCGACTCTCATGGCAGACATATAGCCTTATTTTGCAATTTTGCAGAGAACAGGGAAAGATCGTCATTTGTGCTGATCCTTCTAACTTAAGAAATAGAGCCTGGACTGGTTGGACTGAGATACTCCTGGATCACTTCTGTCCACGAGTAGATTGGGCAAATCGACGTGCTAACTTCATAGCACATATGGAAGCAGATATGCAAGTAGCAGATCAAAACCACCAGTGGTTTAAATTCCTGCTAATTCATGAAGGTGGATCCTATAAGAAGCTCGACCATGAAATCTACATTAATCAAAAGTTTATTATGAAGGATGAAAAGGGCAAAGAAAAACATTCTAAATTAATAACTCGGCAAATGCCACTCAATTACCGAGTTGAATCTCATTTTAGAAGTGAATATTTATATGGCCCAAATCCTCTGTTTCATGGATCTGACATAGAGTTATGCTTCGGAGATCAGCTCTATAATCCACCTGAGTTTGTTGAGCAACCGCCATACTTAGAAGATTCCCAATTTTATTATGATTCTGATGAAGATGGATTATTGGGATGCACCTGTGGTGGAATAGATATTGATGGCTATCGTGAATGCGCCTGTTTCCAAGGGCACGATGGCTATGATTAGCTGGAAGCAGCGGTGGGCCACCTCAGAAGGCTGAATGGGCCAGCTTTGCCCATATTGTTTCTGTAGTGGGCCGGATTAAAGCTCCACAGTTGTAATAATTAGGAATAAAACTGTCGTGGGCCAGTATAGCTCCACCTTGTAAAGTTTGTCAGATTCTGTCTTTCATAAAAGCAGCTCCCGGGTCCCCGTAATGCCACTGGCTAATTAAGGGATGAGATAACGATAGTGGCTGTCCCCACTTGTCGCCCCGGTTGATTCTTTTGTGACCTAAAGTCATAAGTCTAGGTTACCGGTTTTCCCGATTGACCTCCTAGTGTCGGTCGATGCCTACCGGCACACCGGTAGAAGATTGTATAAATAAAGACCTTGGGCCTCATTTTAGACATAGCAAGTTTTGCATTGAGCAAGTAGTCTGCTCTGCAAGAGTCCCTGCAAGATTAAGTCTGTCTTGAGCAAGTAGTCCACTCGACAATTAGAGTTTGTAAGAGTAATGCTCTGCGTCTTGGCTTCGTGCTATAAGAACGCATCAGATGCTCAGTTGTTTATATAGAGTCTGTAACAGATGAGTATGCTCTGCAAGTTGGCTTAAAGCTATAACATTGCATCAGAAACTCTGAGTCCTAGAATTGAGTCTGTAAACAGGGTCTATGCTCTGCGACTTGGCGTAATGCTAAAAGATCGCATCAGAATACTCTGTCTAGTTTGTATGTGTTGTCTTGTGTGTTGCAGTGCCGACCTTCGCACTCCGAAGGCAATCTGCTTAAGTGTCTGTAATATATTGCTGGAAGTGATCATATGTATGAAGAAGCCGTGAAGTTTTAATAAAGAAGGAAGAATCATGTTGTGTTGATCGATCGCTGGTAAATTGGTAGAGTATTCAGATACAGGTTATAACTTAGATTGAATTAAATTTAATATTTCATCTTAGTTGATTCAGTAGATTCTAATGTGGTACATGTTCCTCACTCAAACCATTAACTTAACCAAATGTTAAGAACCACATTATATCTAAAGTGAATTTATTTAAACATTTAATTTCAGTTGATTCACGAGATTATAATTCTAACTAGAAACATGTTCCCCACTCACAAGATTCAAAGTGTAAAACTATCTAGATGATTTTAGTTGATTTAGGAAATTTTAATTTGTAGATGATTTTAGTTGATTCATGAGATTTTAATTTTTTACTCGATACATGTTCCTCACTTAAAACCAACCAAATATTCAAACACATGAACAATTTCACTTATCATGATTAATTTTGCTTTAAAAATTCCAACATTAATAAAATGGACTGGACTAGACAACATGTTGAGAATTTAATGTGGTGCCAACAAAATCCTATTTTAAAACCATCCATGTACTCTTGTGATACAAGTGGGACTTTTCTCCTCAAAATTTTGGATTCAACAATTTCTTTCAAACAAAGTACTTTGGATTCAACAATTTTTTTCAAACAAAGTATAAATTATGATGAAAGGTATTTGAGGGCAGAATACAAAAACCCAAAGAAATAGAAGGTGAGTGTCCCTATCCCTAATAGCGTCTCCATGGATGTAACGAATATTTCTATAGCTAAACACCATTTTGCACTCCCTCGAGCATTCCTTGACATACAAGTTAATTCTTTTTTTATAGCAAATTCAAACTCTGCATTTACTCCGGCTCGAGAACAAACAAAGTACTTTGGATTCAACAATTTCTTTCAAACAAAGTGGTGAGATATAATGCCAATTTCGTTATGAACGAGCTGAGAGTCCATCAGATGCTCCTTCCATAAATGAACCGGTATGTCATCCCCCAAGCTCTTCTCCTCGCGTTCCAGAAGCAGTTGGCCAGCTAGACCTTTCATGACCCAATAAATGGAGACGACTCGCTCATACAGAGACAGACGAACCTAAGTATACCTTGGATCCTTAATCCACTCCTCGATCACCACAAACTCCTCAACCAACTTTTCCACCTCCAAATATACCTAGATCACCTTTTTCACTGAATCGATGTCCTCCCTAATTTCCTTAGGAATGGAAGCCATGCAACTCCAAGCCACCTGTGCCATGCACATCTATTCGTAGAAACCCCTATTATGCCCAAAGGTATTCTTCTGTCACGATCGTCATCCCTATTGAAATTGAAATGCTTTCTATATTTGTCAATACTAATGAAATGCTTTCTGCATTTGATTCATTACAGGCCGGCACGGATATTTCATGCTAGTCATTCTTCTATCACTTGTGTCCTGCATCTTATGTAATGTTCGGGAATTTTTAGTACAAAAATAAAACAAACTATTTTTGATGATAGATATTCAAAACGCTACACTGTCAAGGTGCCTCTGCTTTTCTGTTGGTGAAGAAGAAAACGAACTATGGGTATCCAGTGTTTAGTTCTGGGTAAATATCATTACATTTGCTATATGTTTACTTTGGTTTAAGGATGGGTGATAATGATAACTTTCACAATAGGTAAATTGATATGGAAATATTTATACTTGTTTGAGTGAAGGTGCTGGTCAGGAGGTAGGAAAGAGCTGTGTGGTGGTGACAATAGGTAACAAAAGGATCATGTTTGATTGTGGTATGCATATGGGCTACCAGGATGAACGTCGTTATCCTGACTTCTCAAAGATATCTAAAACTGGGGATTTCACTGACAGCATCACCTGTGTCATAATCACACATTTGTAAGTTTACTTATGAGTCATGACATAACTAGATCAGTTGCCTCCATTCCAATTGTTAAATAAATCATTGCTCGGCTGATTTCATTCTGATCTTGCCTTGCAGTCATTTGGATCACATAGGGGCTCTTCCATACTTCACCGAGGTTCTTGGATACGAAGGACCCATCTATATGACTGTAAGTTTTAGTCATAACATGACCGTATCGGTGGAATCTCTGATGATACATTTTGTTGCTTACATTATCTCATTTCATGAATTTAATACTCTTAAAATACATTTGGTTTGAATCAGTAAATCATTCTATTTGGAGGTAAGATATCAGAGAAGTAAGAAGTGAATAGATGTGATCAGAACCAAATTCAGAATCGATGATGTGTGTCTTTACTATGAGAGCCACAGGTACTCAGGAGTCAGCACGTTTGTTGATATTTCACATAGATAGCCATTGTAAACATATCACATAATCCCGTCATAGCTGAGTTGATGAATCTGTTCAAAGATATAGACAACACAACAGAAAGAGGAGTGCATTGCTTGCAATTCTGTAGGCCTAATCACATTATATTAGAGAAAGCAATAGCTGACAACATGCCGAATTACAAATGACACTTGAAAGTGTATTTATATACATAGCAAGACATAGGGCACTTTCTCCAAGAAGAGTTATGGGCCCACATAGGTTATCCTTAACCATTACCTAGATTTACAATAAATATACAATAATAATCCTTACACAGTGACGGGGTTGTGGCCAAATGTGAGGATTACACCATTCTCAACACCCCCCCTTAAACTGAACAGGGGGTCATGGAGGGGAATGATGAAATACAAATGTGAGTGGGTCTATGGATACCCGGCTCAATATAGGGTCTGCCATAGGCAAAATACAAAAGTGAGTGGTTTTATGGATACCATCTCCATACCATTGAGAATGGGTTTATGGATACTGAATCTGGATGAAGTTGAGAGAGCTCAAACATTGAGAGTAGGTTTATGGATACCCAACTTGAATGTACGTTGGCCTTGAACAAGATACAAAAGTGGGTGGGTTTATGGATACCCAACTTGATTACAACTAAGAGTGGGTTTTTGAATATTTAGAGTTAGTGTATGAATACACAACTCAATATAATGTATGTCTTTGCTGAAAGTGAAGATTACATTCCTATTACCTGTATTCAACATTCCCCTTGTTACAGCTTGATTTAACACTTCGGTGGGAAAGTCCTAACCCATTAGTGCTATCAAGAGCAACTTAAAAAATAAGCACCACTGTCACCACAGTGCTAATTTTCTTCTTTTAGGTATGCTCTTAAGGCCAAGCGAGGATTTCCTATAGGTTAATTGGATTTAATGTTTAAGGAGGGCTTGTGAATGTGAGATCAACTTGTTTAGATTATTAAATTTATTCCCAAAATGAGCATTCAATCACTTAAGATTCACAATGTTTAACTGATCAAATAATTAGAAAATTTGCTAAATGATGCATCAATGAAATAAAACCATGGACATTAATAATACACAGTAAAAGATATCAATGGATCATGAAACCTGCAAAGTGAAGATACTTTAAAGCAGTGATACCATTATCATAAGCTTAACCATTCACCAAGAAATTTGAGCAATGTAGAACAATTTGTTGTTATTAGAGATTCTTGAGTTAGGCTTTGAATGAGGCCTTGCTCGAGATAAATTCTCTGAAACATGGTGTCACCCAAGCCTAATTAAAACCAGACTTTCAGAAGTGATGAAGATCACTTCGCTAAGTGTGGCAAATGTTGTTCTAGTCTTAATTAGTTTGACAATTACTTCAAGACAATAAAATATAAAACATTTGCTCATCATTCTATGATCCAAGAAAGTGACGTAAGCATCAAGAGCATGTGCATTTTGAAGATAAATAAAAGTAGATCTTGCACAATTATAATTTTAGAATTCCTTAGAAATCATTATGTGAGATATATCATTACGATTTTAATTCAAACCAAGAAAATTTCTAGAATTTTGCAAGTTCACTGTTTAGCCAATGTGTTTTAAAGGTAGATAATGTCAAATCAGCATTCACCAAACTTGGAACATTAAGTTATCTTGCTATTTATAAAAGATCCAATTGGACAGTGTACTCAAAAAATTTCAAGCACTTAGAAAAGTCACTTTAGTTAACAATTTAATGTGTTGAAAGGTTGGGATTGATTATTAACCAGAGAGCAATTTCCAGAATTAACAGATTGCTGTCCTAGTGCATTTCCAATCAATAAATCAACAAGCAAATTTAGCAAATTTCAGATTTCAGCCCATAAATTATTATTTATATGCAGAAAACTTTTAACCCAGAAAATCTGAAAATCAATGTATATGCAGAAAACTTTTAACCCAGAAAATCTGAAAATCCATGTTAGATACGGCCTAAAATAATTTTCACAATTAGTGTTATTCCTGTTATATTTTCCAGAAATTAAAATTTGCTAATTTAGCCAATAAAAACTACTAAAGGTGGCAGAAAATTTTAAGATTTAGTGCTCAGAAATTTTAGTAGTCTAGTCTAGTATGAAACCTATGAAATAGATGTGAAGAGTGTTTTTTAAGGCTAATTTTTCAGTAACTACATGCAGAAAATTAAATGAAGCTAACAGAAAATTAAACCAGGGAAATTCAACCCTACGAAACTAGCTAAACTAATCTAAAACAGTAAAGAAAATATGTTTTTGTAATTTTCGGTATTAAATCTACCCTAAAATGCAGGGAAAATAAGATATTTTTGGTGTTTTTTGGTTGCAGAATTAGAGAAAAGACTAGTACATTCAACCCTTGGCCTATGGGGTCTTGGGATCAAGTCCTCCAAGTAGCCTTGTGTGCAAGTGCTTGGCTGGAATCTCCATTAAACAAGACAAATTCCAAGCCAAACTATTGAGACTCCATGCTAAACTTTACCAAGGAAGTGTGGCTTCCATGACACACGTGACACACCTCCAACCTATGCCCTAGCTTGTACCTTAGCTTATGTGGTTTGCTACCCCTCCTAAGATAGCCAAACCACAAGATAAGCAACAAAGCTAAACCAAAAAACAACAATGTTCGTCCACTTGAGTAAATTTGTTGGACACATGGTCACATTGATAGGGGGGGGGGTGAATCAGTGTGTGAGCAATTTAAACCTTTTTTCTTCTTAAATTAATCAATCAGAGTTTATCAAGCATTATGTTGTCAATATTATCAATCAACTTCATCAAGTAAATTAATCATGACTCATAAGCACAATAATAATATCAAAGAGAGACACAAGAATATTTGAAATGTGAGCTTTATTTATGGTAATGGAAGACTTCAATCTTTGCGATTACAATCAACACCAACTGATGAAAAGAGCACAAACTCTTGTAACAGGACCCAACCTGATTTTCTTAGCTCCAACTAAGAAAGGGTTGAGGAGTCCAATCCTCAAGTGCAAGATTCTACTTGCAAGCTTGATGCCAATCTCTGATTGTCATCAATTTGCTGCAATCATATACCTCTGCTGCTTAATGAACCTCTGCTTGTTAACCTGCTCATCAACACTGCTGGTCAATCTCTGCTCATCACTCTTGTCAATCTGCTCATCAACACTGAAATTCTCCTAATCTCATCAACAACTGCTCTCATCATCTGCTCAAGGATCATGCTAATTCACCTGCCTAACATCACAAAGATCTGCCCATCATCTAGTCTGCTCTTATGTTGCTCATGTCAACTTATCAGAGGTCTGTTCAAGCATCATCATCATTTATCAGATATGCATCATCATCAAGTGTGCATCATCACCATAGGGTTTACATCATTATTATAGTATGCATAGTGTATGCATCATCATCATCATGGAGTGTCAATAGGTCTGCATCATATCTGCACCATTATCATCATACAATAATGTATAGAATATATGGAGTATGCATGCACCATCATCATCATTCACTTCACCATCATCCACTTCATCAGCCTCCTAATGCTTCAAACTGTGCATGTCATACACACAGACTGTATATCTTGCACTGTGTGTGTCAAATCTACCATTCGACTGTGTATATGCTTCAAACTGTGATTATGTGGAAGAAGACCAACCAAGGTCATAACTTAGACTGAGAAAAGCTTCAAACAAAAGACTATGCATGCATAGAAGTATCCTTAACAATGCCACACCCTTGAAATGAATATGTGCTGTCAAAACCACAATGTGAGCACTGTGGAAAACCCTCAAGCATTGGCTTGTTAGCTCATCTTCATGTAATCAAGGACTGCTCATATTCACAACTCCCTCTGATATTGTTAAGGTTTGCTTATGTTCTCAAAGTAGACATAGTCTTTTCACAATAAATTAGGTCTGTAACTTCTTTGATCAAAAGATGTTTCCCCAAACAGTCTTCTGCAAAAAGAGTTGCTGCAAGACTTGTTCACATTCATTTTTACTCAATGGAGTGTACCAGCATAAGAAGAACCTTATCAACACTAAGACTTTGTTTATACCTTGACTTGACCTTGGTCTTGAAGGGCTGTGTATATGCGGGTTAGTGACAACCTCAGACTTGGACATGGTTGAGAAGATCCCACAACATCAAATTCAAACGCTGTGCATCATCTTGGAAGAAACCCTTATGTCAACCCCCGAACTCAGTCATAATTCGGACTATGTATACACCTCGGATCTGTGGACTGTATGTTTAGATAGTTTTTCTTCACCAAAAATTCGGGACTGTGCATGGAGTTTAGGAAGAACCCTAAACCCTGTCAAAACTCAGTCTATGGAGGAGCTTTATGTTGGAGTTTCTGCAACTTCATAAGCTATTCTTATTGTTCTTGTATTGTACTCTTGCGAGAGATGAACTTATTGTAATCAATCATACAAACCCTAGAAGAACAATGCAGACCTTGGGGAGAAAAGCAAGCAAACGAAACGACAATAAAAATTATAAAATATAAATTATGTTGCTCCCCTAAGTGAAGTCGGCCCTAGTTAAATTATTAGTGGAAAGTCTATACAACAACACAACAAAATGCTGATATCCCAAATACTGATATTCTCTAATGTTCTATGATAGTGCTGACTCGCACACTCAATCTCATACAAATTTGCAAAATAACTGTGCATGCAAACTTGCCATGCAAAAATGCCCTAAAATATAGCTGAATTAGGGTTAGGGTTTTGCAGAGAGAAATTAACACTTACCACTGATATTCTGTCTCTGCTAATGGCATCCTGTAGAGTGGGGGGTTTGTAGGCTTTCACCCATCCCCGTAGTGGCTCTGTTAGGGCCTTAGTGAACAACATCGTTAACCTGCTCTCTGACACATCTGTTACCATGACCGCTATCCTCTGGAATTCTGAGATGAAGGCCTCTACGCTACCTGTTTGTTTGAGTTGAGTCAACTCTATGAAATGTATCTCTGGATCCTTCATGTCGAACCTCTCCATGAGTTTCTGAGTGAACTCACCATAGGAGTGGATGGTGTTGTGATCCAATGTCACTAATCCGTGGTACCACCACTCATGAGCCTCTCCGTCCAGGTGGAGTGTAGCCAATTTAATGGCATCTGTCTTTGTCATGGGATTGAGTTGGAAGTAGGTATCCAACTTTTGAACCCGTATCTTCGTTGAACCACCGCGAGCCCCATCAAAGTTTGGGATGGTCAACCTGCCCAAGGTTTTCTGCAACTCATAGTTATGATTGAATCTCTTGTTGAAATTCCTGGGCCTATTCCTACTCTTCATGTTGCAAAAATCCGAAAAAGACATGGCTGCATGAAACTCATCCCCTAAGTCCCTGTATTCTTGTAAATAAGCCCCGAAGGGTTCACTAGGTTCTACATGCATGACTGGACCTGATACTGCATCTGCCAAGAAGTGAGGCATAGTTGGCATGTTGGATGGTCTGTTATATATGTGGGGTGTATTCTGTATGTTGGTGTATGCGACCTTCCCACTGCTGCTTGTAGACCCTCTATCTACCAGTGAGAGAGGTGTACTCCTATTACCTGGTTTTGGTTTCGCTGATAACCCGTTGATTGCATTAAGTACATCTTTTTTCCCTTTGGCTAAGTCTTGCAATGCAGATACTAGGTTGCGAAACTCCATCCTGTCCTCATCTTCTCCCATTTCTTTTCTCCTATCAGAGTGTATACTTGTTTGTTCCATGTCTGAGTTGGTATCTTCTAGCTGGATATCCTCAAATTCCTCTGTGTACCTACTCTTCCTAGCATGAGAAGTGTCATGGATGCACCCTGATTAAGTCTAGTTCACTCTAGTCTCTTACATTCACCCATGCATGCTGCCATGTGTTGTCCATGCATGGATGCCACATGTCACACATGCATGGCCCATTGCTAAAAATAGAAAAATGCTTGCATTTTTGAATATTTTGGCATGCAAAAACATGTAATTCCATGCATTCCCTTGAAAGTGCCATGTAACGCCATGCAAGTCAAACCCTAATTCCCAAAAAGAGAAGTATCATGCATGTCATCCAAAAAAGGTTCATTGGAATCTTGAGCTCACAAGGATGCCAAAAATGTGATTATATCTGCTCTGCGGATCTCTGAACTCTATCTCCTAAAAAATTGGAAAACTGCTAAAAATAGACATCTCCTCCAAGATTGATGAAAACCTATGTAATGTCTCTAAATATGAAACAGGATCACATCAATGATACAATCTGTATCTGAGGTTTAACCTATGAAAGCTCTTTTTGGAACAAGTCTGAAGACCACCTTGAACCAATAAGTTGGATCTTAACCCTCCATTCTACATATGGGCAAATCTGGGCGTTAACAATGGTGAACCAAGGGGATAGGCTCCCCTTAAGGGATTTTGAGAACCTCGGGATCTCTGTATTCTACAACTCTTAAAACATGATCCCTATATCTCTGGTCTGTAGATCAATGGTGTGTTGATTTTTTTGAGCAGCATCGAGAGCCCTTCTCTTCGAAGAATGGGACCATCTGGTTCGGGACCACGGTGAAGACTCAACCCAATGTTGAGTGACCATTTTGTTGAATGGTAGATATCTAGTCCGGTACCATGATAAAGACCCAGATCTGCCCTGGGTAGACTCAACCTTGTGTTGAGTAGACATCTGGTTTGGGACCACGATGTAGACCAGTCTGGGACTGTTAGACTCAACTTAGTTCTGAGTAGCCATTCTCTTGGAGAATGAAGACACTGTAAGCCCTACACTGGGTCTGGGCATGTGTGTGGCACTTTGACCCTTGATCTATGGGCTTGGTGTGCTTCTCCAAGGATTAGCTACCCTTGGTTAAGTTACCCTAGTACCAGATCTAGGTGTCACACAGTGTGTGAGGTAAAAGCATTAATAACTCTCTTGGTTTATGATGATGTACTTTTGAAATAAAAAAGGTACCACAGGGGCACTTGGAAAAAGGTTAAAGTCAAAAGTCAATTTAAATAAAGACTTCTGTACCACAGGAAAAAGGACCACAGGTGGAAACAAAATTAAATAAGGACTTCTGGTAAAAGTCAAAGGAAAAATAAAAGTACCATTTTTTGTAAAAGTGAAAGTGAAATTAGGAAAATATTAAAAATAATTATTATTTTTATCTTTCCTAATCTTGTCCACTTACAGGTGAACAAAGGCTATAAAAGAAGATCAAGTCTTCTCATTATACACACAAGTTTTTCTCTCACAGGTGGAGCTGCTATATTTTTGAAGAAGATTTCTTGCCTCATCTAGGGCATCTTCAGCAAACCCTCAGCTAGGGTTTTTATCAGCATTTTTTTTTTGGGCAGCGCTCTTATTTTTCCGGGAAGCCAAGACAAAATCCGGGCAGCTCTCTTATTTTTCCGGGAAGCCAAGATAAAATCCAGGCAACTCTTTCTTCTTTCTCACGGGTTGTGTTTTACTGTTTTTTACGGGCATCCCTAACCCGTGAGGGCCGAGGCTCATTGGGCACCCTCGGGTAGCTCTAGAGTTGACCCTTTAGGCAGCCGTGAGCACACATCACCTCCGAGTAGCCCTCAAGGCTTACCCGTGAGGGTGCTGTAGCAGCCGGTGGCTGCACAGCCCTCAAGGCAACCCACGAGCCACCCCGTGAGGACTCGGGCAGGCTGCCCAGCAACACCAAGCCTGCACAGGGGTAGCCAGGCACTAGCAGGAGGGCAGTTGGGCAGGCAGAAGGGCCACAACTAGCATGGAAGGGTTTCTGTCTGGGCAGGTAAAAGATCACGGGCAGCAGTGAAGGACAGATCGGGCTGAACGACCAGCTCGGGTACAGCTTGGGCAGTCTGATATTTTTCGGACAGCAAGTATTTTTTCGGCAGTTAACAGTTTGAGATTTTTATTGACAGCGCGTGATTTTCGGGCAGGAGAGAGAAAATCTCAGTTTTCTGAAAAAGCCCTAAATTGGTGATTTTTGTAATTCTGGAATTTGTGGGTAAAATTATCACTTTGATTTTTATTGATAAATTTTACAATTACTGTGGGTAAATTCCAGATCTGGAATTTGAGGAACTTTTTGAAGAATTTTTTTGAGTCATCTCATTTACGAGATGAGCTATTAATGCTTTTGGGGTTTTTGTCTTTTGAAGGTTTCCCCAGTGAAAATTATTGTGTCCATGTGTGTTGATGTGCTGAATGTGTTTTTACTACACTGCTGATTTGTTTATGCTTATCTGCAAATTTTAAAAGTTTATGTTAATGCTAAAAATTCAACATGGTATCAGAGCTTAGCATGTGAAAACACAGTAAAGGGACATTGCTGTTGTTTCTCACTAGATCTTGGAAAAAGATTTGCAGATTTAACATTTGGACAAGTGACATAGATGGCTACCATTGGTTTCAAACCGGAAGAAAAGCTCTCTGGTTCAACAAACTTCAATTCCAAAAAGGCGAGGTTGACATCCATTCTTGATAAGAATGACTAGGATGACATTGTTCTTAATGTGACAGAAGAGCCAACTACAAATGCTGGTAGGCTTGCCTGCAAGAGGAAGCAAGGTAAGGCTAGAAGAGTTATTTATGATTCTATCAAAGAAGAATTGATGCCTAACATCACATCCTTGAAGACTGCTAAAGAATGCTATGATACATTGGTAAACCTCTATGAAAAGAAGGCTCCTAGTCAAAAGAAAGTCTTGAAGAAGAGGCTACGAACTTTGAAGCTGAACAAAGATGAAAGTGTTGGTTCCTTCTTCACCAAGATCAAACAGGTAAGAGATCAACTCCTTGCTATTGGTGTTACTGTTGATGATGATGATCTTGTACAAACAGTGGTTGATGGTCTCCCAAACTCTTGGGAAACCTTCATGGCATCTGTCTGTGGACGAGAAAATCAACCAACCTTTGAAAGGCTTTGGCATGATTTCACATAAGAAGAAGCAAGGAACACTGACAAGGTAATCAAGTAGGATAACCTTGCACTTGCAGCAAAGACCAAAAGGTTCAAGAAACCTTTCCCTCAACAAAAGAAAGGGAAGAAACCTCAGGGTATGTGTTTTGACATGTCTAAGATTGAATGTTATACTTGTCACAAATTTGGACATTATGCTAGAGACTGTAGGCAGAACAAGAAGAAACCCAAGAGAAAGTTCCAGGCATTTGCTGTAGAAGCAGAGGAAGAAGATGATGAAGAACCAAAGAAGAAGAAGAAAATCAAGGCTAATAAAACTGATGAGCCTAGAAGATAGTACTATTTGATTTCTGCTCTAACTGATTCTTTCTCAGCTTGCTCCACTTCTTGGTTGGTGGACAGTGGTGCCTCCAGGCACATGACAGGTAACCATGGTACCCTTACCAGTTACAGAAAGAAGTTCAACACTCAGGTAGAACTTGGAGATGACTCCACTTACAAGATTAAAGGAGTTGGCTCAACTTCACTTCAACTTGACTCAAGTATGGTTCTTCATATTGATGATATTCTTTATGTTCCTAGTTTAAAGAAGAATCTTTTATCTGTTGCTGGTTTAGAAGACAAGGGCCACAGAGTCCTCTTTATGGACAAGAAGGACTTTTTATGGGCAAAAGACACAGATCTAGACTGAGCAGTACAAGTTGGGGTTCAAGAGGGAGATCTCTACAAGGCTTCAAAAGTTTCCACTCATGCTTTGGTACATCACTCAGTTGATCCCTGTGAACTTTGGCATTGAAGGTTTGGACACCTTCACTACACAGCTCTCCCAGGATTGCAGAAGATGGTTACGGGTATGCCAGAAGTTTCTTTAAAGCATGAAGGAATTTGCAAAGGATGTGCTCTAGGTAAGAACACTAAGAAATCCTTTTCCAGAAGCAAGAATAGATCTAAAGGCATTTTGGATTTCATTCATTCTGACATTTGTGGGCCCATGTCTTCACTCTCCTTGAGTGGGTGTTTATATTATGTCTTGTTTATTGATGACTACTCTCGGAAGTCTTGGATTTATTTCCTCAAGGCCAAGAGTGAAACCTTTGACAAGTTCAAAGAGTTCAAGACACTGATTGAAAATCAGATTGGCAGGCACATTCATATCTTGAGATCAGATAACGGAGGTGAGTATTAATCTAATGAGTTTGATGATTTTTGTCGAGCAGCAGGAATCAAGAAAGAGCTGATAGTGCCTTACAACCCCTAGCAAAATGGGGTTGCAGAAAGGAAGAATAGAATGATCTGTGAGGCTGCTAAAGCCATGATCACTTATCTAGATCTTCCTTTGTCTTTATGGGCTGAAGGTATTGGAATTGCAGTATACATTCAGAACAGAAGCCCACATGCTATCTTGGGTGAAAAGACTCCTCAAGGAGTCTTTACCAAGAAGAAACTTGCAGTTGATCACATGAGGATATTAGCTACTCTTGTGTATGTTCATGTGTCGAAAGAAAAGAGGGCTAAGCTAGAGCCCTCCGGTAAGAAAGGTATCTTTGTTGGGTACAGTGATTGCTCGAAGGCTTATCGAGTATATATACTTGGACAGAGGCACATTGAGGTTAGCAGAGATGTGATCTTCCATGAGGAAGCGGTGTTTCGTAAAACACTAGAGCTTTCATCGGAAGATACAGTTGCCCCACTTGAGTTTCCAGATTCAGAAATTCAGAGGGAGGAAGAGGAATTTGATGATCAAATTCCAGATGTTCCTGAGAACATTGAAAGTCCACTAGAAGAACTACTTGAAGTTCCTCCTTCCAAAAGGAGACCTGCTTGGTACCAAGAGACAGTACAATAAGCCGAGAAGCATAAAGCTCCTCCAGGGACTTTCAGAGAAAGCATAAGGCTACAAAAGTAATCCAGTCTTATGAGTTTTTCAGTTCAGAACCTTCATCATACGAAGATGCAACAAGTAAACAGGTATGGGTTGATGCCATGATTGAAGAGTATAAGTCAATCATGAAGAATGATGTTGGGGAAGTTGTTCCCAGACCTGCAGGAAAGTCAGTAATGACTTCCAGATGGCTTTATAAGATCAAGCATGCTGCAAATGGCAGTTTGGAGAAGTATAAAGCCAGATTCGTAGCTCGTGGCTTCACTTAGAAAGAAGGCATTGACTATTACGAGACATTTGCACCTGTTCTTAGGTACACTACCATCAGAACCATCATTTCACTTGCTACAGTTTTCGGATGGAAGCTACATCAGATGGATGTCAAGATAACCTTTCTCAATGGTACGATTGAGGAAGAAGTTTATATTGAACAACCTGAAGGATTTATTACTCATGGGAAGAAGACCCATGTTTGTAAACTGAAGAAAGCCTTGTATGGGCTAAAACAGGCTCTGAGAGTCTAGTATGCCAAGATGGATGGATTTCTCCATAGTTTGGGGTTTTTTAAAAGTACAGCTGATTCTAACTTGTACTTTAAAGTTGTTCATAATCATGTCTTGATACTTGTTCTATATGTTGATGACTTGTTTCTTACAAGTGATGAACAGTTGATAGACCAGTGTAAGAGGGAGCTTACCTCTTAATTCGAGATGAAAGATCTCTGATTGATGCATTACTTTCTTGGCTTAGAAGTCCGACAAAAGGCAGGCGAGATCTTCCTGACGTAAGGAAAGTATGCAGTAGATATCTTGCAGAGATTTGGGACATGAGCGTACCAATGACTATCAACTTGACAAAGTTGTGGGATTCAACCTCTAGTTCATAGAGTGTGGACTCTACTCTATATAGAGAGTTCATTAGTTCTCTGATGTATCTCTTGCATACGAGACCAGACATCTGCTACACAGTGAATGCACTGAGTCAGTTCATGTCAGATCCGAAGCACATACCCTTGGTAGTTGCTAAACATGTACTCAGGTATGTGTGAGGTACTATCACATATGGGTCAGGTATACTTCCAGCAGTGGAGTATTGTTATTTGGATACTTAGATTCAGATTGGGCGGGCATCGCAGTTGACCAAAAAAGTACCTCTGGTTATTGCTTCAGTATGGGATCAACAATGATCTCTTGGTCCAGCAGGAAGCAGGGTTCCATAGCTCAGAGTAAAGTCGAGGCAGAGTATATTGCTGCAAGCGATGCCTGCAAGGAAGCAGTTTGGCTCAGAAAGTTGTTATCTGATTTGTTCAAGGGAAAGCTCGACTCAACGATCATCCATTGCGATAATCAGAGTTCCATAAAGCTTTCAGAGAATCCAGTGTTTCATGACAGATTGAAACACATTGAAATGAGGTATCATTTCATCAGAGACCTAGTGCAGAGAGGTGCTCTGAAGTTGCAGTACATTTGTACAGATGAACAGATCGTAGATATCTTGACCAAGCCTCTGACAACATCAAAGTTCGTGTACTTTCGTGACAAGCTTGGTATGGCAGAGAATGCCTCTCTCGCTGAGAGGGAGTGTTGATTTTTCTGAGCAGCATTGAGAGCCCTTCTCTTCGGAGAATGGGACCACTTGGTCTGGGACCACGGTGAAGACTCAACCCAGTGTTGATTGACCATTCTGTTGAATGGTAGATATCTGGTATGGGACCATGATATAGACCCAAATCTGCCTTGGGTAGACTCAACCTTGTGTTGAGTAGACATCTGGTCTGAGACCACGATGTAGACTAGTCTGGGACTGGTAGACTCAGCTTAGTTCTGAGTAGCCATTCTCTTGGAGAATGAAGACACTGTAAGCCCTAGACTGGGTCTAGGCAAATGTGTGGCACTTTGACCCTTGATTTATGGGCTTGGTGTGCTTCTCCAAGGATTAGCTACCCTTGGTTAAGTTACCCTAGTACCAGATCTAGGTGTCACACAGTGTGTGAGGTAAAAGCATTAATAACTCTTGGTTTATGATGATGTACTTTTAAAATAAAAAAGGTACCACAGGTAATGACAACAGGGGCACTTGGTAAATGGTTAAAGTCAAAAGTCAATTTAAATAAAGACTTTCGTACCACAGGTGGAAACAAAATTAAATAAGGACTTTTGGTAAAAGTCAAAGGAAAAATAAAAGTACCCTTTTTGGTTAAAGTGAAAGTGAAATTAGAAAAATATTAAAAATATTATTATTTTCATCTTTCCTAATCTTGTCCACTTATAGGTGAACAAAGGCTATAAAAGAAGATCAAGTCTTCTCATTATACACACAAGTTTTTCTCTCACAGGTGGAATTGCTATATTTTTGAAGAAGATTTCTTGCCTCAGCTAGGGCATCTTCAGCAAACCCTCAGCTAGGGTTTTTATCTGCATTTTTGTTTTGGGCAGCTCTCTTATTTTTCTCAGGCAGCCAAGACAAAATCCTGGCAGCTCTTTCTTCTCAATCACGGGCTGTGTTTTACTGTTTTTTATGGGCAGCCCTAACCCGTGAGGTCGAGGCTCATTGGGCACCCTCGGGTAGCCCTAGAGTTGACCCTTAGGGCAGCCATGAGCACACAGCACCTTCGAGCAACCCTCAAGGCTTACCCGTGAGGTTGCTATAGGAGCCGGTGGCTACACAACCCTTAGGGAAACCCATGGGCCACCTCGTGAGGACTCGGGCAGGCTGTCTAGCAACACCAAGCTTGCACAGGGGCAACCGGGCACTACCAGGAGGGTAGTCGGGCAGGCAGAAGGGCCACCGGCAGCATGGAAGGGTTTCTGTGCAGGTAAAAGATCACGGGCATCAGTGAAGGACAGATCAGGAAGAACGGGTAGCTCGGGTACAGCTTGGGCAGCAGGTATTTTTTCGGGTAGCTAACAGTCTGAGATTTTTACTCACAGCTTGTGATTTTTGGGCAGGAGAGAGAAAATCTCAGTTTTCTGAAAAGCTCTAAATTGGTAATTTTTGAATTTGTGGGTAAAATTATCAGTCTGATTTTTACTGATAAATTTTACAATTACTGTGGGTAAATTTTAGATCTGGAATTTGGGGAACTTTTTGAAGAATTTTCCGAGTCATCTCAATTACAAGATGAGCTATTAATGCTTTTGGGGATTTTGTCCTTTGAAGGTTTCTCCAGTGAAAAATATTGTGTCCATGTGTGCTGATGTGATGAATGTGTTTTTACTACATTGCTGATTTGTTTATGTTTATCTCCAAATTTTAAAAGTTTATGCTAATGCTAAAAATTCAACATGTTGCCTAACCTATGGGCTATGGAGCCAAATGTGTGGCTCTCTGCTATTCATAAAAAGAAAGGAGCAAAGCCACATACATGCCCATTTGTAACCACAAGCTGCAACCACCCGTTGCTGCCTAAAAACACACTTGACCATGGAAAATTCTTCCAACCAGTAGGTGTGTCCCCGAGGGCAACTATGAGTTTAGAACCCAATGTCACCTTAGTTCCTAACTCCTCGGTTTGACCCAACTCCTAAAAAGGTCTAGGGGGGTAGTCCCTATTTACTAAGTTTCAAAGGTTGTGTTTTAGTAGTTAAAAGATGAATAAATTAATTTAAACTTTATGCCAATGAATCATGCAGAAATGCAATTATTTCAAATGACAGGCAAATCCTTCTTTAGTCGTAAACCAAATATAAATGCAAGAGAAAGATATTATTACTAAACCAGTGCCTTCCTGAATCGGGCTATGGAGTCGCAAACTGAGATTACAATGAAATTGCCAAAATGCACAAATTTCTCTAAATCATTCGCTCACCACAATAATCAAAAGACCGCATTCATCAAATGTAAAATACTTTAAGCAAATGAACTAAAGTGTACGAGATGAGCTTGACGTAGAACTGAACCAAATAAACGATGATTGCAACAGTGAATAAAACTAAAGATTGTGATGTTGTGCAAGTGGTCCAATAGATTTTGATTTATTTTAAGGTCTTTCTTCAACTTAGGGGAATTAATGTCTTTGCATGAAAAAATAAACCAATGAACTAATGTGTCTACTTCCAACTCTTATCCTTCAACTGAGAGAAACTGTTGGGTGCTCAACAAGAGGGCACAATGCTCCCTCCTAGCTCTACAAATTAGTACCAAGAACTAGCCAGGTGCTCAACAGGAGGACACAGAGTGCCACGAGGCCCCCAACGATCTCTGCCCATCTAGCTCCACACACTATTCCTCTTTTTCTCAATCTTGCAATAATGGATTGAAAGGCTCCCTCCTACCTCCACAAATAAGTCCCAAGAACTAGCCGGGTGCTCAACAGGAGGACATAGAGTGCCATGAGGCCCCCAACGACCTCTACCCATCTAGCTCCACACACTAATCCTCTTTTTCTCAATCTTGCAATAATGGATTGAAATGCCTATTATTCTAGCTAACTCAAATCTTCTCCCTTTCTTGTCACCTAGGGTCGGACCAACTGGCAAGGGGAGTGAATATGGGGTGAAGTTTGGGGCAAGGTTTATTTTAAACGAATTGAAGAATTTAACAATTATCAACAATGCAAGCCAACACGATATTGCAAGGATGACAAAGCTGAATCACTTGCAAGGTGTGAAAAATAAAAATAAAAGGATGAAAGATACAAGCCAACACGATTTCGCAAGGATGGCAAAACCAAATCACTTGCTAGGTGTTGGCAAATGAAAATAACAAAAATAGAACGCTAGCCGGCATGATTTTGTAAGGATGGCATAGTCAAATCACTTGCAAGGTGTGGGTAAGAATAAAGAAGAAAATAAATACAAAATGAAACTTTAACTAATCTAAACCCACGCCAATCAACAATTGCTTATGCAAAGGTGGACAAGCCCAACTTCTTTTGCATGCAAGGATGGTAAACAAGAGAAAATTCAACTTAACTTAAAATGCAAAATAAGAAATCAAGTCCAAGAGGCTCTCATGGACTTGTTACAATGGCTGAAATTTTAGCATAAAGAATAAGAGGAAAGAAGTGGGAAAAACCGTGTTTTCACCCCTTTCTTGTGATGGTCTTGACGATTTTTCTTTGGGGTAGCCTTTGCACTCTTTTTGGCTGAAATTTGATAGAGTTTTGCCTTGTTTTGTTACCAACCTACTAAAAAACAACAAACAGAAAAATAATAAAATGTGTCCAAAATCACTTTGGGGAAGTTAGTATGTTAGAGCAATATATATACAAAATTTACACAAAGTTGCCAAATGAATAATTTTGAAAGAACTTGAGTATAAAAGGGTTAAAATCAGATTTGAAACACTCAACAAACTAAAAATAAAATGCAGAAATTTGTATGTAATGAAAATAAAATTGGTCCTTTGTCCTTCAAGAAGTGAAGCAATGGGGCATCTAACTGAGAAATCTCACTCTTTAATCCAAATAACCTGCAACTTATAAGATTTTCACCACACAACTACTAGAAGGTGAGAATCAAATAATGAGCAAAGAAATCATAAACTTCAAACTAGAAAATATATGAACTTCTTTTGCTACAAGAATGAAAACTCACACAATTTATGGAATGCAAATACCATAAATCTTACCAAAGCAAATAAGTATGCTTCCTTGGCCAACCAAACTTGTGTAGCTCCTCAAGCATGGAAGCAAATCATCAATGGGAACAATTGACACAAGATTCCTCCAAAGAGAGCAAGAGAGCAAGAGAAAGAATGATAGCATGAACAAGAGTGTGTGTGTGTGTGTTTTGTAACCCAAATGAGGAGGGGAAGCCTCCTTAGATAGGAAATGAGTGAGGAGAGAGCCCAAGTCCATGCAAGCCACTTGTCAAAACGAGAGAGTGGGAGCTCAAAGAGGGGAACCACTTCTCTTGGGGGCACCTCCTAGGGTGAGAAATCAAATAGAAATGGGGGAGAAATCCCTCTCTAATATTTTTAATCTTCTTTCTAGGCCCAAGGGGGGGACCACCAAAGTGGGATTCCTTACTTTGGCTTATTTTCAATTATCTCAATTTCCATGAAGAGAGAGGGTGCCCCCCTTTGTCGACATCTTCATTCTTGTGAAACACTTGCATGGGGGGGCCCTTTTTTCTTCTAAAGTCACCTTAGGAACATAATATAACACTTAGAAACTCAATTTTCCCTTCTAAGTGACTTTAGGCACTTTTCCAAAATTTGGCTTGCTAATTAATTGCCAATTTTCCTGATTTCCTTGACTGATTTTGGAAAATGTGACCAAATCCTTAGCAAGACTTGTCCGAATGACTTCAAACTTTGCCCAAGGGTGTAGGGGAACTCATGCCATTGATTTTGAGTACCCATACCGCAATCCGTGGGCATTATATGCCATTTCAAACTCTTTTTATTACAACATTTTTATGCCGAGGGACATTTTTTAATCACCAAAAAGTTAAAAATCCTAAGTAAAACCTATCGAAATTCCGCAAGACTCTGGATAGTGTCTAGCATGGTTACATAGAACATTCCTAGGCCTTAGTTGCCTCGTGGGCTCAATCATTAGAACGCCTTTGACCACTTTGGAGGTATTTTTGAGTGAAAATCTCAGATAATTAAAATCACTAAAAATGAATTTTAATTATCTAAGGGAAAAAAGACTCGATGAAAGGACTTCCCTAATGATAAAGTCCTAGGTAACCAAGTTATACAAAATCTAAACCTTTATGCTGACATATCAATACAACATCTCCTATAGGGGTGCCGAAATTTCATGGAAAAAAGATAAGAAGAAGAGCTGCCTCGCTTGAAAAAACTTTATTAG
Source organism: Pseudotsuga menziesii (assembly GCA_001517045.1). Lineage (NCBI taxonomy): Eukaryota > Viridiplantae > Streptophyta > Pinopsida > Pinales > Pinaceae > Pseudotsuga > Pseudotsuga menziesii. The sequence continues at coordinate 588,801 of LPNX010473219.1, forward strand.
GTGCTTCTTTCTCATCTTCAATGCACATGGTACATGTTTGGCCACCTAGTTGGTTAGGTGGTCAACACCACCAAAATGTACGACTCCCTTGGCTGGAAAAATGAGTTGAGTCGACATGCAATGGAAAACCACTTGGTCATATGCTAATGATGTAAGCACCTGCCAAGCACGAGGACACTTACCAATAAGGCTAATGGGTTCCAAGGTACAAGCACAACCTATCATTGCGAAAGATGTTCTAAATTTGAATATTGAAGAAGTTCATCCAATCAGAACCCAGTGATGATCAACCTTGTTGGGTGTGAGATGTCCGCTATGAAGGCTAACGACCATCAAGGTGCTCTAGCTCCTAGATCACTTCTTAGATAATGTGTTGGAGTCGACAAGGAGTGACCTGCTGGGAGGAAAGCAACGATGAATTTTTTTTACTCAATACTAGATCTGATTTCTATTGTCAATAATTTTTATGCTATAAAATAAATTACTATTGTAGTTTGTTGATAAAACAATAAACAAAAACACATCGATATTGAACTAATAAAATGCAACGAAATAAACATGAATCAATCACATTTGACACAAGTGTTTACCCTAAAAAACCTCAATGGGGAAAAATCGACATTCAATGATTTTATTAAGATAAAATCTGAGCTCCCATTCCGGGATAATAGCCCACTTGAGGAATTATACATTACAACAAAATAGCCTAGCCTATCATACTTGGTTGCTACTCTTTTGTTGCTCGTTGCTCCTTTCCTTGGACCCTGCCCCTGCACACTTGGATGAATTTCCTCCAACCAATACAATGAGATCACACAATATCACAAGAGAGAAACTCAAGCATTGAGTGGGGGAGGACTTTCTGATTTCTAGTCTCTTAGCTAAGCGAGAGAAAAAACAATAGTTCGAGAGCGATAGGCAACCGTACTAGTTCGAGGGAGGCAATGTTGATTTTTCTGAGCAACATCGAAAGCCCTTCTCTTACGAGAATGGGACCACCTGGTCCGGGACCACGGTGAAGACTCAACCCAGTGTTGAGTGACCATTTTGCTTTAATGGTAGATATCTGGTCTGGGACCATGATATAAACCCAACTCTGCCCTGGGTAGACTCAACCTTGTGTTGAGTAGACATCTGGTCCGGGACGACGATGTAGACCAGTCTAGGACTGGTAGACTCAGCTTAGTTCTGAGTAGCCATTCTCTTAGAGACTAAAGACACTGTAAGCCCTAGACTGGGTCTGGGCATGTGTGGCACTCTGACCCTTGATCTATGGGCTAGGTGTGCTTCTCCAAGGATTAGGTACCCTTGGTCAAGTTACCTAGTACCAGATCTATGTGTCACACAGAGTGTGAGATAAAAGCATTAATAACTCTCTTGGTTTATGATGATGTACTTTTGGAATAAAAAAGGACCACAGGTAATGACCACATGGGCACTTGGAAAAAGGCAAAAGTCAAAAGTAAAAAATAAATAAATATTTTTGTACCACAGGAAAATGACCATAGGTGGAAGTCAAAAATAAATAAAGACTTTTGGTAAAAGTCAAAGATAAATAAAAAAGACCTTTTGGTAAAAGGTAAAAGTAAAATTAGGAAAAGATTAAACTATTATTATTTTTATCTTTCCTAATTTTTGTCCACTTAAGAGGTGAATGAAGGCTATATAAGAAGATCAAGTATTCTCATTATCATATACAAGTTTTCTCTAACAGGTGAAGCTCCTACTTTTGTTGAAGAATATCTTTGCCTCAGCCTAGGGCATCATCAACAAACCCTCAGCTAGGGTTTTTATCAGTTTTTCTTCATCTCAGAATTTTGTGACAACTCTTAAAGTTTTTGGGCAGCCCACACTCTTTCTCTCTCTCCTCACGGGCTGCCTATCTTTTCTTCATTCTCGGGCTGAGTATTTTGGGCAAGGGCATTGCACTTTCTGTACACGCACGTGAAGCCCCTCACAAGCCCTAACGTGAGGGCTGAAGGTCCCGTGAGTACCCTCAGGCAGTCTCACAGGCTTACCCGTGAGGGTTTGGCCCTCGGCCAACCCTCGGGCAGCCTAAGGCAGACCCTAATAGGGCTGCTGTGGCCATGGGCAGAGGAAGGAGACCACGAGCAGCAATTGGGAGAGGATGGGCAACAACCGGGAAGGGAGCAGACCGCGAGCAACAGAAAAAGGACAACCGGGTAGTCAACGGGCAGACAAAACTGGTCAACGAGCAGCAAAAGGGCAGATCCGTACAGCCGTACAACTGTACGACAGAAGGGTACAGACTGTCAGTGACAGTCAGATCTGACTAGGGCAACATCTTTCAGTTTCAGGCAGGAGAGAGAAAATCTCAACTTTTCTGAAAAGCCCTAAATTGGTAATTTTTGTAAATTCTGGAAATTGTGGGTAAATTTATCAGTCTGATTTTTACTGATAAAATTTCACAGTTACTGTGGGTAAAATCCAAATCTGGATTTGAGGAACTTTTTGAAGAATTTTCTGAGTCATCTCGTTTACGAGATGAGCTATTAATGCTTTTGGGGTTTTTGTCTTTTGAAGGTTTCCCAGTGAAAAATCTTGTGTCCATGTGTGCTGACGTGATGAATGTGTTTTTACTGTACTGCTGAATTGTTTAAAGTGTACCTGCAGATTTTTTAAGTTATATGCTAATGCTAAAATTCAACAGGCAGGGCCGAGCAATATAAACCAGGTAGGCATCTGTACATATAGGACATACAATAGTACAAACATACTGACAACTGTATGGAACAGATTGCATGAAATCCACACAGTTGTACGGACATACTGTACAAATCCATATAGTCGTATAGATCAGGACATATAGATCTGTTCAGTTCATACAGATAGGGCAACAAGGTAGTTTGCAGACTGAAAGATTTATGGGTTTTTGTTGAAGCTTCTTGTGGCAGATTTGCAGGTGGATATTTGTCTTCTGTGGGAATATTTTACTAGGTTTGTTGTGTATTTTTCTTAGGGCCATTTTCACAGGAAGGGAGCCCATGTAAGCTTGAAATATTTTAATGAAAAGCGGATTTTGAAGGGCAGAAAATTGTGCATATGTTAATGATTTGTTTCTTGCATTTTGTTTATGCTATTTATTTCTGTTGATAGATCTCAACAAGTATAAAATAATTAGTGAGCTGGAAATTAATTTTTAAGCAAGGAAAATCACTAGGAATTGTTTTATCTAGTGCTAGGGTTAGAAAAATTAACATTAAGGTTAACGACCATCAAGGTGCTCTAGCTACTGGATCACTTCCTAGATGATGTGTTGGAGTTGATGAAGAATGACCTACTGGGAGGAAAGCAACGATGAAAAAACTTTACCCCCAACATGAAGCAAAAAATATAGGAAGTACAAATTATGTTGTGCCATATCCTTAATGCTGTATGAGGAACTAACACAGGAAATATGACTCTATTGAAAAAGATTGAAGAGACAAAATAATAATTGTCTCTTCAACTCTACCCATCCTACTCGACTCAATATTTTCCTAAAGGCAAGGCAATCATCCTCATTCAGACTTGACCTATTCATAAGCACAAGGCATTGTTGAAAGTGTCAAAGTTTGACTCATACTCACAAATTTGGCTCAAATAAAAGTACTGCTAATAAAAGGGAATGATTGACCTACACATTAGTAACGCATTATTAAACCAAGAAACTGCATGTTGGAAAAGACAATACTAGAAAGCAAGGCAAAAAGTGACTAGAAATGTAAATAAGAAATTGGAAATTAGGACAGCGATGACAAAAACTGAAATGATAATTGCAACCCTACATATATAACCCTAATTTAAAAAAAAATTGTTTTATGTGGGCGTGGTGGCCCTTTTTTTCGAGTGTTTGGCATAATTGACATGATCAATCAATATACTCAAATGACGAAAGTAAGCATGCATTTAGGTGATCAATGATGTGGGAAAAATCAACATAATCAACCTTCGAGTGCGACCAATTATGTAGTCTTATGAGACAAAAAGATGCACTCATTGCATCTTTCAATTGAACCTTGAGACATGGTTCCTCATTAGTTATCAAGAAGAAAACAAAATAGCCAAAAATTTTCCAACCTATTTCCTGAAACACTTCCATCATCCTTGACTCAATTGGATCATTGACTGACCTTGATATCCAAAAAAATGATCAACTGGAGGATCTTCCTTAAGAATAAATCTGCAATGACGATTTGTTCTTCTTCCTTTTGAACTTTATCATCATTATTGGGAAGAAGCAACAAATCCATTTGAAAACTCTTCATCTTCCTTTTCATTGTTATGGAATTCTGTGAATGGCTCAAAAGGCGCAACCACTGGTTTTTGATCATCCGTGTAAGAGTCACTATCATGCGGTTCATCACATGCACGACTTCCATTATTTTATTTCTTCCCAGCAACAAGGAATTTCTCTACTCTTAGGGAAATGCAAATAGCTTTCCATATAATTGTTGGTTTCTCATTCCATAAGAGGGAACAAAATTTTGGATCAAAAGCAAAGACATAATTTAATACAACACCCCTTTTGAATGATGGATGAATCTTACTCAATGTGTGGATAAAACAACCATGGAAAGAAGTATACTTTCATCTTTTCTCTTCTTAATGCGAGATAACTCCATCATGAGGGCTTAATTATCACGCACCCATGATCAATCATGATTCTTCCACCAGTGGAGTCGCCAAGGGAGACTCAAGCAGTCTACCCTTGTGTTTCAAAATATAATTTAGGGTTCATTTAGAACGATGCCTTGTGCATGGTCAAATCATGGATATCTTCTTGAATTGTCCAACTTGAGAAAACTCTGGAAAACTCGAGTTGCCAGGTGAGATGAAATAAATTATAGAGCAAATCTCACCAATGTCATTGTGAAAGCCGAGAATTGACGATGATCCTTAACAATGACGCCAAATTGTTAGCACTAATTTCCGCACTTGTAATGATGATCTAGACCTTTGAAAATCAACAATGGAAATTAGTACAACTTATAGGAAAATTCACCCTTTTTGTCACCAATGAACCTCCCTTTCGTTTGGTTTGGTGCATGCCAACCTTAAGGGGTATCCCTAATCTTTATATACTGTTGTCCAACATATAAATCTACAATAAAAAATTCTATAATATCAGTAAAGAATGATCTTTGGCTTGCAATTAAGCTACCAAAGAGATAGAAAAAATAGTTTTTGATTTTTAATGGTGGAAATTCTTGCATGCAACATTTTTAAACGGTAAATGAATGGGAGAAAGATGCTCTAAATGATAGCTAATTATTAAAATAAAGGCCTATTACTTCTAAAATCCATACACAAAAACATCAATGCATCAATGAATCAAAGAGTTAGAGGAATAGCATAGTCAAACTCTGCTTTGCATTAGCCAGAAGGTTGAATACACCATAGAGACAATAACAAAGCTGTTCTAGTGATGATTCCTACACAAAAATAAAGAAGCCAAGAGAGAAATGAAGAAAAATGGAGGAGCAATATGCCGTCATTGCTAAGAAGAAATTCTGACCCTCTTCCTCTCCTTAAACCTTACGAAATAGATTGGCCTAGAAGCTCTCATGCATCCCCCACTGACTGACTCGACATGCATAGAAGGAGCACTCTAGATGACATTGAAGATGAGAGAACGTGCCTTCCATTGTTGGAGTTTTCTAACCACATGAGAGAATGTGCCCCCTCTTGCTGGAGTTGATTTGTCTCTCAAGTGCGAGTTAAGTGCTCAGTTTAACTGAATTTGTCTTCGTGTGCTTCACCCGGTTTGCATGGCTTAGTTAAGTGGAGAAGTCTCATGCATGCACCCTATTCAAGTCTAGTTCACTCTAGTCTTCTGCATGCGCCCATGCATGTTGCCACATTTTGTTCATGCATGGATGCCATGTCACACATGGATGCCAAATGTCACACATGCATGGCCCATTGCAAAATACAACAAAATGCTTGCATGTTTGAATATTTGGCATGCAAAAGCATGCAAATCCATGCATGCCCTTGAAAGTACCATGCAATGTCATGCAAGTCATGAAGAAAAATGACATAAATGTGAAAACTCTCATTCAAACTTTATGCCAAACACTTTCAACAACTAGGGTTTTAATTAAAGATTCACATATAGTACTTTGAAATTTAAATCCCCATGCTAAAAGCCCTTCAAACATTGAAAATTGAACTAGCACATTGAACACAACTATTTTTGGTCAATCTAGACCAGACAAAACCCTAACCTGGGGAAGACCCAAAAAGGAAAAAAATTATTAAGAAGAAGACACTCAAAAAATTCTTTAACATTGAATTTTTCTTCTATCTCACATTGACAAAATTCCACAAAAAATATTACAGTAGCAGTCTACCTCGAAAAATGTGCCAATGAACAAAAGTACGGTCTGTCCATAGATGCTGTATGATCCCACACGTGTCAGAAACTCTTGCTGTACGATTTGTGTTGATTTTTCTGAGCAGCATCGAGAGCCCTTCTCTTAGGAGAATGGGACCACCTGGTACGGGACCACGGTGAAGACTCAACCCAGTGTTGAGTGACCATTCTGTTGAATGGTAGATATCTGGTCTGGGACCATGATATAGACCTAGCTCTGCCTTGGGTAGACTCAACCTAGTGTTGAGTAGACATTTGGTCCAGGACCACGATGTAGACCAGTCTAGTATTGGTAGACTCAACTTAGCTCTGAGTAGCCACTCTCTTGGAGAGTGGAGGCACCTAGTTTGTTACCAGGATGGCACTGTAAGCCCTAGAATGGGTCTAGGCATGTGTGGCACTCTGACCCTTGATCTAAGGGGTTGGTGTACTTCTCCAAGGATTAGCTACCCTTGGTTAAGTTACCCTAGTACCAGATCTTGGTGTCACATAGAGTGTGAGATAAAAGCATTAGTAACTCTCTTGGTTTATGATGATGTACTTTTGAAATGAAAAAAGGACCACAGGGGCACTTGGAAAAAGGCTAAAGTCAAAAGTAAAAAATACGTAAGTATTTTTTAGACCACAGGTGAAAGTCAAAATAATTAAGGACTTTTGGTAAAAGTAAAAAATAAATAAAATAACTTTTTGGTAAGAAGGTATAAGTGAAATTAGGAAAAGATGAAAATATTTTTATTTTACCTTTTTCTAATTTGGTCCACTTACAGGTGACTCAAGGCTATCAAAGAAGATCAGGTCTTTTCATTATTGCACACACTTGCTCTTATAGGTGAAGCTGCTCCCATAGGAGATACTGCTGGTTTTGAAGAGAAGGAAGTTTAGTGTGATGCCCTAGCATGGGTGAGTCTAGCTAGGGCACTCACATCCATTGAAGGAAAATCCTAAGCTAAGTCTCCTTTAACAAGAACATCAATGACTCCAAAGAAGGCATCCATTTTGTTCTGTTATCAAACCCTAGGCTAAGGGTTTCTACTTCAAGTATTGCAGCATTAGGGTTTCACCCTAAAACTATCAGTAGAAGTCCTTCTTCCCTCACGACAACCTTCTCCTTTTCACGACTAGTTCACCAACAGTCTTTCTTGCACTCAGACCGAGTATTTTTCTTCTTCGGCAGCCCTCCTTCACCTCACAACACACTTTTCCAAGCTCAGACATGATTCTTCACGGGCTGAGTATTTTTCTCCACAGGCAGCCTACTTCCACGGGCTGTCTCACTGCTCCTCCGGCAGCCCCGTAGGGCTTGAACAGACTGCTCTTGGCAGCTACAGCCACGGGATGCTAACAGCAGACCCTGGCTGTCTGCTAAAGGCCTCGGGTTGCTAGTTAGCAGACCCTGAGGGATTTTGGGCAGGCCTAAAGGCCCAGCCTAGCATACGTGGGTCTGCTCTCTTCCTCGGCATGCAGTAGAGACCTCGGGCAGTCCTGCAGGCAGACAATTGAGGTCACGGGCAGCTCTCCAAGCATACAGCAGGGAGGGGCAGAAGTTTCGGGCAACAGTAAGGCTGCCCAATAGTACTCGGGCAACAGACAGGGCCTTTCTGGACAATAGATCAGATCCGGGCAAGGGCTGGGCAAGTCTGATAAAGAATTCGGGCAGACCGTGACTGAGTCTTTGGGTAGATGATAATGGCTGGGCAGGTAAAAGATTATTTCCAGGCAGCTGTTATATTCTTCTGGGTAGTCAATTTGAAATTTGGGCAAGCCCTAATTTGATGGTGGGCAGATCTGAGAAGTTATTTGACAGACTGATTTTACATGGCAGTCTGTTCCAGACAGATATGGAAACTTCCACAGTTTATTTGACAGACTGATTTTATTGGATAGTCTTTTTCAGATAGATCTGGTAACTTCCACTGCTAGGGTTTGAAACCCTTCTCTGAACTTTTACTAAGAAAATTTACTGTAACTGTGGTTTATTACAGATCTGGGTTTGAGGAACTTTTTTAAGAATTTACTAAGTCATCTCATTTACGAGATGAGCTACTAATGCTTTTTGGGGTTTTTGTCCTTTGAAGGTTTCCCAGTGAAAAATCTTGTGTATTGTGTCGATGTGATGAGTGTATTTTTTACTGCACTTGTTATTTGTTCAAGTTCATCTGCAAATTTTTAAGTTATATGCTAATGCTAAAATTCAACAATCTGAAGAGTCTGCATTTATTGCACCAGTGGTTGTCTAGGGAAACGTGCCCACACGTGCTACTCTATGGTATGTTTGCGGCTTCCTTGGAATGTGTGTTGCTGTGTTTTCTTGGGATATGTTCCCAGTCTTTGCCTTGGGAATTCTTATTTTCAATTTATCTTCTCCCATTTCTCTTCTTGGTGGTGGTGTTCTCCTTTGCCCCTTTCTCACTGTTTTATACTTCAAATTTTGTAACTACCTTCTTAACTACCCATCCAAGGCTAAGATTAAATTACAAAATCTAGGGTCTAAATTAAATTCACTTTTAATAATTAATCCACTAATTATTAAATACATCACTTAAGTGAGACCCACATTTATAAAGTAAATTATTAGAGACTGAGAAATTGGAATCAAATTTGGATCCATAAAATTAACAACCTACAACCACCTTCCAGATGCCCAGATACTTAGAAAAATGATGAAGCTAGACGCTTGAAAGAGATGAGGAGACAAGATTGTTGGGCACATTGCCACACTGAGAGGGGGGGGGGGGAATCAGTTTGCATGCACTTCTAGCAATTTTCACTTATCAAAAGTTAGACATAGTTCATCATCAGCATAACACTACCTAGTACATAATTATCCATCAACTAATCAATGATATTCATATAACTACATAAGCATGTCATCAACATAGATCATAACAAGAGACACATCACCAGACAAGTATGGTAAACTTTTGTTTATATTTTCATATGAAGTACAAAGATACATTCAAGCCCTATCATGATCATATAATGTCCAAGAGCCATCATACCAGCATGTATGTGGGTGCCAAACCTTCTCATGCATAACGACTATCTCCAAGGGTTCCATGACCCCATCAAGGGATACAAGGGCATCAAGGTCTTCATTAAGTGCAAGCAGTGGGCTTGATGACCTCTTAAAAAATGACCACAGAATGGGCCATTTGGACCACCTAGTGCTCCAAGGCACACACAAACTGTGAATGGCCTCCAATGCCCAAACAATCATGTCATGCTTGCCATGTCATCAACCTTTATTACTTCTTTGTCATTAATGGCTTGTCATCAATGACAACCATCCTCAAAAAGATGATATCACAAAGCTCAAAAGCCACTCAGACTCTACTTCAATGCCATGTTTAAAGCACCTGATGCCAAAACAAGTTAAGCCAAGGAGCTGAACCCTCAAGACACTGCACCATCCACTTGGCCACAAGAATGCTCCATTTAGTGATACTCACTTTCCTAAGGCAAGGTATTGTGTTATTTAAAGGAGTTGCAATCCTCATCCTGTAATCCATCATGAAGTATTTTATCGCTGTTCATAATGTATTCTCCTTGTTGGTTATGCCCCACTATCATAATTGCTTCACATTTCTATTTGTCAATTCTAAAATTGGTTGTTTAACGAACAAAAATAAATTTGGTTACTTATTTATATATGCTTAGATCATCTCATCTCATACTTAATGCCAAATGGGGATAAGTAACATAGTCGATCTAGAAGTGTGAATGTTGACAAATTCAGTAAAATTTATTTCTTTTATATTTATTTTTTCACAGAAAAAAATCATAATTTCTATTCATGATTAAGAACGGAGTATTTCTTTTTTATCTATTTTTTAAAGTCTTGAAAATCTACTAACTCTAGTTTTGAGTAAAAGTGATTTGAGATTTCTTGATTGTACCTGGGGCCAAATATTTGATGGGCAATGGGGTTGAGATAAATTGCTTATTTGCTTTGCCTATGGATATGTGAAAAAAATTGAAGCTGAAGTGTAATCAGAACAAGTTTCAAAGGTTTAATTTTAGATTGATATCACCCTTTTGCACTTTGCATTCGACAGTACCCCACTAAGGCTCTGGCGCCGTTAATGCTGGAAGATTATCGAAAAGTTATGGTGGATAGAAAGGGAGAGGAAGAACAATTTAGTTTCCTTCAAATTCAACAATGCATGAAGAAAGGTATGAAATATGTCTTTCAACATTCAATAGAGTTAAAATTTCTTAGTTGTTGCACTTCAAATTCTACTATTGAAGGAGATTACATAATGAACAAGGAAGCATTGTAATTGTTATAAGTATGTAGTAACTTAGCTTTTTATTGTTTTCACATAAAAAGAAAGAGTTTATATTCATGGCTGTTTATGTAATGCTTCTTAGTACAGATTTGATGCAACAATATCAAATGCAATCTCACAAGCCTAGGAAAGTCAGTAACATACATAAATGAATTTAACACTTGAAATTTTGATCTAGGGGCAATTAATGCAAATTCAGAAATTTCACCTCCTTAACTTAATGTTTCTAGAGACATGATCCCAACAGATAGTGATGACAGGACTTGCGGTGGTATGGACTCTGGAGCATTGTGCAGATATATGGGAGGTCGTACTTAAGGTCCGGGAAGGGTATGGCTGTGACAACTATAGCCAGTACTTTTTTCAGCTGTTTAACTTTGAGTTTTGCATGAAAAGTTGTGACGGGTGGCAGCGATGGAGGAGAGAGGTTTTTGGGTCCAATGGGTGATGTGCAGTTGTATGTATGGACACAGTTCGTATTAGTACAGCCTCAGTTGTACTACAACTCGATTTTGTGGTGGATTGTTTTGGTATCAGGCAAGGGGTTTACAATGTCAATGGGGCTGAGGAGATTGCAGGGCATATCCTTTGTGATTGTGGGCATACCCAAATTTCTGGATTTGATTGTGAGAATTCGACAGCTGCAAAACTAAGATCACTACAAGAAAGACAAAGCACAAAAGCAGTGTGTGGAGCTCGTTTAACCACGATGATCACAAAGATCACCTCCCAACCATAGACAAAAGAATGTCAATCCCGAGCTCGCCCTTCCAAGAGAGATAAATCGATTAGAGATAGAGTATTTCCAGATCATAGTAGCACAAACCCAAGAAAAACAAAAAAATACTTCTCTAAGATTGGAGAACTCCAGAAAAACAGTCTCCTAGCAGCAGTAGAAAACTTCTCTAGCAGGGGCGAACTTTGTGTTGCAGTGCTCAAATCGCAGTGTGTCAAAATGAGGAGAGGCGCCCTCTATTTATACTGTTTTTCCACTGAATTTTAACTGGGGTTGACTTGTACAATTTAACTGGGCAGACTTGTCAAATAATAATAAAAATCTCTTTTATTATTATAGTTTCAGGGCCAACTTGTGTGAGGATGCCTCACATGGATACTACAACAACATTGATATTGTGCACTGGTGTTGAAGTCGGTCAAGGGAATGTTTTCCCCCTTATTATACTCCTTTGAACTTGAATGCTAAATTCTCTAGTGTTGAGAAGGTTCCTCGTACCCACTGTAGAAGATAATATGAGTGCCTTGGGGGTGTGTTTGTTATAAGCCCGAATGTGGATTCTTAGACTATGGTTAGTTCTATGCCTGTGGACAAGCCTCTATACCTAGAGGGGGAAAATGAGCAAGCTGAGGACTTAGGGCTTTTAGTGACGAATGCAGATAGGATTATGGTGGTTGTAGGGAGGACTTAGTGATGGGTGAAGAGAATCCAACATCTAGTGAGAATCTAGTCTAGCCTCATGTGAAGATTGTGCTTCAGAAGACAAAGATCCCCTCTCAGCCTTCCATTAAAAATGATGTTTTGCAAATTTGCCCCCTGTAAAACTTGATGACTTCAACTTTTTCCTTTTGACAAGAATGAAATGGAATATTTTGAGGGCACATGCATTTAGAGACTCGGGAAGTCAATTTTTCTTCTTACCACCTCATGCTGCATGAAGATGCTTTCAATTTGTGGTGTTTGTTGAACTGGGAGGCTAAGGGTATATCCTTAAACTCTTATTGGGGCTTGGTTTGAAATATGTTTGGATTTTGTTTAATCTGGATGCTGCTGAAACAAATAATATTTGTTTACTGAAACTTCCACTTTAGAAAGGATAAATAATCCATGAATAAAATATGAGATATGATATGATATTGATGATTTACATTTACATTGGTCGGGCTTTATATAAGCCTTATCATGCCTTTTCAAATGAAAGGGTACATCTCTTTATTTTTTCTAATTAACTAATTAATCATTATTAATATATATTAATGTTAATAATTAATATTGATATTTAATATTGATATGTTTATATATATTTATATATTAAGTTATATTTTTTTATATAACGTTGCCTTCCCCTTAAGAGAAGCTTTGTCCTCAAAGCTTAGAGAAGACAAGGCTTCGTCTGATGTCTTGTTTGTAACGACATTTTTTCGATATTTGTGTTAGTAACTGCGACATTTAATGAAACGAACCGATATGAGTTACAGATTCCCAAGAAAAATTGTCGCATCGTTTGTGAAGTCGTCCATCCGATGTCTATCTTTATTAGAGTTGTTTGTTGACCGCTTTGTTGGATGGAATTTCTTGATTTTTGCTTAGCTTGTTCATTTTGTGTTCTTTCTCTTTTGAAATTATATCTCCTCTATTAATGTTCATTTTGACCCTGTCGTTGGTTAAAATGTTTTTGGGTGTCAATAAGGAGTTCTTGTTGTTTGTTTTTCTTCTGAATTGTCTTCCTTTTGAACTGTGACGGGGATCGAATTTGTATTTGTTTCTTCTTCCTCAACTTGAGCTTGTTTTTTGGAGAGTTTGGATGCTTCCTTTTGGATTTGAACTAATTTGTTCTCTAATAGATTATTAATATTTTGAATCTTCTTGAACCTTTTGTCTTGCGATTGTTTGTTCTCTTTTAGCTTCTTGATTTGTTTCTCTGGTTCTTGATTAAGATTCCTAGACGATGGTTTTCTTCTTGCTGTTTTATTTTTCTTCCTTCGAGGTTTCATTGGAAAGTTCCATTTTCCGACTATTTTTTAGTTTATTGATTTTTGTAAGTAATGTCGTGTTATGAATTCTTAGTTGAAATAGTTCTTCGGTATTGCTTGCTACTTTTGCCATTGACTTTCGCAATTTCTAACTTGTGCTTCTTTTTAGTGTTGTCATACTTTTGCTGGAGTTCTTCCTCATGTTGCTGATGTCGACATATCTCTGATCCTTGACTTTTTAGCTTTCTCTGGATTTGCACCAATTCATCATCTTTGTCCATGATGAGCACGTTTAAATGTTTTATTTTTTCTTCTAATTTGTTATTGCTTCTATAAGGTTTTTTTTCATCATTTTCAAATCTTTTGATTTTGCCTTCAAGGTATTGGTTGTGATTTTTTAATTGAGATATTTCTTCATCTTTATCTGACAACATTTTCTTGAGTTCACTATCTCTTTGGGACGTTTTTCTGCTCCCATAATTTGTTTGCGATTTTTTGCTTTGTAATCTCAAATTGTAGATGATGATAGTTTGCTTTATATTGCTCTAACTCGCTTAGCACTGCTTGTAATCGTAACTGTAGTTCTGATTTTGTAATCGCCATAATTCGATTGCTGGATGATAACTTTTTTTTTTAACAGGGACCAGGAAGATAATATATTTATATAAAAAGACTGCTAATAGCCAAGCATACAAAAAAAGAGGTCAAAGACCTGCAATTCATACTGTATTTACCCAAAAAAATTGAACTGTTTGTGTTAGAGACTATTAACTTAAACTTGCTGCTGTGCCAAAAAAGACTTCTATCACCCTTCAAGGGGTATATACGGACATAGACACCTAAAACCAGAATACAGAAATACATAAAATATCGTTTGAACTTGAGCTTCTTCTGCTGCTTTCCCTTTGGATCTTTGATTGTCTGAACTACTGAGGTCTCCTCCATTGCCTGATCTCTGACAGGTGAGTCTTGGAAATGGCTACTTTGGTTCGTGTTTACTAGCTTCTGCAAATCCTCCTTGACGTAACCAATTTTTCCCATGAGCTCGTGCAAATCTCTGTGGTTGTCTTCAATTTGAGTGTCCTGATTACCCATTAGCTGTGCCATCCATTTTACCTCTTCAGCGGTTGAACTCCCTTCTGTACCCCCTCGATTCATGATGTCATAGAGCCATCGAATGTGCTGCTTGATGTCTCTTAAAGATGCATGGAGGTCATTCAAAGTAACATCCATGTTTGCCATAAATGCTTGAGAAAGAGACAAATATGAATGCGCAAAGAGAGCTGAGCGTGCCGCCAGGGAATTGGGCTGCCTATCCTTATCTTCAATGCTGAGGGAGCCAAAGGAAAATGAATGCAGGGGCTCTACAGGAAAAACATTCTTTGCAACAAGAAAAACATTCGTTGCACCAGGAAAACCATTGACTGCACCAGGAAAAACAGTTGCTACACTAGGAAAAACATTCGTTGCACCGTAAGCATAATGACCAAATAATGGAGATGGAGGAGGCTTCTTGATGGCGTCTTCCATGGCTCATGTTGAGACTCTAATCCGCCTGAGTGAGCTTGGATTTGCATTAAATCCCATCACATGGGCTGCGTAAGTGCATGGGAGCCAGCTGGATGCTGGAGGGCATGCAACCTGCCAGTTGTTGGATCGCCGGGGAGTGGGGACTTCCACCCAAACCTTAATAATGATTTTTTTAAAAATGAAACATTAGGGTCAAGCCAAGCGCCACCCTTGGGCCACCCTTGAGCCCATCCTTCCTTGCAAATGTTCCTAGGGGACATAACTTGTATTTTTTGAATTACCATTAACCCTAGATAACCCAATTTTTAGCTTGGCTCCTTGATTTGCTAACTTATCTACTTCGGAGTTGTTACATATGAGAATGTGATAAAAGGTGGTTTGAACATTTGCTAAGGTTTGTTGAATTCGCTCATAGATTCTTCGAATTTTGACTGCTCCTTTATTGTATCCATAGATAATTTTGTAGACAACTTGCTTGGAATCTCCCATGACTATAATTTTGGTGATCTTGTGTTGCTTAGCCAGATCCAATCCAAAGAGAAGCGCGAGCCACTCAGCTTCATTATTGGTTTTTCAACCAAGACCCCAGGCATATGTCGAAAGTTGAAACCATATTCCCTACGGGATCGAAGATGATCCCATCTGCACCTGCCTCCTCGTCTGGACTTGGTCTTATTTTGACTTTGAATTCTTCAATGATAATGGTCTTCAACTTTAAAAGAAATTATTCCTTTGACTTGAATTTATGTCTTCTTACTTGGTCTTCAATTTCAAAGGGTAATAATCTTCAATAATTAGATTTTTCCCAAAATATGTTATTACTATTATTACAAATTTAATAATAATAATAATAATTATAATATAATAACAATTATTATTACAAATAATAATATATTATTATATATATTTTGTAACGAGTCAAATTAGGGAAGGGTTTTAGGATGTGAAGTAATAATAATATTATTAAAAAAATTGAATTTGATATAATTGTGGTTTATAAATATAATAATAAAAATTATAATTAATAATAACATTTTATTATGATATTATTTTGAATTGAATATGAAACTAGGGTTTGAGAGTGTGAGGGTGATGACTTATAAGATGGAGGATGATGCAATGGTGCAAATGGTGGTGTAACAGAGGAGGGAGTCGTGGGAGTGATGGAAGGAGAGGGAGGCATAGTGTTGGGTTTGTTGTCCGCCGATTGCACACCAACAGCATAAATCTTTCGAAAGCTGTTTCCTAACTTGAGAAAGTGGGAGAGGTGTGACCCTGGGGGCAAGCACAGAGCTAGGTACTGTCACCTACTCCTAGCTCCTCCGTTTAGGCTAACACCTAACGAAGCCAAGGGGGGCAGTCCCTAACAAAGAGTTTCTAAGGCTCAATGTGTATAAGTTAATTTTATGGAAATGATGTGGATGGGTGTTGTTTAGGAGTTTGTTTATGATGAAGATGCTTGCAATTATTGTAAACAAAAATTTGAACATAATAAAGGCAATCCACGTTGCTACACTAGATTAAGAGATGAACAATATATCAAGAACTTGTGAGATAAAATTGCATTCACAGATAAAGATTTTATACACCAAAGGACAAATGGTCCAGATTAATAATGACGCATGAAATGATAAACCAGTGCCTTATGGAGTCGAAGCTCTGTGATGCTTGAAAGATAACAAAAATTACAAGTCTTGAAAATAATGCTAGTGGATGTGTTATGCGATTGCTCTTGGTATGTTTTAAATATTTTAATGGTCTTGTTTATTATGGCTTGAAAAAAGGTATCAGAGACCAACCGGGAAAGTGTTCAAAGTCATTCCGTTCTAGACATGTCGACCTGTCCAGTATCCCGGGTTGGTGTCTTGGAGGATTGACCAGCTAGCCGCAACTCTAAGACAACGGGGAGTTCCGACGCTCTTACTGAGAATAGACTTGAATGCTTTCTACAACGCCGATGCGTTGGTTATGGGTAAAATTTTATTATGTTGTTATTGCGAGCTTAGCAAGTCCGTTCACCGTTCTGAGTACAAGCCCAACTATGAAAGTCGGCAGAGCATACTAGGTGAGGGACGGCAACAAAGTAAATTAATTAAAAGGGGAATGTGAGTTGCAAAATTTTATTAAAAGAATTAATTAAAACCCTCCGACGGAGAGCGCTCTTGACTTTGTCTTATGACAAAAGTTCAAGAGTCTTATCTATTCTATATGCATAACTGCAAGGATGATGCAAAAAAAAAAACTAATATGCTTTCTGATAGAGAGTGCTCTTGACTTGGATTTCAGCAAGTTCAAGAGACTTAGAAATTAATTAGTAAATTACAAAAAGCAAAGTACATGGAATAAAAAAAAAATTAAACAAACTCTCCGATAGAGAGCACTCTTGATCCACCTTATGGTGAGATTCAAGAGATTTTGTTTTTTTTTGAACTTTTGCAATATTATATCAAATAAAAGCAAACAAAATTAAACTAAAAGTAAGTAAGGAAACAAAAAAACTTTTATTTTCTAACTTTTATGAAGGCAAACTTTTCAATAATGAAACTACTTTTTCCTATTCTACTCTAAACTCTACAGGCATGCAAACATGAAAATGAAAAAGACGATACAAGCTTCCCCCAAATGGGGGAAGAGGGGTGTGGGAGCCTTTATCCCACTTGCTTTTTATTAACTTCTACAATGCCTTTTTGATGCTTTTTTGCCTCTTCTGAAAGAGCAAGGTGAGAAAGGGAAAGAGAGAAGAGGGAAGTGTTTTTGTCTTTTTGCTCTTTGCTTGCTTCCTTGCTTGCCTTTAACCTTTAGGCTTTTCTTGATTTTCCTGAAAGTAAGAGCTTTAAACACTGAAATGTTATATGCTTGTCAAAAAATGAAATGAAACAAACCTACAAACTAACTTTTAAAAAGGGGTAAACTTTTACGGTGAAAAAGGAGGAAAGAGGGAGGAGAAAAGGCTATGAAATGGGAGAGGAAAAAGGCAAAAAGAGGGCTGTGCAAAAGGGTAAAAGAGAGCTGCAAACTAAGTAAAAGAGGGCTGCAAACTAAGTGAAGAGAAGGGAAAAGAGTGCAGCGAAGAGGGAAGAGGAAGAGCAAGCCAAACAAGGCAAGAGAAGGGAAGCCAAAGGATGGAAAAATGGAGACTAGGGCATCCTAAATTAACTGGTAACCAAAGTAAAGATTCCTTGTGGATGGAACACAAGAGAGAGAGAGATACTCCCAGCTTTCTTTTTGTATTAAAAGAAGACGATCCCTGTAGGTCCTGCAATCACAAAGTGTTAAACAAAATTTGGTTGCTTGAAGCTTGGGATAGAAGTAGCTGAGCTCACACCCTTCTTCAATCTGTAAAGCCTGATAACACACCAAAACTCAATACAAGAAGTGAGATCAAAATTACATGCTAGTATGCTAAGAACATTAAATCAAGATCAACATTACGTATTACTAACTACTCATGTCCATCAAGATACTAATCTACTTCGCATAAACAACCAAATTGAAACAACAAATGGCTATTCTACCGTGCCAACAATGGCCTTCTTGAACTACAAAATAATTGATCTCATGCAAGTATTAAAAGATAGGGGTTAGAGACAATATCACCTCAACCATTAGAAAGTTACCACATGCAAGAGCCCATAGACCTCCAAAGTCGAATATCTTTATTAACAATTCAAAGCAAATGCTTGATACAATTTTCTCAGAGTAACTCTCCTACAAAAGTTCCATCCTGTAGAGCTCAAAAGAGCCTCTACTTATACAAAGAGAGAAGGCTAAAACCCTAAAACCAAACTCCATCAAATGGGGGCCAATCCCCAAGATTTAGCAAACTCGGCACATGAATGAGAGACCAAACCTAAATTAAAGTTGGTGTGAGTTGGGGGGTGGCCTCCACCTAGGCAAGGCGCCCCCACTCCCAACCGTAATCACCAAAATCCATCCAATTAGGAGCCCACACGTGTGAAGGCGCATCACTGAGGAGAGAGGGGCATGAGCATGAGGAGAGGTGTGAAGGCTTGAAGGAAGAGATGTTTGGTGATGATGGGTGCCAAACCCTTAGTGTTTGCACCAAACACTTATTGCATTTATTTCCCTGCTCTGTAATTATCATCAAACCAATCATTGTCTTCCAAATCACCCAACTCGTGAGCTTAGCTGAAGAGGACGAGTTTGCTAACTGAATGTGACTTTAATGCTCTTCGATTGTTGACTGAAGAGGATTTGTGCCGAGTTGAATCATCATAAATGCCAATTGCCATGTCATTTAGCCTTTTATTTTATTCAATTTGATTTATTTTGGAGAGTTTTTGATTATCTCCAAAATATTCATTTTTAATATTTTAATTAATAATTTCTCCGTAAATGACTTTTTTGAGAAATTTTTAATTATGAGGCTGAATGAACATCTGAAACTTGGGGATAGTTGGCTGGCTGATCATGAATGATTTTTGGCTCAAGGTTAGAGCCTTCAATCATTGAATTCGGATCCCGACTGACTGACATATTACACAATTAAAATTTTCCATTTAAACTATGGAAAAATTTAATTAAAAACTTAGGAAAATTAAAAAAATAAAAACCCAAAATTCAACGCGTCCGGTAAATTTTTTTCGGAATTTTTTCTAAGGGTCCTAGTGTCTTAGGACATGACCATAGTCTATTCTAATAATGTCTAGTAGGTTTATACATACTCAATTGGGCTCTAATAACCCCCTAAGGCCCAGAATTCAAAATAGGGCATTCCAGTTTTGGAGGAAGCGGGAGAAAACCTCGTCGATTATACTCAGCTATAGGCAAAGCATAATTGACAAGGGCAAAAAACTCCTTGGAATACCTTAGTTGAAATTCTACGTCTTAGGAGACCGAACCACTCAAAACACCCTACTAGCACATTTTATTACAAACCCCGCGGGGCCATGGTCATAATTAATGAAGACAAAAACTGACTAGCCAAAATTGGCTAGGCACAAAGGCGAATCATCTGATACACTCAAACACAAACATTTATCATGTTTGTCAAATGGCGGCTCCTTAGCTAATCCAACTATGGTACAAATAAGTGAATAACAGGGTTGATGGAAGGAGCGACTAGAAAATCTTGGGAATTGCAGGTAGGGGGAGGAGAGCAGTGTGGAAGGAGGTAGAGGAAAGAAGCTATGGAGGAATGGAGGAATTGTGGTTGGTGTGAAGGGCGCATGGAGAGCGCGTGAAGGTAGAGCAAGAGGGGGATGGAGCAATGCGTGGAGTTGCGTGGAAGGCATAGGTAGAGGTTGGAGCGAGCAGTGAAGGAGGCTAGCCCAGAGACGAGTCAAAAAATGATGCGTAGGGTTGTGGATATGGGAGGACAGTGTGGGTAGATTGGAAAGGAGGCACGATGATGGTGGAAGGAGGGAGATCGGTGCAGAGAGGGCCAAATTGGGGGTAGGAGCGGGTTGTTGTGGCATGAACGCGGATAAGAGGAATGGACCGGACGATGTTGCTGTTATCACACAAAGTGTATCTTACTATCTACCCTCTAAAGGAATCCTATCTAGGACGGTAGAGGTGAGGTAGCTAACTAGTGACACTGCAAGGGCCTCATCTACCGCGGATAAAGAGTTTTGTCACACTGGATGGGCTCTTGTCACTTTCGATTAATCCAGAGAATGACCAAGGGGAGACCCTACTAGCCTAAGAGGCTAGTGCACCTACTCCAGACACTCCTAGGGTTTGATAGTGTATAGGAAAGGAGAGATAATGAGTGGGCAAGACTAGATCTATCAAATTAGAGTGGTATGGAGATTAGGGCCAAGTTGGGGAGGCTTAGTAAAGACAAGAAATAACCCAACTTGGATGAGATTGTACCACAAATGAGTTAAGGAAATAGATCTAGGGAGATCTAGCCGAAAGAAATGAAACCCTAAAGGGACCCACCTAAGGTTTTGCATAAGTGGACAAAGTGGACCCAAAAGAGCAGATCATGGCATAGGTTGACTAGATAGGGGTGCTTGAAGGTTGGATCTATGATTTTGAGGCGGCTCCAAGCATACCCATCAAACAGATCTGAAGAAAAGGCCACCCACCCAAGAGGGGCGCCCCCACCTATAGTGACTAGTGCTAGATCCCAAGGAAAATGCAGTTCGATTGATGTGAAACTTGAGATCTAGGGTTTATTTATTAATCTCCAAGTGGGTTTTGATGGCAGTCATAAAAAACTCATCGGATCTATCAAATCTACAAAACGAGGGTTTTAAGAAAGAGGGTTTGAATGGACCAATGGATAAAAATCTGAAAAACAATACTAACTTTGCAGATCATACCTGAAAATACTTGCGGCCGCCCTTGATGTCGATCATCATTCCACTTGGTTACAATTCCGAGCAAGTTTCGGCATGAAACAGAAGAAAAACGCCCAATGAAGGAAGTGCACCCCCTCTTCTCTACCTGCAAAATCAAACAACGAATGAGATTTGTTTACGAATGAAAAAGATAAGCTACATACTTCATCAACAAAGAAATATCCACGCACAAAGTAACAATTGAAAACTCCCTGAAGATGAATGATTTGTCTAGAAGATGATGCAAGACGCCTTGGCAATCTCCTCCAAGCAATTCGCTACGTTCCAGAAAAATAGTTGTTTGCATGCAAGATCTACTGAAACCTCCAAGCAAGAGGCATAACAATCACATCCAAGTACATTCACAAATCTTCCAAGAGTTTCTGCAAAAGTTTTCTTGTATTCAATATTCTCAGAGCCAAAAGTCCCTTTACAAATGAGAGAGCCTCTCAATATATAGATCTCTCAAGTACATAATACCTAGATCCAAAAAGATCAAGGGTCAAGATCATAAGATAAAATCATCGTAATCTAAGGCTAAGATTAACCGGGTACATCTCACACAGATCAACTCAAAAATATGGGGGGGCACATCACTAGAAACACCTGATGAGGGGTGCACCACATAAAATATGACTAATGACCACAAAGTAGAACATGGTGGGGTTAGGAGGTTATGTTATCCTTCTCTAGCATGGCCCCATGGCACAATAACAATGTGTGGTGGCAAATAATATAAAGGAGTGATAAAAATCACTAGGGGATCTACCTCAAAATACATCAAAATACCCTCAAAATGCATATATCAAGGATGTGTGGACCCCTGGTGAAGTGAAGCTGATGCTGGATGATGAATATGACCCAAATACTATGCCTCAGATCATTTCCATGCCAATCCTTTCCCTCAATTACCCAAATTGATTTCCTCATTAGCCATTTTTAATTATTAAAATGCTGCCTTGGGAACATAAAACAACCAATATCTAACTCGGGAGGAGTCTATGCAAAAAAGTAACTACATAGATGTGCCTGACACCCCAGGTATATGGTACAAACGCCTGACTGTACCCCACAAATCCACTCTAGCATTCCAAGAGATCTCCTTAGTATCTGCAAAGTGTTTTATTTTCATTTTCTCTAGGGTGGCTATGCTATAAAATCCCAAAATACCCATATCTATCCTGTGCCTGCCTTAAACTGAAAACAAACTGCCCCAATGGACTTAGAATGTCCAAATCCACTAGGAATGAGTATTCATATGCCGTAAGTCCATCAGAAATGTACATCAGAGGCCCTATCCAATGTCAGAACAATAATAATAATAAAGCCTGTAAACGCTGGTAATCATATTAATAATACAAGCCATCATAGAAAATCACCATTTCGAAGCATGAATATGTCTAATGGACACCTGTGGACCATAAATAATCATCATCCATGACCATCGGGCTATAACTCATCTTGGATCCTGCTCATGGCTTGGCCAACATTGGGTTGACCAAGTCAACACTGATAAAATGATGACCTAAGTGCTAAACTTTGATGCTGCAAAGCACTAATGGACATGCATGCTCAATTATCTATGTTATCAGTGACACTCAAGTAGGATTAGATTTTGTTGGCAAGTATAAGCACAATACATATATAATAATCTAAATCAAAATGATTAGTTGCTTCAAAACAAGAACCTCCAGTGTATACTCATTTATAGATTTAGCCCTTTGCTAGTCAAGGGTGAAGGGATCATAAACGACAGGTAAGGCCAAGGGATGACTTGATAACTCAACACTGTGAGCATCTGGCCTTAAGGACAAGGGGATCCACACAACACATAAGTTGGACTAGGTGAACAATAGGGCATGGCGGTGTCTCACAAATGGGTGGAATGATGAGAAGGCTCCAATAGACTCTAGACAAGCAACCTTTTTAAGACTTAATTTGCTCAACATTTATTTCACTAGTTGACCTCTAAAGGCAGATGCCCTGGTAGCCTTTTGGGCCTCCAAATAATGACAAAGACATGACCTTCTTGGGCCAGTTTCTCCCCGTTGCCTCGTGGTGGCAAATGAGCCGTACATTATATAAGGAATGAGTGCTCATCCTCTAGCCATCAACTTTATTTTTTTAATGATAACTTCCCAGCCTCCAAGAGCAGGTGCCCTGGAAAGCTTCTAGGCTTTCAGAAAATGACTAAGGCTCAGCCTTCTTGGGCTTGCCTCCCTGATACCCTGTGGGGATACATTAGCCTTACACCATACAATGGATGAGTGCTTATATCTTGGCCATTGGCTAGTTTTATTTTTCCATTTCTAGTAGTGTCTAAAGACACTTTTATTTTGCTGGCAGGGCATCCATTTAGAATAACTTTAAGCTTCGATGCCTTAGTGTCTAAAGACACATTCTTTGGTAGGAGTCTAGGACTACTTGTGTTCAAGACCTAGAGGTAAACATTCCCTGTGAAAAAAATCACATAAACCAACACCAAGACACAGGTTTATACATGGAGAACTTTTTCAACATAGAGGTGAAGGTGGGGGAAATCCTAGATATCACTAGTCAAATTACAAGTCAAGGCTAGTCAATGAAAATGGGAAGGCAACTGTTGGATGGAGACAATGGAAGTGGTGCGAAAACTAGAAAACTATGTCCTTTAGGGGAAAAGACTAAATCCATACTAGGAGTAGGACAAGGTCAGTGAGTATACAAAGGAATTTTTCAGTAAAAAACCACTGGATCATTTATATTTTAGATTTTAAATAAACCAAGATAGAATATTGCCAACATATAATCAATATCAAGTGAGTCTCACTGCTAAAATAAGTAACAGAGCAACATCAAAATCCATAAGCACAAACCATAATATCACCTGAGTCATATACCTGCACTGGATTTGAAATCAAGTTTGAAAACCCCTGGGACAACTGCTGCTACTACACATAGGCACTATAACAATCTCTGCTTTGGGTCATGAGAATGGCTAACTCAGTCATCGAATCTGGGGTCATGAGGCTCAGTCATGGCATAGAACTGGTTAATCTGGTCACTCTCGATCCGCTAAAAGTGAGAGATCATCAATTGCTGATCCCATAGTAAAGGACTGGTTCAAAGAACTGCTCAGTACTGCCCAGGAACAAAAGTTGCCCAACTACTATATATGTGACAACATCTCGCTCCAACCAGGACTGGTGCTCTAAGGGAGAGAGCGCATGAGAACCTCAGACATCTTTGGTACGCAACAACACTTATCCATCAACGAACTATGCACCCGATCAACTGCTCCATCTTCATCAACACCTACTCCTGTGCATCATGGAAACGACACTACCCAGCAGTACATGTGTGATGTTCCGTTTTTGATAAAAGGGAATAACTGAGGACTAATAGCACTAGGAGTAGAAAGATACATCAATTCAGTATTATTAAGTCATCAGTGTAGAAAGAAGGCCATCGGAGTTCGTATTCTAGAGCATGCGGAGCATGCAGGCCTTGTTTAGTTAGTATTAAAGTCAACATCAAATTAGAATTGCATGCATGCAAAAGTGAAGCATAACCCTAAAAGTGCATGCAAACCTTAAAAGCATATGAAGATCTATTTAAGAAGGGTTATGGGACTAAAGGAGATAGCTATTGTTATTGTTGATTGATTTTGGAGTTTCGAGTAGTAGCACAACGTGCAGCCGCAGTAGTTGGGGTTGGAGACGGTGTCTTCAACTAGCGAGGGTTCGACAGTGAGATATCTGCCCTAGTCTCTTATTGGGATAGATCATCCAGGTTTATCCATTCCATCCATCAAATACTATAGTATTCAGAGATCCAGCACATTCCGAAGGGTTATTAGTAGATACACATTTTGCAGCCGGAAGTAGCAGGGAAAACACAGAAGGATTCGCTGGGACCACAAAACCCAGTCTTTCCTCCGCATGTTAGCTTCCTCTTTCTCAACAGGCCTATCCTACGGTATGCAGTGATTATCGGCCATCAGTTTGCTCACCTGGAGCAGCTATCGGCCAAACAGATCAGTTGGGGCGTGAGCAGTAGAACTGCCAATCAATTTGTTAGGGCACTTAGAGGCAGCCAAACCTCCGCATGTGCCAGGCCATCTCTCCGGCATTAGCAGACGGACAAGCTTAGAAAGTTTCAGCCCGAACGAACCTCTCCTCCTACAAAAACGTCACCTTCAGTCTGGAGGGTTTTTACGGTATTGCGGGGCTGTAACACTGGAGGAAAAGAGCATTATTAGACCACCCATTCGGATCCTTATGCATGCAGCTATCTCTGGAGTAATTATCAGCCAGAATATCAATGGTAAGTGTTAATTTCTTTCTACAAAACCCTAACCCTAATTCAACGATATTTTAGGTCATTTTTGCATGGCGAGTTTGCATGCACAGTTATTTTGCAAATTTGTATGAGATTGAGTGTGCGAGTCAGCACTATCATAGAACATTAGAGAATATCAGTATTTGGGATATTACAGTGGTATCAGAGCCAGGTTCCTTGCCAGCTGTGGACATGCACAATTGTAAATGAATTCAGAAGACCCATACAACATTACTTACTGGAGACAGAGGTTTAAAAACAGTGATAGAGGACATAGAGTTGGGGGACAGAGAGTATCAGTTTCGAAAGTGCAAATAAATAATGGCCGATGATGATAAAATAACTTTCAATAGTTTCATATGAGCCATAAAAGAACTCACTACTGGGCAAAAAGAAATGATGAATATCTTCAGGCAAATGACAGAGAAAAATGGGCCCACCCCACACAGTCCCTTGTTTCCCAATAGTGGTAGGGTATCCACCAGTAGTAGTGGGGAGCACTTACATACCAACATGCAGAGTCGTCCCCATATATACAAAAAGCCTTCTTGACCTACCATGCCTCAATTCTTAGATAGTCCAGCTGCAGTGCCTCTAGCACAAGTAGAACCAGAAGAATCCATGAGTGCCTATCTGAGAGAGTATAGAGCTTTAGGAGATGACTTCCATTTAGCCATGACCTTCACTGACTTCTGCCACTTTAAAAATAAGAACAAACCCAGAGCTTACAATAGTCCATTCACCAAGAACTATGAGTTATAGCGTACAGTAGGGAAACTGACTATCCCTACCTTTGAGGGTACCCGAGGTGGCCCAACCCGGAATTGGGTGCAGAAGTTGGATACATACTTCCTGCTGAACCCCTTGATTGAGACAGATGCCATTAAATTGGCTACTTTGCATTTGGATGGAGAATCCCATTAGTGGTGGTACCATAGGTTAGTGACACTGGGTCACAATACCATCACATTGTACCCAGATTTTACACAAAGGCTCATCGAGCGGTTTGATCGAAAGGACCCTGAGGTACACTTTAAAGAGCTGGCACAGCTCAAGCAGACATGAAGTGCAGATGCATTTATTTCAGAGTTTCAGAGGATAACAGTACATGATGAGGATGTGCATGAGGAGATAGCATTAGATCCATCCTGCGAGTCTAGCGACACTAGCACATCCGATAGTCAGATTGTGGACAAGCCGTGTGATGGGTTGGAGTTGGTACACTCTTCATCACCTACAGCAGGAGTCCAGACAGTTATGACAGGCGAGATACATGAGGTGCAAGGCAATGAGCACAACAGTCGAGACAGTGGGCAGTCGCACATGGAGGTTAGGGAGAGTTTATATAGGCATGAGATAGAGCTTCCAAATGATAGTCATCGACAGAAGATTGAACGTGTTAAAGAAAGCATTCTAGCAATGATAGAGAAGACCAAGATACTTTGGAACACCATATTACATCGAGATGTTGAGCTTATAGCTCTTCGAGTTGTATGTACCAAGTCAGCTGTCAGGCTTTCTAGTATTGAAGAGCAGTTAGATTCCTTGATGGGGCAGCAAAAGAAACATACTATTGCATTTCAAAGCAGTCCTCTTCAGGAGTACATAGATAAGGCTTGCAGTAACTTGAGTCCACATTTGCATAAAGGAGGATGGTTTTTACAGGTTGGCTAGGATCGAGAAATTGGCAACAGTATATGAGCATTCCAGTTGAAATCAGAAGGGCAGAATGTCAGCTTAGTAGGATTATTCCTTGTGATGGTGCTTATGGACAAGGTCCTTTTCGGGGGTTGGATTGGAGAGAGATTAAGAGTTGATGTCTTATTGAGTGGGCGATTCTTGGGAAGACATTCCTAGCCAAGGGTATAGTCCTACAAGAGCCTTCAGATATTTGGGATGAAAGATACAAAAGTTTGCATTGGGATCAAGGTGGGAGACCTTATGAGGGATGGATATAGTGTTTATTGATGGCATTACTTGGGAGTCCACAGGATGCTCCTGGTGTTGATACTACGCAGGGTAGCGGAGGATGCATTTTGACCTCTGCAATTCTCAGATTGAATTGGGACCCTGGTATTATAGTGACTGGCAGTTTAGTGATTGCTAGACGATGCTTTCAGGAGATCTCTTGTGATGGTACCTCGTTTACATCGTGGTTAGTCACTCTACTTATAGGAGGCTTCCATGGGACATTTTGTGATGGTACCGTGCAGTGCAATGCTTTGAGTAGAGGGTGCTATAGATCTCCTAGGATAATTTGGGACCTTGGGATCATCCCCGGATTCAGTTGGTTCAATTTGATTGATTGTGGAGTTGCGTTGGCATTGCTTGAGGACAAGCAATCTTTGGCGAGGGAGGACTGTAATGTTCCGTTTTTGATAAAAGGGAATAACTGAGGATAAATAGCCCTAGGAGCAGAAAGGTATATCGATTCAGTATCATTAAGTCATTAGTGTAGAAAGAAGGCCATCAGAGTTCGTATTCTAAAGCATGCGGAGCATGCATGCCTTGTTTAGTTAGTATTAAAGCCAACATCAAATTAGAATTGCATGCATGCAAAAGTGAAGCATAAACCCTAAAAGTGACATGCAAACCTTAAAAGCATATGAAGATATATTTAAGAAAGGTTATGGGACTAAAGGAGATAGCTATTGTTATTGTTGATTGATTTTGGAGTTTCGAGCAGCAGCATAGCGTGCAGTCGTCGCAGTTGGGGTTGGAGATGGTGTCTTCAGCTAGCGAGGGTTCAACAGTGAGATATCTGCCATAGTCTCTTATTGGGATAGATCATCCAGGTTTATCCATTACATCCATCAAATACTACAGTATTCGGAGATCCAACACATTCCGAAGGGTTATTAGCAGATCCATGTTTTGCTGCCGGAAGTAGCAGGAAAAACATAGAAGGATTCATTGGGACCACAAAACCCAGTATTTCCTCCGCATGTCAGCTTCCTCTTTCTTAGCAGGCCTATCCTACGGTATGCAGTGATTATTAGCCATCAGTTTGCTCACCTGGAGCAGCTATCTGCCAAACAGATCAGTTGAGGGCGTGAGCAACAGAACTACCAATCAATTCGCTAGGGCACTTAGAGGCAACCAAACCTCTGCATGTGCCAGGCCATCTCTCTGGCATCAGCAGATGGAAAAGCTCAAAAAGTTTCAGCCCGAACAGACCTCTCCTCCTACAAAAACGTCACCTTCAGTCTGGAGGGTTTTTACGGTATTGCGGGGCAGTAACACCGGAGGAAAAGAGCATTATTAGACCACCCATCCAGATCCTTATGCATGCAACTATCTTTGGAGTCATTATCAACCAGAATATCAGTGGTAAGTGTTAATTTCTCTCTGCAAAACACTAACCCTAATTCAGTTATATTTTATGGCATTTTTGCATGCATAGTTATTTTGCAAATTTGTATGAGATTGAGTGTGCGAGTCAGCACTATCATAGAACATTAGAGAATATCAGTATTTGGGATATTACAACATGTGGCATAAAATAAATGCAGAAAACGAAATACTGAAAGTAAATGCGGAAATTTAAATGCAGAAAGTAAATGCTGAAAACAAAACATCTATCTAAGAACCGTTAAATAGTTTCAGGAAGACTCAGACAGAAAAGAAAAGCTCAAAGACTGAGGACCATGCAACACTGAAGACTCAATCCTTCTACTCGAAAGAGTTTTTTCAAAATCCTACCTACCCTACTCTAATTGATCAGACAAGTGCTAAGTAAAATCATAGATCCAATGTAACCATTCGCTGGATGGATCGATTTGTCATTCTCTATAGATAATGATACAATGAGTCAAAGATGGCTTGTAAGTAATGTGAATGAAAATTGTAGCCATTCTAACTTGTTGTTTGAAAATCAAAGAAAGATATGGATAAAAAGAAATGAAATCATGCTCGGGACGAGATTGATTGTTGCAAACTTCTTCCATCCATAGACTGATAGGATCATAAAAATTGTTGAAGTTTAAATTTGATGAAAGAAAAGATGATACATGATTCATCCCTCCTAGGCTATCAGTGTTTCGCTCATCTTTTTGGTTAGCACACTCAATCGTACTCGCATTATGATCAATGGTGAAACAAAATAGGGACAAATT